>LPNX011212935.1:21270-69113 GCA_001517045.1 Pseudotsuga menziesii | reverse complement strand
AACTTACAATTTTTAACATAACTTACAATTATAATGTTACAAAATTTACAACTTTACAATGTAAGATCTACTAGGTGCAAATTACAACTACAATGTAAACTTTGATTTCATATTTCAGAAGAAATTTAAATTTCTATGTATTTCAAAAAAATGGAAACTATGTCAATGTATCAACTTATATGTCATGGCATATCACTTTCATTCATCCGGAAAATGGGTTATAGGAATACACGTCTCCATAATACGATCATGGTCAGCTACTAACATCTTCCATCTCTTTGGTTCACCCCTCTTCACCTTGATTTCATTGAGATGTATCCGAGATGCCACCACCAAATGACTGTATTAACAAGATATATATTTAGGCATGAAATCTCTGTAAATAATATAGTCACCCTGTCTTCTCACTTTTTCAAAAAAGTGGCCCATCACAACTAGGTCACCAACTTGGTACGTGAACTCTCCATCGACATAGGGCTGCACCAACCTGATTTTGATTTGTGTACACTGCATCAAAAAGTATGCCACATGCTCAACATTTCTCGGTGGTGCAATCACAACAAATACATCACCTGCATCAAGATTTTAAAATATTAAACAATATATATATATATATATATATATATATATATATATATATATACATGCATGTGTACAGAACTAGAGACTTAAACATTCAATCAAGTATCATGTACCTTGCTTAACCAAATCAAAAACTCGATCATGATCTAGTGAAACCACTGCCTCGTCAATGTGCATCTCCTGCCAGGTCAGAATCAGATGTGGCCCTTTGGATTAAGAGGGACATATTTCCATTGTTCGACATATGCATCGTTCATGCAATGATCAGCCCCTAGTCCATTGGCGTCAATGCAGAACTCACAGAAGCATGCATACTTCCTTGTTTCAATGGAAAATATGTCACCCATGTCTTTACTATGAACTGAATGTAGTTCTCTCGTACCAGGTGTGGTCTTGCAATACCATGGCATGGATCTATTCACACCTCCAAGGGAAACATCCCAAAAAACCTGCATCGAATAACAAACATCACACACACACATATAATACAAACACATTTATTAAATTCCAATTAAGTTGTTGGTTTTTCCTACCTGTGCACCGTCCTTGCTTGTTCATGACCTTAGTGACCCAAATTTTGTGTGCGCCAATCAACTACTTCTGCTGAGCACTTGAGTGCTTGTTTCACGCATGCACCTACACCATCATGTTCACCCTTTCTGTGCCATGTTTCAAAAATCTCCAGGTGTGTCGAATTCTCGTCTCTTTGTGAAGGAGAATCAACCAATAAAATGAGCGTGGCGATTTGAACTACCCCGCACACCCATCTAACCAAATCCAATGTTTTGTAAATGATACCCCATTATTTTTTAATGAATCATAAATCAACCCAAAGCAGTGTTGAACAAACAATGTGTCATGATCATGATCATCACTGACATAAAAATGATATTCTTTGATCACATCGCGTGACTGAGGAGTGCTATCCCTACCATTAATGCTCGCCTCAGCATATCTATACAATACATGTACGAAGGTGGACACTTGGTCGGAGTGATAATACTCACTTTGTATCTCTATTTGAGGAGAAAATGTGTAATTATCGGCAAAGTCTACCACCGATAGGATTGTGCCTGGCTCAAAAACCTCATGAGAATGCTTAAATTCTAAATATTTCTGCCTAGACCTGTGGGAGTGTTTAATGTATTTGTAAATTTGACTTTAAAACTTGTCCATGAAGTCTAAAATAGGAATATCATCCTCGAGCAAGTCGATCCTCTTAGATTGAACATGTGAAGAAGATGATGGATTCATGGAGACATTCTCATATCTCTTCCACTTAACTATGATACCTGAAAATACATGGTGTTGATGATGTTGTCGAAGATACCACAGTATTGAAATGACCAAGTCATTTCGATACTGTGGTTTCTCTGACAACCTCATCAATAACCTATCACCACAGAAATTTAGCAATAGAGAATCCAGGGTGTGTTGAATCGATAGGAAACTTCCTATGGAACAATGACAAATCACCACATTCATGACATCTTCTCCCACCTACACACCTTTTATTGAAAAACACATTTTCAAGATTCCTATTGCATAGTATCATAGAAATAAAATCCCTCACTATGCGAGGAGCTAGTTCACCATCCCAATGTTTTTTTGCAAAAATCCACAAATGTGTCGTAGTATAATTGGAATTCAACGTGGTATCGAGAACAACAAGTGTCCCGAATCGTATTCGGCCCAATATACCACGGTTTCAACATAATGAACATGGTAAATGAGATATAGACATCGGGATTTGATTCTTTGAATTCCTCGAACAAAGCAACTCTTGTCATCTCCATAACATGCTTGCAATGCTCCTTATAAATGCCTATGCCATAACATTTTCGCAGGACATGTTTTCGATCTGGTATAGCATGAGAATGGTTGTCCCAATACTCTATCACCTTCTCTCCGATGCCCTCTTCCATCCTGTCTTTCTATGATTCTCTGCATATAAGAGCCCAACAAGCAGCTTCATCATTTGCATCTATCTTTACCTTGAATTTAGTTTATTTTTGTGGTGTTTTTTTTGAAATGTGGAGCAGCTTTGACATTGTTGCGACCATTCGATTTATTGAGGAGCTTTGTGCCACAATAGCAGTTGTAATTTCCCTATGAGAAATGCTGATATAAGTTTTTCTTGACTTTCCAAATGCAGATAGTGCAGTTGTTACATTTTTTGTTACATTCTCACATGCATTTTTATTTTTAACATCCTTAAAACCCAACAACTTTGTGGCATGTTTCAATTTTTTGTGTTTTATCAATCCATGTAGGATTTGAGATTGTGTAATCACTGATTGTTGTTCAAAGTACAGCTTTATTATGTTACTAACATGCTCTTTGATTGTCCGATCAGGGGTCGAGTTCCCGAACTCTTCTTGAGTGGCATCATCCAACCCTCTTAAACAATTAGCAGCCATTCCAACGTCATTGAAGCTCCCAATTACTCTTGAGAAATCAGAGGGTGCATGATCTTGTGATGGCTAGCCATGATCTAGCAATAAACAAATACAAACTCAAAAATAAATTTACAAGCTCAAGAATAAATACAAATAAATGCAAGCTCAATAATAACATTTTATTTTACTTATCATATTGCCATTGTTAGTTAAAAAATTAGCAAATAAATTATACAAGATTGAATAACATTTTATTTTAAGTTTATCATTTGTCATTGTTTGTTAACAAATTAACAAATAAATGCAAACAATGGTGGTTGTATTAGTAACTAGAGATGAATATGGACCCCGGTTTAAATTGGCTACCTAATGGTTAAAAGGTATTCACTTGGCCACCAAGGCTGTCTCAGGCTTGAGTATTGGGGCAGTACCCCTCACTTCACGATGCAAGTAAAACTACTAACCGCTTAGCCACAAACGATATCTCTTTGGTTTTCCTCACAGGTTGGAATCTAGTCAATCTGGTAGGGATCATTTCCCTTTTCGCTTGGCAGGTCCTCTCATTGGCCAGCTACTTTGAGGTTCTTGTGGTACTCCTCATAATGAGTTTTAGGGAAAAGCCCAAGTACTTCCCACAGTTGTTGCAGATGAGACTTATGTCCCAATCTAGATGTTATTAAGTAAATTAGGTTATTAAGTATGATTCCTAGTCATTTGTACAAGATTGCAATGTAATGTAGTTGTAAAATTGTAATGTAATTGTAATTGTAATGTGATTGTAATTGTAATTGTAATGTAATTATCATCATTATCATATACTATAATACAATTATGTTCAATTTTATATTAATACCCTTAATTCACTTGGTTGATGTTATAGTCTCATAGGTCTATTTGGTTTCAACTAGGATGTTGAAATCTTATCAATTTATACAATTAGAATCATTTTTTCTTATATATTTTTCAGAATGCACCCAAGATCTACTTTGAGAGTTAAAGTCTTTGAGCATGCCTTCCTTACAAAAACAAACAATGAACACATTGTATGTGGCAGAATGAGGGCATATATTGTTGTTGAAGACTTCATAGACGAGATTCCTAGTGCCATCCAACTTTTCTTCCATATACATAAACCATCTACTCGTATAAATTAGGCCAAATATGCCCCAAGCAAACCCACACCAACTCAAAATAGTGTTCTAAGTTTTTCCTTGCTTGACCTTGTAGGTCTTAATCAATGGTGACCTCTTATATCTTAATCTGTCCTATTTTTAAATGCTTACCGTAGATACATAATTTCATAATTAATAAGGTGTCCATATTGAATTCTCCTTTGTTATATTTCCTTCCTCTTCTTATTGTCTCCTTGATATAAAGCATGCAGTTTTGAAAAGAATGACCTTAGGAATTAGTCCTACACATTGAACATGAAGGAAGGAGAATATGTTACTAAATTTATGATGCACATTCAAGACGTGGAAGGATAAATTGATTGTTATTAGACTCAATATGGAGGAAAATTACATTTTCGGACTAATGATCAACATACTGACAGGTGTTTCAATCTTCTTCTACTAGAGTTAATATGTTACATAAGGAAATTGATTTTTGTTTATATTAACTACGCAATATCTTATTGACATGGTCTATGCGTTTCTTTGAGAACATTGTTAAATCATCCATGCATATTAATGTGCTTCTATGAGATTGTATTGTGAAGTAGTATCCAATAGAGCATCAACCTTGGTCTTCATGATATGGATGTTGATATGGAAGAGTTGTGTCACATCCTTCTCTTCCTTATGATGAAGACTACTTAGATTCACCTCCTTCTGCACTGGAGTACAACAATACTGTTATATACATGTCTAATATTATATCTACCTCTTTGCTTGAATATGTTATGTAATGTAATTTGTAAAATTGTAATTTGAACACTATGAAAATGTTCATATACATGTGAATATGAAATTAAAATTGTACACGTTTAAAATTAAAATTGTAATTGTTTAATGTAATTAGAGATCATCATTATTATTTAATGTAACATGAAAAATTGTAATTTGAACACTATGAAAATGTTCATATACATGAATATGAAATTAAATCAATATTAAAATTGTAATGTAATGATGTAATTATTGTAATGTAATGTAATTGTAAATGTAATGTAATAATGTAATGATTGTGATTTAATGTAATTATAAAATTGTAATGTGATCTTGTAATTGTAATTGTAATGTAATTATCATCATTATCATAGTGTAATGTAAAATTGTAATTTGAACACTATGAAAATGCTCATATACATGAATATGAAATTAAAATTGAATATTAAAATTGATGATGACCAGTGCAATCAACTCCCGTTGAGAACAATCTTTGTAATTTTTTACATAAAAATTATATATATGTGACTCTATATTATGCAATATGAAATTATAAAATTTTATGAAATTTTATGAATATGTAAATTTACTAAATTATACAATTTAATTACAATTATAAAAACATATATATTCATACATGCACATACAATGTACATATAACTTTATGAATTAATTACAAAATTACAATTACAAAATTATAATAAATTCTAAACTTGATTTAACACATGTACATGTATATATATAAAAATTATAAACTAGAGTTCACTATGAAATTAAATATATGAATATGGAATTTATAAAATTGTATAAATATGAAATTATACAATTTACATACAATTATGAATACATATATATGAATTCAAACATGCACATACAATTTATACAAGTTTATGAATTATTTACAAAATTACAATTACAAAATTATATTTACATTCTAAACAATTTAACACACACACACACACACATATAAATTATGAACTAGAACACTATGAAATTATATGAGAATATGAATGAAATTATATGACCTATATCACTAGGAAAAAAAAAATTATAGTTATGAATATGAAATTGCATAACTTTTAAATTAAATACCAATATTGTTAGCAATGACATTTGATTCTCCCATCATAGCTTGATTTGCAACTTCCTCTCCTCTCAAGATTGCTCTTTTTTTCCTCTTTCTTTCTCTATCTTTCTCTCTTATTTCTTCGGTGTTGATTTGATTCCTACTATATATTTTACTTCGACGCTTTTTTCTTCCCATTGTGATCAAGATCAACAATCCAAATTCACACCTACAACAATATGTAAACACAATACACAATACACAATGCTAAATTTGCATTAAAACACAAGCATTGTTTCAAATTGGTTAGCCAATTGTGAATTATACAATTAGTAAGATGTTTATGTCTTATGTTTATATAGAATTTATTTAGGAATTCGGGTGGGAAATGGTCTTAGGAAGGTAGTTGAAATGACATTAATGTCATCAATGCTTAACTTCATTCCCGACCACTTTTGTAAGATTTTTTAACAAAAACTAGACCTCGATGGAGGCATTAGCTAGATCGAGCTATTTATAATTTTCTCGATCGAGGGTTTAACAAACCCTCGATCGAGGGTTAAATAAACCCTCGATCAAGGTATTTTAAAACCTGGCCTGAAAAATAGAAATTCATCCCTTTTACAGGAAAATCAATGTTTCTTTGTGTCTTCTAGGGGTCTTTATGTCTTCTAGGGGTGTAAACTCTGCCATTCATGGCTACAAACTTAGAGGAGTTCATACCGATAGATTCATCATCGAATCCTCTATCCATTGAGATATCATGCATGCATTTTGACATTCATATGCTTTTTTTAATTAGTTCTAAAACTTACACTTAGAAAACCTGACAACAACTTCGAAGCAGCTCAAAGAAAAATCCGCAGGGTAAAAAATACACATCCAAAAATTTCAGAAAAATACACAGCCCACACATCGACGCATCGTCTTCAAAAGGGTATTTTTGGTTTTTCAATTTTTTAAAACAGTGAAAAAAAAGCTGGGATGGACACACATGTGTATAAAATGATGCTAAAATCAGATGTGGTCACTTTCAAAAAATAATAAATAATTGTATATTGCGAAATAAATTAACAAAAAAATATGCAGACCACAATACATTTTGTGTAGATCATGCTCGTATATATTTTTTTTAAATTGTTAATGTAAGATTGAATTATTGGGGATGGACACGAGCCACTTATTAACTTCTTCAAATTTTAAAGGTCACACAATTCATTAAATTCAAAATTTCACACATTAAATGACATCGGAATGTTTTTAAAAACATATTGTTGGGAAGGCAACATAATATTCTACAATTTTTTTTTGTACTGCAAGTCAAAATTCACATGGCATATATGCATTTCAAGGGCTTCTATCTAGCACATGAGTAAAAAATCAAGTTTTCATTGCCAAATTTGGCCAAAACGTGTTACCCACCTTCATGGAATCACCAAGGAGGTATACGTGGGTTGCAATGTAAATAGTTGCGTATTTAGGGCATACTCGAGTGTTATATATAACAATTCATGTACAATACGCGGGTTTCCTTACGGAAACACGCATATTCATCAAAAATCTCATTTTTAAGGTACTTTTGAGCATTTTCAGACTTTGGTGTCTTCTAGAAAGTTTTAGCTAACTCAGATACCTTTCCAACAGTGTAGAGATGAGGTCAAACGGAGTTACAGAACTCAAGATATGGGTCCTCCAAGTTAGTTTTTTTTCAGTGACTTTCATGAAGTGTCATCATGGAAGTGTCGACATGCGATGAAATCATGGGAAAGTGGCCACAGATAGAGATGTGTCATTTTTAACTATAACGCTCCCCCACAGGTTGCAATCTTACAAAGTGCAGAACTGAATTGTTAAGTTTGGCTCTATAGATCAGACGAAGGAAAGGAAGGTAAGATGGAAAATTCACATATGGCTAATTCTTATATTAATGAAGCGTCCAAGTTAAATGGAGATAATTATGTTAATTGAAAATTCAAGTGAATTACTATACTGGAGGCACTTAATCTGTGGACGATTGTGAAAGGAGATGAGCAGAAGCCCTTAGATGCATTGTCCATCTCATAATGGAATTTGCGGGAAGTTCACATTAGAGGAAATTTGGGGTCTAAAATGGGCCTTATAAGAAAACGCACCAACAATAAATTTTGTGAGTTGGAATTCAAGAACCAATAGAATTTCAATAAAATGAGTCAACCATAATGGTTGAATTGACATATTTGTCATAAAAGAAAACTATCTTTTTTGTTCGTATTTTCGACATATCTCCCTGTGATTTTACTCAAATTCTGAGCGGGAGAGCTCGTTGGATGCGGAATTTAATTCCCCATCCAACGAGTACCCACAGTGCATACTTTTGATGGACCTCTCTGCCCCAAAAATAAGAAATACTTGACAAAACGTGATGATTTAATTTCCCATCCAACGAGTACCCACAGTGCATACTTTTGATGGACCCCTCTGCCCCAAAAATAAGAAATACCTGAAAAAACGTGATGATGACAATCATCACGTTTTTTCAAGTATTTTTTATTTTTGGGGCAGAGGGGTCCATCAAAAGTATGTAGTGTGGGTACTTGTTGGATGGGGAATTAAATTGCGCATCTAACGAGCTCTCACGCTCAGAATATGAGTAAAATCATAGGGAGATATGTCGAAAATACGAACAAAAAAGTAGTTTTTTTCATTCTTCCTCCAAAATTAATAACTATTATTTTATTATTTTCCTTAGGAGGCCCATTTTAGACCTCAAATTTCCTCTAATGAGCAAAACTAACACTTCGTATGTCTGTAAAAGACAATATAATTCCTCATACGAGAGATTGTAAGATGTCCAAAGATACATGGAACAAACTGAAAGGTTTGTATGAGACGTCATATTCAAATAGAATTTTGTTTTTAAAGACTAAATTAATATCTATCAAGATGGAAGTATGATGAATCAATAACTAAGTATATTTCCCGCATCAACTATTTAAGGGATAATCTCAGTGATATTGGTGAAGAAATGTCCATTTCTGACTTGGTGACTCTTACATTAAAAGGTTTATTTCTAGATTATAAATTGTTCATTTCAGTGCTTGCAGCAAGACATACCCCTTCTTCTTTTGCAGAGCTCGGGGAAATTATTCTACAAGAAGAAGAGAGAACGAAGATCTATGAGACTGAATCTCAGCTAAAGATCATGCACTGGTGGCAAGAGGAAGACACTCACACAAAGGAAATCAACAGAATAGACACAAAGGCAAGTTTCAAACAAGACATAGAGGTATGTCACACACTCACTCTAATGTTAATAAAAATTTTGAATGCCATTACTGTGGAAAATCAGGTCATATTGCTAGAGACAATTTTAGAAAGAAGAATCATGAATCGAGTCACATATATAAAAAGCACAATGGAAATTATGTGAGAAAAGACACCCCTGATGTTAATGGATTCAAAAATATCAGACTGTTTATATCTGAAAATGCTTTGTCTGCTAAAAAGGATGACGAGAGTGCATGGTTTATAGATTCAGAATGTGTTGCATGTGCACTCAAAAAATAACACAAAAATTAATTTCATAATCATGAAGAGAAGAGACAGACTGAATTACTTGAATTAATACATACTGATGTTTGTGGACCTGTGCAAACCAGGTCACTGCTGGTTCGTGGTACTTTCCCATATTTGTTGATGACAAATCTAGGTTCACTTGGGTTTACTTCATAAGGAGAAAATCCGATGTCTTCGAATACTTCAAGGAATTCAGGATCAAAGTTGAAAAGTAGAAAATCCTAATATATCAAAATCCTGAGATCAGATCAAGGTGGTGAGTACACTTCTGAAGCATTCATAATATATTGTACACACAATGGAATCCAATAGCAGTTCATTGTGACTCATACACCTCAACAAAATGGAGTTGTTGAGAGGAAAAATAGAACATTGGTGGAATTTGCTTGCAATATGCTCCAAGGTAAAAACATTTCTAATGGTTTTTGGGATGAAGCCATTAACACCGCTGTGTATTTAAAGGACATGAATCCAACAAAGAAATTAGAACTCGAAACACCTTTTGAATCCTTTTATGGCTATAAACTAGAAATTAGTCATTTAAGAATATTTGGTTGTAGGACCTTTGCACACATCCCCAAAGATGATAGATTAAAATTTTATGAAAAATCTATTGAATGTGTCTTTGTTGGATATTCTAATGATTATAAGGAATATAAGTTATTTCATCCTAGTTCACACAGACTGATTGCAAGTAGAGATGTCATGTTTCACAAGAATACAAATATAAATAACAGGTTGAATAATTGTGATGGAGGGAAGATCTCAGATAATAATATCAAAATAGATAAAATTGTCCAAAAAGTGCAGGTATAGCAATAGGTTTAGGAACATGGTGATACCACCTCAGAT
Organism: Pseudotsuga menziesii; assembly: GCA_001517045.1. Classification (NCBI taxonomy): domain Eukaryota; kingdom Viridiplantae; phylum Streptophyta; class Pinopsida; order Pinales; family Pinaceae; genus Pseudotsuga; species Pseudotsuga menziesii. The sequence continues at coordinate 58,770 of LPNX011212935.1, read as the reverse complement.
GAAGAAACATCAGAAGGCAGAAGAATCATGGATGGAACTCCAACAGGTATTGTAGTACCTAGAAGGTCAAATCGACATACTCAACCTCCTGTAAAGTTTAGGATTATGCCTTGATGACTAATGTAATGAATGTCATAGAGCCATTCAATTATGATCAAGCCAAAGATAAAGAAGAATGGATAAGTGCTATGAATGAGGAGTATAATTCAATTATGAGAAATAAAACTTGGGAATTAGTAGAATTTCCCAAAGATAAAGTACCCATGGGATCTAAATGGTTGTTCAAATCTAAGTTCAAAGTTGATGGTAGTGTTGACAGACTTAAGGAAAGACTAGTTGTAAAGGGTTATTCTAAACAAGAGGGAATTTATTTTGAAGAAACATATGCACCAGTAGCTAAATTAAACACAATCAGTTTGCTTGTTGCATTAGCTACAAAACTAAATTGGAGAATACACCAGTTGGATGTTAAATCTTCTTTCTTGAATGGTGATTTAAAAGCGAAAGTGTGCTTAGTTCAGCCTGAAGGTTTTGTGCAGAAAGGTCAGGAGCATCTTGTTTGCAGATTGAAAAATCTATCTATGGATTGAAACATGCCCCTAAATCGTGGTATATACAGATTGATTCCTTCTTTAAATAACAAGGGTTTATGAAAAGCAAAAATGATTCAAGCCTATACATTAAGAAAGATAAAGAGGGGAATGTTTGCTTGATATCTTTATATGTTAATGATCTCATTATTATAGGTAGAGCACATTGGTTAGTTGTAGATATTAAAAGTCATATGTCTCAGGAATTTGAAATGAAAGACCTTGGTGACTTGCATTATTATTTAGGAATTGCATTTTGGAGAGAGGCTGGTAAGACATTGATCACTCAAAGCAAGTATGTAAGGGAAATCCTTAACAGATTTCAGATGAGTGAATGCAAAGAAGTATCAACCGCTTTGGATCAAAATATGAAATTCTACAGTAATGATGGATCTAAAGAAGCAGATGGTACTTTGTATAGACAACTAGTGCGAAGTATGAACTATCTTACTACTACAAGGACAACCATAGCATATTCAGTTAGCATCCTTAGTCAATTCTTGGCTAAGCCATGTGAAACACATTAGAGAGTTGCAAAATGAGTCCTAAGATATTAATTTTGGTATTTTATATACTGATGCATTTGATATTCAGTTGGTAGGTTATTCTAATTTTGACTAGGCAAGGAATCCCGATGACAAAAATCTACTTCTGGATATGCTTTTCACATTGGTTCAAGAGTCGTGTCATGGAGAAGTAAGAAACAACCAGTTGTTTCTTTGTCATCCATAGAAGTTGAATATAAAGCATTGACCATTGCTACTTGTGCAGCCATTTGGTTGAGACGCATTCTTGAAGATGTTGGTACAAATCAAGAACAAGCTACTAGAATCCAGTGTGATAATCAGAGTTGAATCAAGTTGGCACATAATCGAGTCTATCATGCGAGATACACACATATTGAGCTTCAACTTCGCTTTGTGCGAGAAAAGATTGAGTCAAAAGAGATTGAATTGACTTATTGTAGTACAACTAAAAATGTAGCTGATATATTAACCAAATGAGTTGGAAGAATCCACTTAGATCTTAGAAATAAACATGGTGTTATAAAGAATCCATTTCTTCATTAAATGAGGCTCTTAGAGATAATGAAGAAACTTATTGATTGTAATTTTCTAAACTTAAAATGAGTGGTTTAACACTCGCTCAATACTAGGATCTCATCCCTAATTAATGGATCAAGTTTGTTTTGATGTTTACCTATATATATAAGTTTCATTTCAGTAATTTAAATGAGTTTGATGTGTATTGGTGGTTAGTCTAACCATCTAATTTTTCCTTTTAACCGTATACATAAAACAATTTTGGATATTTTTAAAGAAAATTTATATCATAAAATTGCATCTCAATGGGTTTCTAATAATCTTTTGGATTCATACGGTCAATCGTTCGAAAGAATTTCGGTTAATGTAAATCCAGTACATAGCCCCAAGGGTTAGCTCAATTGGTAAGACTTGCGCACACTCTCTCGGTTCGGGGGGAGGTCACGGGTTCGAGCCTTGAGTCCTCTGGGGTTAGGCCTTTTGATAGGATGGCCGGCGGTTTACCACCTCTACCATCCACGAATGTGGGGAAGTATTGCTGGGTTTCCCGTGGATCTTTCCATCTGAAAAAAAATCCAGTACATAATTAAGGAAAGAGACATATTAGGAATTTGCTTAGTTTGTGATACTTACGACATTTTCCATCTAAAAGTGTTGTAGATTTGCTGGTTTATGTTATTAATGATTATATGATTGCTATTAATTTCGAGTCAAGAATATCAAAATTTTGTTTATGGGACATTAAGAAAGGTTCCGAATCAGTTTGGTTCTTATTTAATTTTATTATTAAATTTATAAATTCAACATGGAATAGGAAATTAGGATTCAATTGATGATGATGTTTATTTTGGTTTATTGAAACTTAAAAATAAAAAAGTTAGTTGGTGTGTTATATAATGTTATTTCTACTCTCAAAAAGCTCAGAAAAAAGTGTAAGAGGTCATCATAGTTTTGATAGGTTAGAATTTTAGAGAGGTTAACAATACAAATAAAAATTGTGAAAGTGCTATCTAATGTAGTTTGTGGTTGTAGGTAGAGCACTTCAAGATAAAGCGACTTTCATCCCCAATGTTTTTAGTCTTATAGAAATGGGAAACCATTTTCTCCTAGTGTGTTTTAGGAATTTCCCACTCCATGTTTTATTAAGAAGATCATGAGAATTCCTTCTTATTTTGGCTAGATATTAGTTTTTTTTTCCGAGCTAGTTAAGATAGAGAGATACTATTGGCATTCTAGATTAGTGTTAATTACCTCTTTATAATATCTTAACTTCCTTTTAACCTCTAAATCATTTTCTCCTCACATTTTTTTTAAACATAGATGTAATAATATTTGGAATGTTATTAATATTTTGCAAAGTGGCACTTTTGTTTGTCTCCCAATAGTTTAACCAAGACATGTTATCTTTATGCCATCTTCTCTTGATCCAACCATGGTCTTGAGTGTATTTTAAAGCAATTTTAAGGAGTCTCTCGTCTTCATGTCATTTAACTTGTACTTGCACAACAAGTACTTAGTCATAGCGATACTGTGAATGGGGGTAAATCCTACTTCTATTAATAGAATAAGATGAGCATATTACTTTTAATTTTGAGGTTATAAGTTATAAAATGCTTATGGATTTGCTTGATCTTTCTCAAAAATTCTCTAAACACAAACTGCAACCTTCTAGCTTATATAACCATGAAAACTCTAAAAAAACTTTTATGAAATTCAAATTATGAGAGACATCGATGATAGTTTGCACAAGTGGCAACCCAACTTTAAACAATAAGATCAAATGTTCGTAGATGAACATCCATACAGCACCATAGGAAAGCATGCATCAATCAAGGCCAAAATGAAGAAAATGACGAAAGTACTTTGTGTACTCTAAGCCTAGCTGAGATATGTTTGTTTAAACAGCTGAGATATGTTAGTTTAAACAGCTGAGATTATGGGCAGAGTTAAAAAATCTAATCTCCCATTTACCGTTGGAGAGCATTTAGTGACTTCTCCCTCTTTACCGTTGGAGAGCAATTAGTGACTTGCTATTTTTAGCATGTCATTTAGGGTTTGCTGCTGAGCTCATTAAATGATTGATCCGGCAAATTATTCTTTGTACACGAATAAAAAACTAAACATGAAAGGTCTGTAGAGAAATTTAACTGGCAGGAAACATGGAAAATCACGGCCGGTCTGTCTACACAATTGCAAAACCTTTCAAAATTTTCGGACAACTTAGTAGGTCCTCTTTGGCGTTTGCTGGCTGGTCAAAACTAGAAAGCAGCATTTCTTTTTCGATTATGTCCAAGATCGAGCATATGTGAAGACCTAGGATTGACTCACAAGAATGAAAATGAAGACATCCTGCTTAAAAGCTTTTATTTATTTTTCCCATAAGCGGACATAATCTCACTCAATACATGTGTATTGAGGACCTAGCGAACTTGCATTTGAGGTTTTATTTTTAAGAGTCTAACTCAAAACAATACAAACAAACTTGATTTACAGAAATTGGATTGGGATAATGCGCTATCGAATTTCAAATCTTCCGGTTATTCATTGTTTTTTTTTCATAAATCTCAATATCTTATAAAAAAAAATGTAATTTGCGCAGTTATACAATTTCAACAATACAAAAAATCTCTTTTCAAAATACCATATTCTGGCACCATCCAAGCGAAATAGTTGAAATAGGGATGTGATCGATGAAAATGGCAGTTTAACAATATGATGATTTCGGCGGAGCAATTTGACTATCTGTATCACATGCGAAGCGCATTGGAGCAAATGAACTCGTTGCTGCTGCCCGGCGGCAGGACCATAAAAGCTCGTTAAAAATTCACACTCCAAAAAATGCAGAGTGAAACCTCTACGATGAAAGAATCTCGTAGTATAGATCTACCTCCATCCCTAACAAAACAAAAAGTGGAAAATATGACTCCTAATTACCCATTTCAATATCACAATTTTACAAATTAAATCCAAAGTTTCATATCTTAACTACCATATTTTTTAGTTAACATTTCAGTATTACAATTTCTACCCTAATGCATACGAAACTTTAATTTGAAACCAATCTAATAAAAATATCTAAAATTTAGATCGCTACGCGATTAGGTCATTTCCAATCTAGTTTTGTTAAAATTTAGAACGTTACACGATTAGGTATTTCCAAGCTAGTTTTATTAAAATTTAGATCGCTACACAATTAGGTCATTTCCAATCTATTTTTATTAATTTAGATCGCTACACTATTAGGTCATTTCCAATCTACATCCTATAGGGCTATGAACCCTAATTAAACATTTGGGTCATCGATGACATACGTTGAAGACGTAAACAAACGACGTAGGTTGAAAACTTAAATAAATGGCATACATTTTATTCTTGGGAGTAGGAAAGTGAACGGTCCACTATCAGTCACTCTCCGTTCCGTACAATAAAATTGCACTGTTATTTTTTAAAACATCAGGTCAAAGACCAAAGGGCATAGGGCACAGCCACACATGAGAGAGATGAAAGCATATGGTTAATGCATTCCTATCCAGTTAAATAATATATGATCGAGATCAGAAGGAGCAGGAGTATCAGTACAGATATTGTACAAATGATCCTTTGCCCAGAAGCTAACTTGGCGAGAAGCTTCACCTTCACACTCAAACTCGAGCGTTCCACATCCTTCTCTTCCTAATGTTGAGGAATTGTTGACGAATCCTGCCTTCTCTTCTTTATAGGGATTTGTTGAGGAATCCCATTTATCACCATCCTTCATTCCTTCTTCCAGATTGAATTCATCGTTGCTCAAAATTATACGATCTTGCCAATAACCAGGATCCTGAACTTGACAGTACATATCAACGTCGGACCGTATAATTGATGGGGCAGCGTTGAACTGCGAGCGAAACTCAAACGGCAGGCATGACTGATTGGCATTCTTCCCACGCTGCTGGTTCGCGTATTCTCCCAGAATACTAAATTCCCCCTTATCTCGACAGGCATCAGTAAAAACAGTTGTATTTGGATTCAGGCAATTAGCGCTCCATGCTGTAACTCCAGAAGAATATGCTGTGAACGACGAATAGTCCGTCATGATCATCTCACTTTCATTAATGATGTCGCCATCATTTTCAATATTCCTTGAGGCGCTGATCTCAACAAGAGCAGGGATGGTGATGGTGCAGCCGACAGAATTATGGCCAGAGCCAACCGTTTCATGAAGTGGCAATGTTGTCCACGATTCTACTAATTGGTCACATTTTGATGATGCTCCGGTCTTATATGATTCGCCTTGGGCTTGCAGAATCGGAGATGTAATAGCCTGAGTGAAGCTCTCATAATTGGTGTGAGAACAAGAGTCAATCCACAGCTGAGAGCAAGAAATGAGCTGGTTGTTGCTGGGCTGCCCCTCAATTGAAAACTCATGACACTTTTGATCCTGGTGCACTTGTTCTTGCTGTAATTCTGATACAGCAGGAACACAATGCTGCGTATTTTCTGTTCGTGTCGCCATATTAATGCTGTTATGGCGAAGTAGCGAGTACCCTTGAGGCATGGCGTCCAACGGCTGAGCAGAATGAAACGACGTATAGTCATCAAGAGGATGAGGATGTGGATGGGCAGACAGTGATTGCATATTGCCTGTACGATCGTATTTGGATGGGATATTGGATTTGGTGTTGGCGTTGACGTTGCAGTGTATGGAAGAAGAGGGCAGACTGTGTTTCTGCAGCTTCTTCTTGATGCAAGAGTTCCAGTAATTCTTGATCTCATTGTCTGTACGTCCTGGCAAGTTGGCAGCAATTTGACACCACCTACACCATTAATCCCCAAGTTAATGAACTGACTTAGCACCAAAAAATTAAAAGTGAACTACCAAAATATTAGAGTTAATGCACGGACGACTAGGCTCTCATGTGATCGAACAATTACTACTAAAAATATCTGAGATTTAATAGGCGGACGAGTAGATTCTCATTCCATAAAACTATTGGTAGCGCGAAAATCAGAGAATTGAGGAAAGAGGAAGAGAGTTGTAGGAATAGAGAAAAAAAAAAAACCTGTTACCCAGAATGGAGTGTAAGTGTATGATCAATTGCTCTTCTTGGGGTGAAATTGCTGCGCGTTTAAGGCCAGGGCGCAAATAGTTTATCCATCTCAGTCTGCAGCTCTTTCCGTATCTCTGCAAACCTGCATGAGCATTTCGTTAGGACTCCATACATGATAATATAGCTTAGGTTCATCTTAATCCTATTATGAAATTTGTTGGATTCACTTTTGTAATATAGCTTATTTTCATCTTCATCCCAACGAAATACAATTCTGTTAAACAGAAAGCAAAAATACCAGAAATGTGCACAAAAGTGCCCTAGTCATGAATGGGGAGATTTTACCGACCTAGAGATTAGAGCTACATTTGAAGAGCAACAATAAATCAACTAATTGATCCAGGATATCTCAACAAATAAATTTATATTAACCTAGACATAAGTTTTCATCTCAATCAATCAAAATGGATCTATACAACGTTTTTATTTATTTATTGGACACATACAAGATCTCTTCCCTCCAGGACTCCTTCCCCATTTTGATTGTATAGCACCTGGTTTCTTCCAAACATTGGTCCCTTGAGTGCAGATATTATATCATAGACAGGTTTCTAAATGGACCTGGATTTTATTCAGAACGGTATAATATGATTGAGAAAACTGTGTATGTGGGTGTTTAAGTAATTACCAGCCTGCTTGGCGACATAGCTCCAAGAGCCTCCCAGAAGACCGTTCTTGATGATATAACTGATAAGTTTGTCATCTTCCTCGGGTGACCACAGACCTTTCCTGAGCTCTGGTTTTGAGGGAAAGGGAGCGCCTTGTCCATGTCGTTCTGCGCGCTTCATTTTTAGCCAAATCCTCTTGTCTGAGATAGAGACGATGGAGGCGAACTCTCAAACGGGCAACACAAGTTGCCAAGGGCTCAGCTGGGCTTGCTGTCGGCTCGTCTCAAATGTTCCAAGTTTCAAACACAAACATAGAGAGAGATTGACAAACAGGCACATCACAAATCTCACGTTTCACCTGTCTATGTAAGGAGAGAGCCCACCATTGTGTAATTTTCAATCACGGGCACATGGGCAATAGACCGAACCTTCGATTTAGTTGCATATGATTGTGAACCGATCATTATAATATTTGTTATCTACTTAACTAATCATTTTAATATTTGTGAATCTTGTTTTTCAAGCCATAGTACTACTCCCGTCCTTGGGATGACAGGATTCCAACAGCTCCCCCAAGGAGGGTTGGAATTGAATTTCATCTCTACCGACTAAATTTTTTCAGGCAGGGTTGGAATTTCATTTCATAATTTGTTTGACCTTTTGAACTTTTATTTAAGTTTAATTAAAAAAATTATTCTTTAACCTACACCTCAGTTATTATAGGAAATCATTTTAAATTTGCACCCTGTAAATCATACTTGGACTTAGGGGATCGGTTTAGACTTCTATAGAGTTGGATGTTTGAAATATACTTCTATAGAATTGGATGTTTGAAATTCATCAAGATATCAAAGCCCAACTCCAAAATGGTTCATAATTTGAATAAGCACAAATGGTCCAAAATCAGAGTAAAGAGCCTAGAACATCAAGCCATCAACAAACTAATTAAGAAAAACAATTAATCAACTCATCAACAAACTAACTAGTAACAGTTAAGAAAGCAGCGCTGTAGTAGGTGGCTGAAATTAATTCTAACATTAACAACCAGTCTACCAATACAACTATAGCTTCACACTTAATAGTTGTCAATAAAACATCCATAATTATCTACAATTAAAATTTAGGTTTATGAACCTGTTTCAAACTTCAACCTCTCATGAAAAAAACCTAAAAAAACACAATTTAATGACAAAAACCTAAAAAAACACAATTTAATGACAGCTTAAAAAAATTGGCAAACTTTTAGAAAATTGTTTATCATTCAGTTGTACGTTCTGGCAAAACGTCCTCAAATCCCAACATTGCCGGCCAGGCTTCAAATTTGAAGCATTCACATCCCTTCAAAGGCCATTTTAAAGGTCATAGAAGGCCACAAGGAATTTTATCATGCAAAATAAAATTAGTTTCATTTCCAACACTTCAATAATGAAATTGAGTAAGCCTCGGTAAATTTGCAACAGAAGGACAACTACAAAATTCACCTATCGAGGGATTCAATGGACTATGGGAGAGTCGCGACTTAGAGTCTTCCCAAGTTCCCTTGAATAGTCGGATCATGGATGAGGATCTCAGTCCCAATCCACAGTGGGCCACTAGGCTGCCTAGTGCCAAGTTCAAGTAGGTGAGTGAGGATTGTGACTCACGATTCGAGCTGTAACTCTTACGCTCGAGCTGTTTATGAGGGTTTTCTTTTGTCTACAATGGCTACGATTTAGAGAGGCTCGTTCCCATCAATATAGCACCAGTGGGTTTCTCATGCAAATATCGCTATTAAGTCTCCCCTCCTCACTCACCTCACCTTTTGACTTGTGTCCTCTTCTTCTTCTTCTTCTTCTTCGTCTCATGGGCTCTCTCATCTACATCGTGAGCGCCCTCATAATGAAGAATGATCTCTGAAAGTATCTGGAAACCTCAAGAAAACAATACCCAGTTTTCCCTTACCTGCAGGGATATATCTATGCTATGTAGAAGCAATTATAAAATGATTTTTTTTGTAATCATGTGAAATACACAAGCATGCATTTACCTACCTCAGGCAAGGTAAACCAACTCAGGAGCGCAAGGATATTGTGGAATTGAGATGGCGTTGCTTCCAATCGTCTTTCTATAGAAGGAAACGGTTGCACACTCTAATTCCTCGTTGTCTTCTATGGTGGGCAACTCGAAGGTTCCACTTTTTTCACAGGTAGGAGCAAGAGAAGCAAAGGTAGAACGTTGGGTAGGTTCGATTGAGCTTCCCCGAACTTAGAGAGATTGGTGAAGCATGTGAAAAAAAACATTATTTTGGGTTTACGAGTATAGGACAGTCGGAGGTTGGGACTCAGACTCTCAACTCTCCAATTCTATGCTTCAATGTCTCCCTAATTTCTATTTCCTCTAGACGATTATGCAGAGCTAAGCTATCGACTTGGTTGTCGTGAATTTACAGGTATGTATAGCATTTTACACTTGTGTAACAGTTTATATGTGATAAAAGTTAAATGTGTTTCTTGTTGGAGTTCCTTCTCGTTCTATAAATATAAGGGTTTAAAATTTTTCCATCCAAAATGTTGTTTGAAATTTGTAAAGTATTATGTGATTGCGTTTCTACCAGATTAAGTCTCAAATACTCAATAGATGTAACCTTAAAAAACCCAATATTTAAATGAAATCAGAACCAAAATAATGTATACTTTTCATAGTCTAGGACCACAACTTCGTTTGGGAGGAGGAGCAAGAAGAAAGAGCCTTGTATTTGAGTTCCAAATATGTCAATGTTATTTATCTGTCATGAATTATAAACATTAGGTTGAAAGAAAGAACAATATTTGAATATAAGTGTTTGAATTGTTCCAATTTCCTTAATGAAGTCCAATAGTTGAAAGGATAAAATATTTAACAACCGACACTGTAAATGTTGTAGACTCTGACCCCTTCGTTTTCGTCTCAGCCTTCTAATAATGGAAACAAGAAGTACAAATTGTCTACCAATATATCTAAACAAGGGAATCCATCGACAGACGTTCATGAATGAGGGACTCGGAGTGCAATGATCTAGCAAAGAACATGATTTCAACATCCTCATTGTTGCAAACCTCCCAAACGTGTTTTTATGATTCATCTTCGTTGTTGACTTTGGTAGAAACTAGACACCCAACTTGTAGTGATATTTGTTGGAGAATTTAAAGTTCTTCCTTATAGTGGACTAATAAATACTTAACCTTTTCGATAGGGCTGATAAACTCCATATAGATTGGAGGGACTATCCATAATCTACCTGAAATTGAGGATTTTGTTTGATCACTTCGAATTGGGGTATAAACTCTATATACATTGGAGTGACTATCCATAATCCACCTAAAATTGGGGCCTTTGTTTGATCACTTTGATTTGAGCATGTGGGGAGGACTTGATTCAATTCTAAAAATAACTGTTGAATTTAGGGTTAATAAAAAAATTTCTCCGTGAAAGCATTAGGTATTGCATTCTAATCACACTTGACCAATAGAGCCACCATCAAGCTGAATCAATCCTCCATTCAAAGGTCCTTCCAAATTCCAATGCCTTATTTTATCAACTACCTAACAACCAGTATTTCACTGGCCGGAGAGAATTGTCCTTATCTAAGTTCAATAAACTATATGCTCGGACCGAGAGAATACATGGTTTACCTCACTAATTCCATGTAAATGAAAAGAATGATTTATTTTTACATGTCAACATTGAAAAGTTTAATTTCTCACAACCATTCAAAGTGAAATGGGACCCTACCCTTCAAATTTGATCCCTGCTGCCGGCCAGGTAATATTTTGTCTTCTTACAGCAGAGGATAACAACCAGCATTGAAGGTGTTCATTTAATCTCTGGAACGTCCAATCACTGAGTTGTAATTGCGAATAATTCAAATCAGAAGGGCCCGCTGTTACTTCTTTCTGGTGAATCCCCGTGTGCGCCAACTCGCACGCAAAAGTAGTGTACAAACAACTGGAGCGTCCCTCGGAGAGAAATAACATCAATATACTTGTACTTGCCCAGTTTTTTTAAATTGATTTTATCAAGCTTGATAAAAAAGTGACAAGCTATTTTATATGAAATACAACTTTTGATTAATGTTTTAATAGTCAACCTACAATTTTCAAATAAAATGTGAATTATTTTAAAGCGATAGAAGCCAACTTTACATGACAGATTTCTTTTGGAAATGAGTTGAGTTGAAGTTTAAAAATGTGTTTGGTGACTGAAAAATCTACTAATTATTAAAAAAAAACTTATTTTGTAAAATATAAAATAAATTTGTAAATAATTTAATAAAAATTAATTATAAGATATAAAATAATAAGGTAAAAACTAAATTTAAAAATATCACAATCAATTTGGCATTATTAATGATAAGAAGTCAAAATAACATTTTGTCAACATTAATAATAATGAGTAAAAATAAATATAAAATATTATTAACATGACAAAATTAATGAATTAAATAGAGTGAAGTGAAATAAGATAAAGAAATAGATTGATTCATTTTCACTTTTTGATGGGTTGAGACATTAGTAATCATTCATCTTTAAAAGTTTGGAGTTGTATAGGGGTTAGGTGGATAAAGTTGAAAGGCTTTACAACATATTCTACCAAAGAAAGAAAATGATAGGATGTAGAGAATGGAGGTAGGTTGAGAAGGATAGTTTCAATAGTTAAGAATGTTTTTTGCCAATTAAAATATTTTATATTAGTTTTTTTTTGTATTTTACCCATTTACATGGTAATTTGATGAATGATGAGTGTAATATAAGTTGAATTCTTTGTTTTTGAAATATTTTTTATTTAGGTTAATTTACTTTTTATCCCAAAATTATGTTATATTTTATTATGATTATCATAGGAGAAAAACATGTTTATTTAGAATTTCATTTCATTCTTAAATTTACTTTTCATTTCATCCGTGAGATGTATGAGAGTTGGTGGCGGGGTATGGTAAAGACGCCCCCTAAGCTGAAAGGTCGTCGGTTCTAATCCCGTCGGATACCAAAAAATCCAACCATGTTAAGGGTTGGTGCCGTCCTCCCGTGCTAGCTAGGTGGGTTCCACCACTTTGCCAACAAAAATAAATAAAATTTACTTTTCATTTCAAAATTATGTTATATTGTATTATATTTATCATAGGAGAAAAACACATTCATTTAGAATTTCATTTCATTTCACTTCATTGGATAACTTATTAGTAAGCTCCCCTAATTACTAAATTTGATTAGATTGAATTGTATTTTTATCTTATTCACTAGAATGTATGCGTGTTTTTAAATGTGGGCAACATTTTAAGAAGAGGTGTATTATTCTATTATAGGATTAGGAATGAAAGACATGGTGGAATGGAACCTTCAATTCATAATTCATGATTCATGAAATTATGAGGGATGAGAACCTCAGGATTTGACTTTGAGATTGGAAAGAAGCTAAGGGAATTTGTAGATTGGTTGTTGTTATTAAGACTATGGGCATTCAAAATCTAGGAAATCCATAGGTTTCCTCGATCTAATTAGTGTAATAAATTGTCCTTGATGTGAAAATCAATCCAAAATACATTGTTTTAGAGAGATGTGAAAATCAATCCAAATACATTGTTTTAGAGGAATGTAATGACTTAGTATTATTTTAGATGGTTTATTAAAAAAACTAGAATACATAGTTTATTGAAATATTAGCTTAAATTATTTAAGTAAAATTGTAGAAAATAATCCAAAAAGTTAATCTACATACACTGTAAGATTATTACTAAAAATTGAAAAAAAAATATTTTTTAATAAAAACTATTTAAATTCATTTATTTAATAATACCTAAAATAAAAACATTACACATGATATCACATCTAAAGTTAAAAATTTTGTAATTTAAAAACTTAATTGAAAAAGATAAAATAAAATAAAATTATATTCAAATTTAAAATTTGTACAATCATAACAAATTATAACCTACACAAAAGAAAAAGAAAAAATTATAACAAACTATTAAACTAACCATGAAGGTTTACTTAAAGTAGAAAACCTAAAAGTTAATTGCATTGTAAGGAGTAAGTGAAGAGCCTCTCGGCGGAAAGTCTTGGGAGAGCCGTAATGGAGTTTTCAGGTCGCCTGGTTTTTTCAGCGGGCGTTTTAGTGTTTATTGACGGTTGGAGTTTATGTATTAGATCTTGAAGTGTTAATGAAGGCGATAGAAGGTCGAAGATGGTATTTGGCGGTCCTTCTGAATGATCTGGAGGAGTGTTTTATCTCTTGTTTCTTGGGTCTACATGTCATGTGTAATCTTGGGCCTGACTTCTTTTAGCAGGTGCATTGGTCATTAAACTACTGTGGAGATCAGAGGATGCCAGTTCTCTGATGTCTTAGGCGGTTTATTCTCACTCTATAGCTTTTGACATCTACATGTCTTGTGTACACCTGGACCTGACTTCTTTTAGCAGTTGCAAAGGTCTTTAAACTACTGTGGAGATCACAGGATGCCAGTTCTCTCATGTCTTCGTTAGTTTATATTCACTCTGTTGCTTTTTGACAGATTGGTTCATTTCTAGGATTTTTCTGGTAGTCTCCTGCATGGGTATTTCTCCGTCGTATTTGCCTATTGGAAGTGTTCAGTCTTCTGAGAACTTTCCAAAAGTTATCGACGGGGAAGTTTGATGACGTTTTGAAGGCATCTGGACTAGATTTTTTGCTTCACTTAGGATTTGGCCTCCTACAGTACTGCACTTGTTCAACTGTGTTTTTCCCGCTCTTGGGACTTTTGAATTAATCAGTGTGGATGGTAGGTGCAGGTTGTTGTTCTTGCATTCATTGATACCATCTCCGCATTAATCTTTAGTACTCTTTTGAAAGTTGACGCACCCTTCATTAATGAGTAAACACTACTGATTTAATTTGAGAGGTTGAAGCATTGATGGTGGGACTTTACGCTGAGCTTTATCCCTATTGGCGGTTTCATCCTTGGTTCGAGGCTGCACAATTCTTTTTAACTTTGGATGATTCTGTTCCGGTTGTGCACTCGATTACGGTTTGGTTTTAGATGTGTCTCATGTGGTGCGCAATTCCCTTTTAGTCAATTGTGCACCCTCAGCTGGGTTGACTTATCAGTTAGCTCGACGGTGCTCATTGAATTTAGTTTTGTGTTTTATCAAATCTGGATGGTGCATGCTCTATGTAGGTTGTGCAAGCTCATCTGTTGCTAGCTCAATGATCGATCATGTGGTGCGGTACCCTGCTGGCTGGATTTTGGTTTTTAGTTGGTGAATTGTATTTATTGTTCTCATTTATGATGAGGCATACTACAACTTTGCTGATTTGAAGCTCGATTTTTTTGGTTGGGGATGTACTCTATTAGCTTTTATCAACTTTACTACTCTGCTTTGGAGAATACATCTTATGAAAGGGTGGTGGATCTATATTCTTGCCATTTGGAGGGTGCATTTAAATTGGCTTGTAGGCACGTCTTGAGCATTCGACGTACTCGCTATTTTTAAATGTTTCTCTCTATTTGAGTGGCATCCGTATTGATTATGAAGACAGGTTGCGAGATCTCTAATCTTATGGATTCTCGTGATGAGATTTTGTGGAAAGAGGCTGGACTTTTCATATGTGACGATGAGTTCAGATAGAAATTCAAAGGTGGTGGCAGTGTCTTGAACCCTGTGCAGACTAATTTCAGTAGAGAGCAGATTAATGACACGTTCCAGGAGCAACATCCCAGTGTATTATGTGATAATAACCTGGAGAGAGAGTTATTATCTGTTATTGATGAAAGTCATATCTTGGATCTCAATTTTCCTCGAGCGCATATCCCTGAACTTACTGGTGAGGTGGTGAAGTCGTTTCGTGGGCCCAAACCAGACGTTTCTGCGCAGTCAAGAGCTAGGGATGTGGTAAAGCCGTGGAAACCTAAAAAAATTTGCCCAAAAATGGTTTTAGGCAGAGATATTGGGTTGGCGGATGTTGCAAAGCTTTCTTTTCATGCATAGGTGGGTAAGTTCAGTTACTGGGCCTGCTTGAGTCGCGATGTAGAGGCCTTTGTTAAGGAAAGATGGAGTCAGATTCTCCATTACAAACTGGATGTTATTATTATGACCAGAGGATGGTATTGTTTCTATTTTAGATGCTTGGAGGATCTAGAGATTATCTTGTTTAAGACCTGGTTAAGTGGAAAGGGTAGTTTGATGATCAAGCGGTGGGATCATCTCTTCAATCCAGAAAAGGAGGATATGAGGATGAGACATCTGTGGGTGCTCATTCCCAATTGTCCACTATTTCTTTGGAATTTGGAAGCCTTCACAGCCATTGGAAACCCATTAAGCAGATTCCTGCATGTGGAAAAAGCTATTCTTGAAGGGAATGATCGTAGAATTGGCAAAATTCTGGTGGAGATTGATATAACCCATGGCCTGGCTGCGGATTTGTCTATTGAATGGAGGGGTTCTGTATTTGAGATTGAGTTAGATTATTGGGGTATGCCTTTTAGATGTACAACTTGCAATAAGGTGGGACATCTAAAGGCATCGTGTCCTGGACGACCCATTCAGCAGTTGAATTGCCCTGGCCTTCTGCACACTTCATCGACTAAGGACGAGGCACGGGTGGACACTTCTCAATCTGATGAGAGGATGGATTTTGATTTATCTAAGCTTTCCATACAGGACATCGCTCTGATTGGTAAGTTAAAGCTCTATTCTCCTCATTTACTCTCGACTTTGTCATTAGAGGAATTTTCCTTTTTGAAATTACCTCTGTTTAAAGAACTTTGTGCCCCATCCTCTGATAAGTCGGCTACGGATACTAGTTCTTTTACGGGTGATCTTAGTGATGTGGGAAACAGGTTGATGCATGTGTTACCTCTTTCGAGAGAACAGTATGACTTACCCTGTAATTTGGACTCTGACCCCAATTTATCTAGGCCATCATCAGGGGATCTTAGTGTTCCTTTGGGAGGGGAGATGAGCTCTGGTTGCGTGGCTTCGTCGTCCCATATTGAGTTGGAACCCTTTGCACAACAGAATGATTTTGAGTCTTTAGGAGATATAATGCCTACCTACCAAGATATCTTACAGCGTTCGACCCTTCAAATTTTTTCTGGAGGTTGGTGCATTGGGGATATTGATCCTAAAGGTAGTGTTGGTGGGGGGCTGGACCCTGATTTCTCTCCCCTCAAGACTCGTAGGGCCAGGAAATTAAAAGGGGTGACAATTGAACAGGAAAAAAACACCCCTCAGCCTGCGACTGTTACTCGGGCCCTTAGAGCACAAAAGGCCCTGGCTCGGGGTAAGAAATGATTGTTCTCTCTCTTAATGTTCGCGGGGTAGGGGGTGCCCCTAAAATACTTTCCCTCCATAGAATGATGGAGACTGTCAGACCAGATATCTTACTGATTCAGGAGACCATGGTAACTTCGATTAGAGTGATAGAAGTGTTCTCTAAGATTGTGGGTAATTGGCATATGAGTGCAGTGGATGCTAATGGTAAATTGGGGGGTTTGCTGTCGGCATGGAACCCTAAGAAGGCCTATTTTGATGCTTTTCATTCTGTTGTAGGTATTATTTTGCAGGGAAAGTTATTTAAAAGTGATCAGGTTGTGAAAGTTGTAAATTGTTATGGTCTGTATCTTAATCGATTACAATACTGGAGTCTTATCAAGGCTGGGGGACTTCTAAATGAGAGAGGTTTGATTATGGGTGGAGATTTAAATTTTACAGTGTCGGCGAGAGAAACCTGGGGCAACACACATCTTGATCCGGATGCAGATTTTTTCTTTGATATGATTCGAGATGCGGGTTTATATGATGTGGAGCCGACTTTTTTGGGTCCTACGTGGTAGAATGGCCGGGGTGTTCATGCAGGTATTGGTAAGCGCCTAGATCGGTTTCTTGTGGACTCGGAGCATCTCTCTCAGACACATGCTTTTAGGTCTTGGGTTGTTCAAACTAAAATATCAGATCACTTTTCGATTGTCTTCCAATGGGAACTGGAGGGTGAATGCATACATTATCCTTTTAAGTTCAACTCGACCTGGTTTTCCATGGAATGTTTTGATAGTTTTTTCCGGAATACTTAGAGTTCGATGGTGGTGGAAGAAAGGCTATCTCCCATGCGAACCTTTGTTCAGAAGCTTAAACTGCTTAAGGCAGGGGTTATAAGTTGGGATAAGCAACAAAAAGCTAGTGATTTGGAGGATTTGGAAGCTATAGAGAGTGACATTGCTGCTATACTTCTTAGCAACCCTTCTGGCATTAGTTCTGCGAGAGAGCGTGTATAGATGGCTCATCTTATTGTTTCCTAGAATACTATTTTGAAAAGGAAGGAGGAGACCAGTTTTCAAAAGAGTCGTTTGGAGTGGATAGAAAGTGGTGATAGGAACACAAAATATTATCACCAATTTGCCAACCATAGGAGGATCCATAATCATATTTGGGACTTGCAAGCTGTGGATGGTACTACTATCGCCAAGCAAGGAGATCTGGAAAAGGAGGCTTATGCCTATTTTAAAAATGCATATAAGGTGCAGGGTGATCTATCTATAATATCCCAACTGGAATTAATTAAAAAATACCCGTGTATGTTTGGTGAGGAGGCTGGTAACAAACTTTTTGATCCAGTATATTTGAAGGAAATCCAGACTACGTTAAAAGGATTTGAGCTATCAAAAAGTCCTGGTCCAGATGGATGGACGGTGGAATTTTTCTTACACTTCTTTGATCTGATGGGTCCGGAACTACATGCTTTGGTGGAAGAATCTCGTATACAGGGTCAGGTCTGTGGATCATTGAATTCTACTTTTGTTGCTTTAATTCCTAAATCTGATAAGCCTGACTCCTTTGCAAGGTTTAGACCGATTTCTTTGTGTAACCTTGTTTATAAGATTATTTCAAAAATCATTGCTGTCAGATTGAAAAATGGACTATCTAAGGGCATGTCTGATGAACAGTTTGGATTTCTTGAAAATCAACAAATTACAGACGCCATTGCAGTGGCTCAAGAAGTTCTACACAGTGTCAAGATTAAAGGAAAAAAAGCATTGGTATTAAAACTTGATCTTATAAAAGCATATGACCGAGTGGATTGGCGATTCATGAGACTGGTTTTGTTGCAAATTGGTATCCCATTGGATACTACTAATTGGATAATGGGATGTGTTAGCTCTGCAAATTACTCAATCCTGGTTAATGGAAATCCACATCTTTTTTCTCTGCATCAAGGGGATTGAGGCAGGGATGTCCTCTCTCCCCATTATTATTTCTCCTTATAGTTGAAGGACTTAGCAGGCTTATCAAAGAAATGGCTGATAAGGGTGATATTGTGGGGCTTGAAGCGGCGGTGGGGATATTCATTATCCATTTGCTATTTGTTGACGACATTCTATTATTTGGTGGTGGATCCATTCGGGAATGGCGAGCAATCAAAGGGGTCTTAGATCGTTTTTGTGGGGCTACTGGTATGTGCATCAGTCAAGAAAATTCATAGTTCTATGAAGCGGGATGAGATGAGGTGGACATTGGTATGATACAACAATTCTTTTCTTATGATATCTTGCCCTTACAAGGTGGCTTTAAATACTTGGGTTTCTTTCTTAAACCCAATGGATATAAGATACAGGAATGGGTCTGGTTGTTGAGAAGATTTGAGGCATGCATTGGTGGCTGGGGACATAATTTTTTATCGATTGGTGGGATATTTGTATTGACTAAATCAGTACTTGAGAGTCTCCCTGTATATTGGCTCTCTCTCACATGGATTCCTCGGTCAATATTGAAGCAAATTCAGAGTTGGATGGCTCGTTTCATCTGGTCAGGATGCAAAGAAAAATCTTCTATTAGCCTGGAAAAGTGGTCATATCTGACGAAACCAAAGGCTCTAGGTGGGTGGGGTTTGAAAGACCTTGCGAACTTTGGACTGGCTCTTACTGCAAAAAACCTGTGGTGCTGTTTATTTGTCCCATGCTTGTGGAATAGGGTGGTCCAAGCAAAATATTTGTGTGCCTGGGGCACAACTGATTGGTTACGTATGGAATCTATTGAAGAGTTGGATATATCCAATATATGGAGGGCGCTCCTTAAAGATCTACCTATTCTGAAGTCGTGGCTGGCGTGGAAGCCTGGAGATGGATGGAGCATCTGTATTGGCAGGGATCTGATTGTTGGTATGGCTGGCATATTAAAACTTTCTGAAGTTTTATTAGACCATATTTTGCATAGAAGAATATATTATTTGGCACAAGCGGCTAAGATTGGTAGTGGAGACAATTTTTCGTGCTGGGCCAATGCACAGGATTTGGGCTTGGATGGCAATGCTGGAAGAGAGTGGAACAATTATATTTATGGTTTAAAAAATATTGGCATTTGTTTGAAGCCGATCAAGGATACTTTGTGTTGGAGCAAGAATATAAAAGATGGTATTATTACTGCAGCCTTAGCATACAAAACGATTAGCAGACAAGGAAATTCGGATCTCATTCCGGAGTGGTTTTCAAAAGTGTGGAAATGGGGATTACCCTTGAAAATAACCTTATTCAGTTGGCTTATGATTGCTAATCGCATTCTAACCTGGGATGTCTTGTTGAAGAAAGGTTTTTCGGGTCCGAGTATGTGCCCTTTATGCTGTACTGAGGAGGAAAGTGTTTCACATCTTATGATTTCATGCTCTTTTACTTTGCAGGTTTGGGACTATCTGAAGGAATTCCTTAACACAGATGCAATTTGGCATGGCCAAAATGTTGAACAGGCCTTTAGGATCTGGTTTGATGCAGGAAAAAATTAGCGGTCTATACCTTTCTATGTCTGTAGAACTATCTGGTTGGCGCGAAACTCCCATATCTTTAAGGGGCTGATTTATTCTCCACTACAGATCTTTAATAAGGTATAGAATGCTTGGTTGGACAGAGCTGAACGTTCCCGGGTGATCAGATATCAGTATCTACAACAGCCATTTTTTCAATAGAATTTGGCTATTGGGTATTTTGATGGGGCCTCACAGAATGAAGGTTATAGATGTGGTGCTAGAGCTTTTCTTATCTCGCCGATATTGGGCAAGTACAGTGTAAAATGGAATTGTGGTTTTGACACAAATACTCGGGCTGAGTTACTTGCATTGTGGAGTATTCTTCATTTAGCAAATAGTATGGGGATTGATACTATCCAAATTGTAGGGGACTCTCGTATTATTGTAAATTGGTTCAGGGGGAGTTTACATTTGGAAACTTTGGCGCTGACTCATTGGATGGAGCGTATTATGCAGTTAAAGACTCATTTTTCAGTGGTCAACATTCAGCATGTTTACAGAGAACTCAACACAACGAATGATCACTTATCTAAGCTAGCCTTAGATGGTCCAATTGGCCATTTTCTGGTGGCTCCGGGAGATGGCAGAGACCCATACTCTTTCAAACTTTTTGGACTTTTCTAATTTCTGGTTTTTTTTTTGACTTCATTGAGTGTATAAGATTGTTATATTTTATGTCTCAATATATGGGACCCACTATATCGAGGTTTATTTGCATAGGTAGTGGCAACTTAACCTTATTATTATGGTTGGGTGATGATGGATTCCTGTTATGAGTTGGTTTGTATTTCTGGATCTAGGAAGTCAGTCACAATGCTGTTTTTTCCATGCTATATGGCGAAAATATGTAACTAGGAAGTTACAATGCTGAAAAGGTTGTAAATATTCTGGTGATACCTTTTATTATATATAATATATAAGATCTTTTTTCTATGAAAAAAAAAAGTAGAAAACCTAAAACGAAGCATGTCAATTCATTTACGTGCACCTATCCGTACAACATTGTGAAAAAGGAAAGTCACCTACATGAGGAAAGTCACCTACAAAAGAAACCCTTATTACTAACATGAGGAAAGTTATTATGTGACATGAAAGAAAATAAAACAAATAAACAAAAGATGAGAAGGGATTTTATGAGAAACAAGGGCTTTAAATGAGTATTCTAATACCTAACATACGAAGAAGAAGTCAGCGAGAAAAATGTGAGGGCATTGACTGAAACCCTAGCCAAAAGTGGAGCCCAAGACTCATAGCTAAAGCGTCATGCAAAACTTAAGTGAAATGGGAGAGAGAAGGGATTTATCTTCCGGCATAACCTTTAGGGGAGTAACATTATTTTCCTCATATTAAAGTCTTATAAATATTATTTATTTTTTTTCAAACTTTTATTAATTAAAATAGTTATTTAATTAATTAATTAATTACAATTTTGTGTATATATATATATATATATATATAATGGTTTCTATTAGGAGTAACGTCGGTCTTGGTATGAACATACTCTTCTTTGTCGACACTTGGAGGTAACTTGATCTATTGGTTTTGCTTAATGGAGTCAATGAGGGTTTACGCCCAAAAAGGATTGTTGTTGAATTCACTCGAGGTTTTTTCACTCGATAAGTTAATGTTAGATGGCTTGCAACTAGGGTTTCACCATACAAAGCCAGGAGTTACTTACAATAAGGGGGAATTTCATCGGTAGATCATGGGAGTGGAAGGCTTTGTGACACGTGGTGGAGTCAATGAAATTAGTGGTGGGGGCAATAGAAGAATCACTGGTTTAAGGGATAGACAACATCAAATATTGAAATCTTAAAATGTGCAAGAGGGTTAGAATCACTTTGTTATTAGTAGGGATGTTAATATGGATAGAGTGGGGGGTTTAGTTAGTAGGAAGGTTGTGGGGCGTATCGCATCGGCGAGGGTTTCTTGACCTAAACTGATATGTTGGGTAAACACAAATTGGATTCATATTTGTGGTTATGTTTACCGCATTAGTATGTTGATAAATGGGTGGATATGTTTCATATTTCTGGAGGTTGAGCATATTTCAAGGATTTTAGAAGGAATATGGCTTATCAAGGAGGGTTCTTTGGTATTGAAGCTTTAGCATACATCCTTTGACCCATACAACAAGAAAATGACTAGAAGACATTTATGGTTAGTGCTCCTGAGTTTCCCTTTCAAACTATGGAAATAGAATGTTTAAGAGGGCCTAGAAAATACTTTGGGAAGATACAAACATGTGGATAAAAAAATGTTATACAAAGTGGAGAAAAAGGCTGCTACTATGATGCTGGAGCTAGATATACTAAAGGGTTTTCCTACATAAATTAAGATTGTCTGGTGTAAAGAGATAATCAGGAAGAGACTGGACTATCTCCATATACCTTTTTTCTACCACTACTGGAAAAGAACAGGACATGTGAAGGCGCAATGCCCTCTTCTTATGTCTAGAGAACTATATGGAAGCTTAGAGAAAGATCCAAAAGATGATATGAAGCATTCAATATCTCTCACATATAAATGGACCGACTTCGGCCCCTTCGAAGGATGCATGGAACCTCCAAGGTAGGAAAAATACTGACTCTCCAACTTTTTATGAAGGTGTCTTGACGGATGAATTAAAATTTTATCTTATGGTTGAAAGTGATTTGAATAGGAGAATTTCCCTTAATAAGGATGAACTAGGTCATTCTCCATATTTTTTGGAAAGGGATGACCTGAAAAATCCCCTTCCACAAGGCTATGGCATTAGGAATAATTTTAAGGTTGATGTGGAGGCTGGGATCTCGAGTCTTGGAAAGGTCAGGTTTGAGGAAAACACTTGCCAATTGCTAAATGTCGGTTCTGAAATTCAACCCAATTTTCCTTGTAGAAACTCTAAGGGGGTTGAAAGAGTTATAAAATCCCTTAAACAATTTCCTAAATCGTAGGCAGTTTTAATTATTCATTCTTCTAAAGAAAATATTCCAGACGAATCCCATGTTCTCTTTGTTGAAATCCCATCATATAGGACATGAACAAAAAATTGACTCTTGTTTAAACTATTTGATGTATAAATCTCCTTTGAATATTTAATCCAAGAATCCTTCTTCCAAAAAAGAGGTTTCTTCAGCTCCACAAACACATTTTTAGAATGTTATTATCCATAAAAAGAAAAAGAAAGGGAAGAATACAAAAATATCTTCTCAAGTTATTTCCTACAATCCTCTCTCCATTAGAATTTTGAAGACTTCCTAACATCCTATGTCTAATACTCTTTCTACTTGAGCCCTTAGAGCAAGTTATCCCAATCGCAAAGGTGATTAATGTTCATTCTCTCCTTTAACATTCATGGGCTTGGTGGGGATGGAAAGGTAGGGCCCTATATAAAATCTTTAAATCTACTAACCATGATATTATACTTATTCAAGACACAATGTGTGGTGAGACACACATGATGGAGACCTTTTCCAAAATATTTCCTAGATGGGAGGTTTGTGCAGTAGAATCCAATGGTTCCTTGGGGGGGGGGGTCCTCTTTTATTGGAATCCTCTAGTTAGTGAGTTCAATCCCTTTAGGAATGGCAGGGGCATTTGATTCAAGGGGTTTTCAAGTAATTTAATCAGGTGTTTTGTATTTTAAACTATTATGGACCCTATAAAGACCATGAAATGTTCTGGAACCACCTAGAAGCTTCGGTTTTACTTAGGACCGCTAACTTGATCTTAGGTGGAGACCTAAATTTCATTTTTTCTTCTTCATAAATCTAAGGTAAGTCTATTCAGCTACATCATCTCTTTTTTGGGGGTCTCCTAAATAGAACAAAGCTCTTAGATGTCCTTCTTGTTAAAATTGAGCCTACTTGGACCAACAAGAAATGTGGCTAGGATAGGATATGCAAAAGACTTGACATATTTATTTTTTATCCGAATTTAATTATAATGTCCCCTCACGACCCCTATCCAAAAATACAAAGCTTAGAAAAAGGAAATTATGAGTTTAACATCCTAGGTTAGGAATTCGACTGTTTGATTTAGAGGGTGAAACTTGATACGAACAAACGATAGGGAAACATATCCACTAGTGGGAAAATTATCATTTTAGTCAAGTTGGGGAACTAGAAAAGAAAAGAAAAAAAAATAGTGATTCCATGGGCAACCCAATCTCTTGGGTATCAACCTAAGTTGAAGTAAGTTGGAGTTATGATAATTACTCGATTAGCAAACACTGGATCTTTATAATCCTCCTTCTTGGTAAGTGAAAAGAGAAATCTACTTAATACTCAGTTATGGCATCAAGCGCCAACAAGTCCTCCCTATAAATTATGATAAGAAACTTAAGCTTCCCCTTGAAAATATTACCTTCTAAACATCTTAATTTAATTAAAGATGTCATGTTTATAAAAGTCATCCACTTGACTATTTTCGTGCAGAGGTGCAGAGAAAGTAATCACTTTTAGGGAAAATGACCCACTTGTATAAAGTATAGATACAAGCTATACTTAGATACATGATCACAAACTACAATATAAATTACCACTAAAACATACATCGGTATACATATATGCAAAGGTATGTATATATAATTATATTTATTCTATCATGATCCATTAAATATTATGATAGGATTTCCAGTTAGAAGGAAATGGTTTATTAAGTATTCACAAATAAATATATATCAAACCATTCTAGATATGTTTCACATGATGCAGTTACCAAATTAAGGAGATATATAATTTTAGCATTCAAAGGATAACTCGCAAGGGTAGTCACAGATCTTTGTTTAGGTAAAATGAATTAAATGGGAAAACAATAAATGATTTGGATCTCCATTTGTCACTTATAGGAGATATCGAGTCTTGTAGTGGAGGATAACTATTAATTGAGTCTCTCATTCAATTGAGGGTGGCATGTGAGACTTTTAGGGAAATTGCGGGTATTACTACATGAATGTCGGCATGCCTTGTAAAAATAGGAATAGAAACAGATTTTAAAACAAGGAAATTGGCTGCGTTTTATTGCACCTTGACAGGAAACCTGTTGAAAAATCCTCGCCACTTGTCCCTGTGATTTTCTTATAAAAGGGGGCGCGATTCCGTGGCTAGAGGCATTCGGGACTTGGGGTTCTGCTCCATCAATCTGGAGAGAAATCACGGATTGATATTTGCGTTGAACATTTTTTTCCTTTTGTTGGATGTTGTATCCCTGTCTGCGATCATGGCTAAATCTTGTTTTTGTGTTAAAACTCTGTTTGTTTTATTCTTGTCTGAAATGAGTTTATATGTGATCAAACGATAGGCACGGTTTAGATCCGGTGGTCAAACGGTAGCCTGTGTTTTATGCTTTTCTGAAATGAGTTTATATGTGATCAACTGATAGGCACGGTTCAGATCCGGTGGTCAAACGGTAGCCTGCATTTTATGCTTGTCTGAAATGAGTTTTATATGTGATCAAACGATAGGCATGATTCAGATCCGGTGGTCAAACGGTAGCCTGCGTTTTATGCTTGCCTTAAATGAGTTGTTATATGATTCTGATATGTTCTTTGTTTAAACGTTGCTCACGTTTTCATTGATTCTGGTGAATGCGTTATAGTCTAGATGTTCATGTCTAATACGCTGTTAGTATCATGTCTAAATGCTGTTAGTATCATGTCTAAGTGCTGTTTGTGATATTGGTTTGGTGATAGTTTAAATACTGTGCTATTAAGATCTTGTCTTTGATTCCACGATTTCCTAAGAGGGAACGGTCTGGTGGTTAGATGTTGGCATCAATTTTATGCTGTTATTATATCAATCGGGCTACTGCCTGAGAAGATTTTTTTTCAAAACGCTGTTTGTGTTATCGATTTCGTGATAGTTTAAATTCTGTGCTTATTAAGATCTTGTCTTTTGATGCCACAGTTTCCTAAGAGGGAACGATTTGATGGTTAGATGTTGGCATGAATTTTGTGCTGTTATTATTGGGTTATTGCCTGGAAATATTTTTCAAAACGTTGTTTGTGATATCGATTTGGTGATAGTTTGCATATTGTGCTTGTTAAGATCTTTGTCTTTTTGATGCCACGATTTCAGAGAAGAAATCGACCGGGGTTTAGCTTTTTGCTTTAAACATTATGCTTTGTTTAGTGTTTGCTTGAAGACTGTTCTTTATTTAAACCTTTGTCCTTTATGACCATAATTTTATGAGAAAAAAATCTAGGAATTACACGATGGCTGATCATTCCTCCTTAATAAAGGCTGAAAATACTTTTTGCATTGGAGCACAATAATTAACCTTTTCATCGTTTCTGAACTGGGTTATGAATAATGCCTCTGTTTTGTCTTAGTTGAGTTCATGCTCAAACTCGAAGTAGCTGGTTGAAGACTGAGTTAATCTAGATGCTTTTATGTTTTAAATTTTAATTATGTATTAATGTATTGTTGAAATACGGATTGTTGACATATATTATAAAGTTTGGAATTCTTTCAGATCTAGAAGGAACCATGGACAAAGCAACATGTTGATATAGAGCTTAAGCTATCCTTTATAGACCAGATACTAACTCATGGTGTTTGGCCAGGATCTCATTCTTGGATAACATAGAACTGGTATCGTTTGTATGCTAACTGAATTGCGCAGAGCCGAGCTGTGAGCATCCATTTTTTGGGATTGGGAATGCAAATTTTCCACCGCACTCGCCTTGTTTCGGGGCTGAAACGAATTGTAATAGATAAGCTGCATCATTGTACCCCCTTTATGGAAGAATTAATAAAACGACTAACTAAATTTTGGTGGACGTAGCCTCATGAAGGAGGTGAACCATGTATATGGTTGTCTCATCTTTTGTATGTTTATGTTGTGCATGCTCTTTTTACATAATGATGTTAGTATGGATGTGGTATAAATGTTTATTGGTGAAAAAGGTTACTAAACGTATTTTGCATAAATTCAATTCAAGAGCACATTATTTGGATAGCTTAAACTTAAATAATAATAAAAAAAAGATGAGAATATTTACCCATTTTTGCATCAAGGTATTGCGGGGACGTCGCATTAATTCCCTCTTTTCAAAAATTTAGAACTTGGGTAGAGAAATCAACTATTTCTGATCACTACCCTATCCTCTTTCAGATGGATGGTGTAAAATCCAAAAAGAATTATCCATTTAAATTTAACAATATGTGGCGTCAAAATGATGATTTTTGTTTGTTGATCATGAATTTTTGGCATAATGTTTTTTTACTTGAGGAGTATAGTGCTATGGATGCTTTAGTCTCTAAACTAAAATATCTAAAGAAAGAAGTTATCATTTGGGAAAAAGAACAAAAGAAGAAAACCATTGAGTATTTTCAAAGGATTGAGAATAAAAGAAAGAGCTTTTGAGTTATAGTGATGGTTGTATTTTTACTAAAGAATATAAATTGGATTTTATGGAGCTAGAAAAACAAAAAGACTTCCTTATTAAAACATGATGAAATGACTTGGAGATGGAAAAGTAGGGCCACCTACTTAGGTGGCCCTTGACGATAGTAACACCATATTTTTTCATCAATATGCTTTTTATAGAAGGAACATAAATTATATCTATGATTTGAAGGTTGATGGGGGAGATATGATGAAATCTAAAAAGGAGTTGGAATTCTTGTCTAAGACTAATTTCTCTAATCACTTTAGAGATCCTAGGAACACTAAATTAGATGCTCAACTAAAGGTGATTGGAAACTTACCTTCCTTTTTATGTCCTGAAGAGGGAGTTGCTATTGGGAACCATGTCACATTATTTAAACTAGAAAGTGTTTTGAAATAGTTCTCGAACGATAAAAGTATTGGTCAATATGGATGGAAACTGGAACTATTTCTTCATTCCTTTGATTTAATGGGGAAGGACTTGCTCAATGTGGCTGGAAAATATAGAGATAAAGGCTATGTTTCAGGGGCCTAAAATTCTACTTTTTTAGCACTCGTCCCAAAGAGAAATAAATTGAATACTTTAAATTATTTTAGGCCAATATAATTGTGTAACCTGGTTTACAAAGTTATCACTAAAATTATTTCCAATAGGATCAAACCTAAGCTAGCAGAAATGATGTCCAAAAAACAATTTGGATTTCTAGCAGATAGACAAATTTTGGATTCGATTGGGCTCACTTACGAAGTTATTCACTCAATTAAATCTAAAGATGTTAAATCCTTAATTCCGAAAATGGATATGGTAAAGGCTTATGATCAAGTTGATTGGGTGTAGATGAGGTTGTTACTTATACAAATTGGTATTCATGTTATGGTAAAGTATTGGATAATGGCTTGTGCCACATAATCTTAGTTCTTAGTTATTATAAATAGATCTCCGTCATGCTTCTTCAAGAGTTCACGACGACTTAGACATGGCTTCCCTTTATCTCCTTTATTGTTTCTGTTGGTTATAGAAGGTATGAGAAGAATGATAAATAAGGAAAACAATGAAGGGAAAATAGTTGGAATTAAAATACATGCTTCAGTTTTCATCACTCATTTATTATTTGTTGATGATTCGGTTTTATTTGGAAATGGTTCTATGGCTGAATGGAAATAGTTTGTTGAGATTATTAATACATTTTATACAACTATGGATTGGAAGGGAGTGTTTCCAAATTTACTTTTTATCAAGCATAAGGTTGAAACATCTATTCTAGATCAAATTATAACCTTCCTTTCCTACCAGGAATCCAATTTGGTGGATGGTTTCATGTATCTATGATACTCTCTAAAACATGGTGATTACACGATAAGATATTTGTTCTGGAAAGTTTATAAATTTGAAAAAAGAATTGGGCATTGGTATTTTAGGATGCTATCCCCCGGAGGAAGATTGATACTATTGAAAGTAGTGTTGGTGGGAATACCATTTTATTGGTTCTATTTGGAATAGGTTCCACAATTCATTCACAAGATGTTGTGCAGAATAACGGTCAATTTCTTTTGGTTTTGGAATTTAGATGGGGATAAAATGAACTTAGATTGCTGTAAAAGATTATCCAACCCAATTGTTGGAAATTAGTGTCCATCCTATTGTTGGTTTGGGGGAAAACTATAAATTATATCATTGTATTCTATATTATCTTCTTGTTGTGGGTTTCATTACACTTTATTATATTAATCATCATTCCTGATTTTTATCTTCTGATTCCTATTGGATTTTTTATAGTGACATGGGACTAGGAGATAGATGGAATGTTGAATGGAAAATCTAAATTTT
Organism: Pseudotsuga menziesii; assembly: GCA_001517045.1. NCBI lineage: Eukaryota > Viridiplantae > Streptophyta > Pinopsida > Pinales > Pinaceae > Pseudotsuga > Pseudotsuga menziesii. Next base: position 29,454 of record LPNX011212935.1, on the reverse strand, counting down.
CTTTATTAATTTTGATGGAATCATACTGAATACAAAACATGAGGAAGTGCAATGGTCCTATAACATGGATATTGAGAAAAATACTGCAAAGACTACGTATGATGTGATTTCTGAGGAATAGGTTAGCATTGTTTCTAAATGGTGGTATAAAAAATTGTGGATGTGGCACATTCCAATGAAAATCAAATGATTTCTATGGATTTCATTCAAAAACTGTTTAAAGACTTGGGATAATCTTGTACATTGAGGATGGAATGGACCAAATATGTGTGCTCTATGTAGGGAAAATGTTGAATCTGTTGACCATATTTTGGTTAATTGCAGGTGTTCAATTTAGATTTGGAATATTTTTTTCCAGACACTTGAAATTGATCAAAGATGGCCCGGGATTCTACCTTTTGATCAAATCTTCCTCTAATGGTACAATTGATGTCCTACACATGGATCTACTCTCTTTTGTATCATAGTAAATATTGAAGATCAGAAATCATGCAATTTTTGAAGGAAAATTTCTAAACATTGAGGTCAACAGCTTAAAAATTATTAATCTTTATAAAGAATATCAATCGGTGGGGGTGAAATTGAAAATACCTAGGAAGTTAACTAATATTTCCTCTACTAATGATGCCACTGGTTATTTTTACATAGATACTTAGAATGTGATATGTGTTGCAGGAATGGTTCTAAAAATAAATAAGGAACACTTTTTAAAATTAAAACTAAATTGTGGGTGGGGATCTAATGCGAAGGAATAATTGATGGCTCTATGGTTCCTTACCAGTGTTGCGTTAAATTTTGGCATTGACTCCTTAAAATTTTTTGGGGACTCTTTGATTATTATTATTAGGTGGTCAAGGAATATTTATAATCTTTAGATTATTGAGCTACAACATTGGTGTTGGAGATTAAAATATTTGATATCTTCCTTTTCTGCTATATATTTTGAGCACATTTATCATGAATATAATGACGATACCAATAATTTTTCAAAGTAGTCTCTTGGGAGTGAGGAAGGATCCTCTTTTGGGAGGATTATGTTGAAAACTCTTTGGTGTAGAATGGATCCTTAAACTATATTGAAGGATAGTAGATTGCAGCTAGTTTGTTTTTCCTACTTCAATCCTTTTGAAATGGGATATATGATAGTTTTTTGTATGGCTCTTATAAAGTTTTGTTCTTGGACTTCTGATTTTGAATAATATTTNATATATATATATATATATATATATATATATATATATATATATATATATAAGGGTACACCTCAATTGGAAAATAAAGTGAAATGAGATGACATGTTGTAAATAGAGATCACGAGTTCAAAACACCTGAACTTACCCATACTCCATGCTTATGGGTTGTGTGGGTGCACCTTGGGGTAAAGTGGTAAAGGATGGGAATCAAACCTTTGTAAACCTAGGGGTAAATTGGTAGTGTATGGGAATCAACCCCATGTAACAAGATTATGTGCACCATTGAATTTATCAATTCCCTTAGTACAAAAAAAAAGTTTAAAAACCTTTTTTTCACATCTAAAAAAGTGCTATACTTTATATTCAATTTATAACAAAAAACATTATGTACATTAAAAAATAGACATGTTTCCCCTTCATTAATAGAAAAGCATTACATACTAGTTCTACCTTAACATTGAATTAGAAACTAAAATGCCATGTCAACAACTTCATTCTAGTGAAAATTTATTACTTTAAATACTTTATTGTGTTAAAGTTGAAAAATATGTTTATGTTAATATTTTAATGGTTATACAATATCTAAAAACATTTAGCATCATAACAATATAACCATATTCAAAAGGATCACTGAAAGAAAAAAAATAACAACCACACAAAAGAACACAAATATTTTTCCTGGGAACCCTCGTGGGGGAGAAAAACCAACAAAACTTCCTTGATATAGACTTCAACCAAATACAGTGTAAGACCCCAAGAATAAGGCTTGTAAGACACCAAAAATAAAACTAGACTTCTTCCTCTCCTCCAGATGGGATGCTCCTTATCTCTCTAGTAAAATTTCTTAAGTTTCGAGGGTGTCCAAATGACTAAGGAACCTCCCCTATTTATACTGATAAGTGGATAGGCCTAATAACCCAAAATGGCTGACTTATCCTTCCAATCAGGTCCAAATTTCCTTGGGAGGATCAAAATTACATTTTAATAATACGTTTGTGGGTACTACTAACCTGACTTATAATAGAGTTTTACCTCAATACTTTACATGAAAAATTAGAAAAATAACATCCCTATTTAGAGGAACAACATCTATGGAATGGGTAATAATTATATTAGAATATATTATACAGTTACAATTCTTTAACACTCCCTCTTAACAAGGAATGTATTCTACATCTGTACATTTTCACAATTGATAGGTGATTCTATATGTCATAGGAAGTTTTCACAACTACATCAACATCGTTATCCATGGAGCATCATCATTACAAACCATCACATCTCATTGTGTCATCATGATAATCACATCTTGTTGCATCATCATGAGCATCACATCTAAAGCATCACATATCATTGCATCATCACGATCATAACATCTTATTGCATCATCACAAACATCATATATCAAGCATCACATCACATCTCATCATCATGATCATCACATATCACCACATCATCACAAGCAACACATCTCATCACATCATCATGAGCATCACATCTAATCAAATAATCATGAGCATCACCTCTCATTGCATCATCATGATAATCACATCTTGTCACATCATCATGAGCCTCACATATCATTGCATCACCACAAGCATCACATATCATTGCATCGTCACAAGAATCACATCTCGTCGTATCATCACGAGCATCACATTTTGTAGCATCATCGCGAGCATCACATCTCTTCACATCATCACGATCAACATCACATTTTCTAGCATCGCATATCTTCACATCATCATGAGAATCACATCTCATCACATCATCTCGAGTATCACATATCATCGCATCATCATGAGAATCACATATCGTTGCATCATGATGAGCATCACATCTCACCACATCATCACGAGCATCACATCTTTTCACATTATCATGAGCAACACATCTATTCACATGATCATATTTGTAATCATATCGAGCATCATCATCATCTTGAACATCATCATCTCTGGCATAATATCGAGCATCATCATCATCTCGATCATCACCTGCAATATCATTAGTATATAAATACTAAGTTGAATCACCCCTATCATAAAAAATGCTAGAACATCATGATATGCAACAGAATGCAGGATCTCATTTGGAAATGAATGAAAGACCACTCTCATCAAGAGAGTACTATTGCCGATAGGACCACCCTCAACCTATAAGTGCTAGGACCACTCTAAAAAAAAAGTGTGTTCTTATTTTTAGGACCATCCTCAACTAGGATATTGTTGTCCAAAAATGAACGCATGAACACTCTCATCAAGAGAGTACTGTCGTCTACAGGACCATCCTCAGTCTATAAGTGCTAGTACCACTCTCAACAAGAGATTGTTCTTGTCTGTAGGACCATCCTTAACTAGGATACTATTATCCACAAATGAATGCAGGATATCTTCCATAAATGAATTCAGGAACAATCTCATCAAGAGAGTACTATCGTCTGTAGGACCATCCTAATCATGCAAGTGCTAGGACCACTCTCAACAAGAGAGTGTTATTTTCCAGAGGACCATCCTCACCATGTGACTGCTAGGATTCTATTATCCATAACTGAATGAGAAATATCATTCGCAAATGAATGCAAGACCACTCTCCATATGAGAGTCATATCATTTACAGGACCATCCTCATCCTGTAAGTTCTAGGAACACTCTCAACAAGTGATATTTCTTGTCTACAAGACCATCCTCAGATAGGATATTTTCATCTACAAATGAATGCAGTATCACATCCACAAATGAATGCAAGACCACTCTCATCAAGAGAGTACTATCATCCATAGGATCATACTCAGCATGTAAGTTCTAGGGACACTCTTAATAAGAGAGTATTCTTATATGTAGGACCATCCCGAGCATGTGAATTCTAGGATGCTATCGTCCATAACTAAATGTTGGAACTTGTCCAAAAATGAATGCAGGACCACTCACCATATGAGAGTGCTACCATATGCAGGACCATCCTCAGCCTATAAGTTCTATGACCACTCTTAATAAGAGAATGTTCTTTTCTACAGGACCATCCTCAAGTAGGATATTGTTCTCTGAAACTAAATCCTAGATCTCATATGTAGATAAATGCAGAACCACTCTCCATACGAGTGTATTATCATTCACAGGACCATCCTCATCCTGTAAGTACTAAGACCATTATCAACAAGAGAGTGTTCTTTTCCACATGACCATCTTGTCGGCAAATGAATTCCAGATCACAACTCATTGGGATCTTCCTATTCGAACATATGGTTAACCTTCCCGGGATATTCCTTCTAGGGATTCCACCAACGATGTTAGGATCTACCCGTATTTCTATAATAACTCATATTGGAATCCACCCTCAATGATGTGACCAACCATATTCGTATCTATCCATGAAGACACGACCAAGCTCTATGTACATTAACCAGACCACTAGGGCTCATCATTATGCTCTTGTACATCCACAACTTCATCATTCTTTTCTTGTACATCCAAAACTTCATCATTCTTCTCTTGTACATACGGAAATTCATCATTGTTCTCTTGTAGGTGGTTTCATATGATCCTTCCTACAAGTCAAATACATTAGTTGCATGGTTAGAAACATTTTGAAATCTTTAAAACATATGACAAATTCTTATAAATTTATAAGTCATATAGTCATGCAAATATTTTAGCCAAGACCACATTCATCCATATGTCATATACATCCAATAACTTTCTATATTCCTTCCATCTTTACTAGGACATTATTAAAAGTGTTCACTAATCCCAACATGTCAGCAGGGAGGTTTCTTTCTAGCTGATAAGTAGAAATGGAATGGTGTATAGAGCCATAGGCTGCTTACCAATTACATGCATATTGGAAGTATATTGCTCATCAGTGAAAACACTCTATCATGAAGAATACATTTCCTTGAACATAGATATGTACACAACTAAGTAATGTCATTTAAGCAACTATATATATAGGAAACAATAATTCAAATACTTATATTTTTTTATTTGGTATATTCCCTCTTGATCTTTATCTCCTTACAGGAATTACTGCAGTCTTCGACAACATGCTCTACTTCATCGTCTGATTCTGAGGACTTATGCCTATCTTGTTTATGATTAGAAAGGATGGACAAGTCTTCTACATCACAAATCACATAGGACCTGTGTACTGGTGCTAAATCTGTGTGTCTCTACAAATGCATCCCATGTTGAAATGGGTATAAGAGTATGATATTTATCTTCATCGATAGAATTCCTTTGGATTAAGGTACTTATTCCTCATCAATTGAGGAATATTCCCTTAATTTCTTCTTAGATGCAATATATTCATCATTAATTGCACTGAGAGAAACACTCATCCACTTTCTGCAACATCCTGGAGCTTTCTTTCTGTTTTTAGCAATGCCAACCCAATCAAAGTCATTGTATCCCTGTAGACATATATTTTGGTATCTCCCATGTATGAGGCCATACTCATTTGTAGCTTTCAGGTATCACACCATGTTCCTTTCCACAACCAAGTCATTAGGGGAGGTCTAAAATGGGCCTTATAAGGGAATTAATAAAATAAGAGTTATAATAATAAAATAAAGGTTCTAAATTTTGTAGGGGAAAAAGAAAAAATACTTTTTCTTATCGTATTTTTGACATATCTACTTATGGGTTCACCCAAATTTCAAGTTTGGGGACTCATTGGATGTGCAATTTAATTCTACATCCAACCCATACCCACACTGCATAGTTCTAAGGTACGCATGGCACCAAAAAATGAAAACGTTTTGTATTGAAATATTCATTTTTGGGTGACGTGGGTACCTCAGAAGTATGCAGTGTGGGTATGGGTTGGATGCAGAATTAAATTATGTATCCAATGAGTCCCCAAACTCAAAATTTGGGTGATCCCATAAGGATATATGCCAAAAATATGATAAGAAAAAGTAGTTTTTTCTTCCCCCCACCCATGTTTTTATACAAAATTTACCCTTATGGTTGACATCATCATCTTGAATCCTATTGGTTCTTATAAAGTGAATTTTAATGGTACAATTTTTTATTTGAGGCATTTTTTTGACCTCAAAATCCCCTAATGGAACACATATTGGCTTGACTATGTACTGGATCAAGGTATTCACCAAAAAGAAAATATTTGACCTGGTGTTCATCAAGTACATCAAAGAAACAATATTCTTCCTGTAGAATGTGACATCAACGATCTTGAAAGTAGGATCACATAGAAACTCCAATTTTGATGACATCAATGTAGCTATAGTCCAACATCTCTAACCTCTTCAAGATCATGAACACACATTTTCTTTGGGTAAGGAAAATCTTCTCTAGATTTTGTCATACCTCATGTCAATATTCTTGAACTTTGAGATCTACTGTAGTCACTACCTTTGAAGTGGAGAACCATCCTCCCTCTACATCTTGTACTCTCTGTATCAGGACATTATGTACTAGAGTGATACGTATCCTCCTCTATTACTAATATTTTGTGTATCCATTTATGTCATCTTTCAAGATCACTGGATACTGCGATCCTCCATCTGAAACTTTGTTGAAAATTCATCTTGCACCCATCTATGATATTTTCGTCCTCTATAGGATTCCATATTCAACTTTGTAGCAAACATTGAGATCTCCATCACTCTAGGTGATCCTCAAGCTTGAAATGTAACTGTATGTGCTGTCCCATGTGTTCCTTCTAAGCTCATACAAATCCTTCTTAGATTTGCACACATATGGTTCTATGTAGAGAGTTAATAGTCTTGGAGGATTTTCTATATGCACTTCTACTTCACTGAAGAAGTGTGTATGGTCAAAGGAGAAAATATATCGCCATAATCGATCCCCTTTTGAGAAAAACCAAGAACCTTGATTTGTATCTCTTGATGCTGCCATCCAATGCATGCTTGATCTAGTAGATCCATTTGGAATACATTGTGGACTTCCCTTTAGATCTTGATACCACATTCTAGACATCAATATTCACGACTGGTAATCCTTGATTATACCATCCTTCCATCCTTCCTTCTTGGGACATTCTTTTGCAAAGTATAATTTTTCATCATAAGTGAAATATATGAACTGTCATAGGTCCTTCTTCTAAAATCGTTTTGTTAGAATGTTCTTCCTTTTGGTTCTTTCTCTTCTTGGCATGGGTTATTAGGTCTTGACTGTCATCTTAATCCATCTCTTCTTCTTTTTCTATCAATTGATATTATTCTTGCGTGCATTCCTCCATAGGTGAGCTTCCTTCTAGAACAAATTTCTTGAATTTGTGAAAATTGAACCCAGTGATAGAACAATTACACTCACAACAATTATCAATTGTACATGCAAAATCACTCACAAAAGAGACTGAATATGGAGCTGAACACTAAACTGTATTGAATAAGTGTACAATAGCCAACCCTGTTAAGTCATAGGCTACCACAATAAATAGTTACATAAGGGATTCGAATGCATGAAGAGGAAATTTGAATCTAGTCAAAAGAAGGCTTACTAAATCTAAGAAAATCCCCCATAGGTGCATAAAGCAGTTTCCAAAACTATCAAGGAGCTCACGAATTGGAAAAATCACTTAGGCAAGATAAAAGGTAATGGAAGGACAACTCATACATGCTTTTCATAGGATAAAAGAGTGGAGGATGTGGAGGACAAAAAACTAGTTAACCTCACCTAGTCAAACTTTCCCAATTTCCTTAAAACACTGAAAAAGCAGGCAATAAAGTAGAAAAAGAAGAAGGGCACTTAGGAGGCCCGGAATAAAGAAGATTTGATTCCAGGAGGTTCCCAAGCACTCCATGAGTCAAAATTAGCAAGTTTGACCACTATGGAAGTGTAGATGACAACTTGCATGAGGTGGAACATGGAAACTAGGCAAATAAGACAAAAATGGATTAATTAATGTCTAAGGTAGCTAACTATGGGTTGATTATTCTAACACCCCCCCTTAAGCTTGAATTATGAGTAATATATCATAAAATTATAGGGCCTAGAAATAAGTCTTA
>LPNX011212935.1:2307-16363 GCA_001517045.1 Pseudotsuga menziesii | reverse complement strand
CTATGGATGTGTAGATGACAACTTGCATAAGGTGGAACATGGAAACTAGGAAAATAAGACAAAAATGGATTAATTAATGTCTAAGGTAGCTAACTATGGTTTGATTATTCTAACAAAATGGATGATTTTAATGATCTTAGGAGACCATTCAAGGTTGTTAACTCCACTTTTTATTCTTTGACATTGTCTCCAATAGATTCTAGTTTATCCTTAATCTTCTAGAACAAATTCTTTGAATGGGTGATTTTAATGATCTTAGGAGACCATTCAAGGTTGTTAACTCCACTTTTTATTCTTTGATATTGTCTCCAATAGATTCTTGTTTATCCTTGATTTGGGAGATCCTTATGAAGTGAGATTGAATACTTTATGACATATGCATCTTCATACTCTTGGTCATATTCATGTTGGTATTCAACATCTTTTTGGAAGTCTTTCAAATATGATACATGTTGTATCAACTATTCCTTGGTGGAATTTGCAATGATATTCTTGGATTTTTTATCTTTGTCCTCATCTCCTTATGGATATGTAGCTTCTCCTTTGACACTGTATTCTAAGTCACGTTCTTTTATCCGAGAAGAACTCTATACTTCCATGCTTGGAAGTTATCGACTCCTTTAAGATTTTCAGCAAGCTTAGTATTGTTTGTGATCATGATAAAAATGAGAACATTAAGTGGAAATAAAGAGAATAGAACTTACCAATGAGATTGCTTCAACTGGATGCTTGATTCAATTTTTTTTTTTCTGGAATCCTGCTTCTGGTGGAGCTAGGGTTTGACAAAGAAACCCTAATTTTTGAACTTAGGTGGCTTTAAAATATTATTGGATAGAAAGGTGCACCTCCTCAAGGAGAGATGAGAAACATACTGATTTTCCCAAAACTATTGACAGAACTGCAAAATATCGAATACCCTAGTTTTCTGAGCAGTAGTGTTAGGTCAAAAATTGAAAATACGCAGAATATAAAACTTCTTCCATATAAATAGGTTCCCTCCTAGGGAGATTTGAATGGTCGTCCTTTTTCAATTGATTGGTTTTAATGTCCCTAAAATTCATAAAAAAAAATCGCAGGCTAATAAAATACTGAAATTCAAGGACATCGTTATAACTTCTATGGAATAAAACTTGGTTGTATACTGAACCTAAGTGTTGTAAAATGTTTTTCCTCTATGTGTTTTCCTATCTGATGATGATGTTTTACATGATGTTGTTCTATAACTTTGACATGTTTGTATGGTTACCTTGTCTGTCTATTAGTTGTGGACATTTATCGATGCTTACATTATGATACGTTTTACTTTTATTTTACATGTCTTTAAATTCGTTTTATAGTTTTATTAATAAGAGGCCGACTTACCTCTGTATGTCAAGGGGTGGAGTGGCAGGATTCTATCCCCTGAGGGACCACTCAGAAAGGTAAGGATTCCTATTGCTAAGGGGCTAACTTAGTTTGCCATGCACTAATGTAGGATCCTATTTCTCTCGTGCAGGTTACGGTCATCAACAAACTCTGTCCTATGATCGTGGCAATAAAAAAATCCTACATATACAACATACTGTATTTACACAACACTATTCATGTGCATTAGTGTATGAAATGAGGACTAAAGTACTAAGCCTAAAATATACCTAAATTATGTGGTAATAAGGTTTAAGGGATTATATGTATGCATGTTTATAAAATTAATTGTATAATTATATTCTAAGCTTTCAAACCCTAGATGCATTATAATATATGCTTGGAACTATAGGGTATAATGGGTTTATGTTTATGGCATAAGCATATGCTATCGAAACTTTGGGATAGCATGGATTTGGAGCGTTTAAGACTTATGTGATGGTGTTGGGTATGCAATGGTGCATATGACGTGAACAAATACTACAGCAATGTGGGTTTTGATTTATGTGATAGTGATGGATAGGGTGGTGAATTTATTGCACCTTGGGAAGCACGTGCATAATTCTAAAAGCGTTGTGTAGGGTTTATATGAGGTTAATTTGGTTATTTTCATTATGGTGGAGGTCAGGCTGGTCTCATGCTCCTAGTGCAAGTTGTACGTCTCAATGCTGCTATACAATAAATATTCCATGCTCTTGGGCGACTATGCAATGGAGTTGGTCTACACTTGTATTGTTTGTTTGGTTTTTGAGTTTTGCAATGCATACTTATGATATTTATTTTGGTTCTGTGCAGGTGGGAAAGGCGTTGTCACATGCCCCAATTTTGCAAAAACAATATTATCTTATTTGATTTTATTTAAGGACAATATGTTAAATTTTATGCTAAGTTGTAATTGATGACGCAGCAGAGTCTAGTATATTTAATGTAATTCTGAATATTTTAATTATAAATAAATAAAGGTGGAGACAACAGCTTAGGAGAGCTGTTAAACAAGTGTTTACTGGTCAAATTGGTGGAGGAAACTAGGTGGAGAGCAAATAGACATGTGGCAGCATCCTCAAACAACTTCCAACTGTTGTAGGTGGCAACCTCCCTACATTTAGGGTCATGATCCCCCAATAAAGTGGGATCAGAACAGGTGGCTCAATTAATGACAACTGACCCAAAAGACCTAGGAAATATTTATAAAAATTCCCATTGAAGAGAGTTGAGGATGCTCATTCTAGAGAAGTGATCATTCAGGTGAATGTACTTCAGAGAAATTCAATGGCAAGGGAATTTGTGGAAAGAGTTTGAGGGGTTAACTGCTAAGTGATCTAGTGCAGCTTTTCAGCTCAAGGATCTTACTGCTGAGTGCAGAGTGTTTACTGAGTCATTGGACTAGTCTGTTGTTTGCATGCTCCACCAGTTCTCAGCCAAGAAGACCAGGAACAGGCTCGGGGGTCCCAAGGAAGCCCTGTTTGAGCACTCTCTAGGAGTTGGTAGGGAGGAATGACCTCCTAATGCTGTTGTTGTCTATCCTAATCATGTTCTACATTATTTGTTTTACTGTGTTTAGATAGATAAATCTGGAACTCACTGTTAAATGAATGTTTAATATTCAGTTTGTGATTTGTTAGAATGAAAAATAATTCTATTCTGCATTTTTCCACACCTGGAAGGACGAGGCCGTACTCCAGCACAGATAGAGTATTTACAGTAGATGAAAGATAATGATTAAGAGATGAAATAGAATATAAAAGGTTATGCATTTTGTAGTAAATAGAGTAATTTAATTCAGTGTGTAGAATATTACGTAAAATAATAGTGACTTGTTATTTGCGTTCATTATTTTAAATAAGCTCATTTATGTAGGCTTATTGGTAAAAAGGATAGCAGTATTTTATCACAGGTAGAATGTTGAAGAAAATAAGAGATTGTTTTGTGTAGATAAAATTGTATAAAAACAGACAGTAGAAGTTATAGTAATAGATACAGTTAGTAAATAGAAGCATCGAAAGTACAATGTATAACTAGTATGAATTAAATAATTACTATGAAGAAACTATCTCATAATTATTAGGTTCATACCTGTAGAGGTAAAAAATTCAGGTTGAAAAACCCTAATTATGTTATCTAACTAATGTAAATAAATAGATAATCTAAGTTACAGGTGTAATCGTTTTAATTACTTGGTAATTTTAAATCTTTATGAATTAACAGAGTAGTAAAACAAACAAGAACTTATAGATAAACATGAACTTGAATCAAACTAAGAATTTCAACATTTATATGACTCTTTTATTTAAAAGGGAAAGGAATTACTTACAGACAAACCATATTTAAAAATATTGTAACAATAGATAAACAGAAGCCATCTTAACTATTAATTTTAAGATTGTTTTATTCTGAGGGTTCTTTTTAGTAACCCTAGGATTTAACCCTAACTGAAAAACATAACTTGGAAAAGAAATTACATTGTAACTGAACTTGCAGTCTTCTTTATTATCGTTAATTATTTACAAGAAAAGTATTAAAACAATTAATTATTATTATTAATATTAGAGGAAGGGAAGACCTAAATACACTGAGTCATAACTAGCAGGTTGTATAATTGATAAAGACAAACAAGACAAAGCTCTAATTTATTACAATCTTTAAAAAATCATTTCATAATCTAGACAGAGCACGAAGCTACAAAGAGCCTTTGGAACCAAGAATTTTTTTCTTCGACCGACCAAAAAGTTTAAGTTATAACAAATTTACTCCACCCAACACCTTGGCGAGGGTTCAAAAGATAAAAAAATGATTAAATTATAGAAAATTCTTTACACAGAAATAACTATTATAAAACAATGTATATCTTATTAATATTAAAAAACAGAAAATCATTAAACCCTGTTCACGGGAAAAATCCACATATTAAGAGACTGAGTATATCAGTACTTAGCCCTAGGCTATAAAAACCTGTCATTAATTCAAAAACAATGAATACAAGTCACGACACTATGGCCATAGTAACCCTACTACAAGCAAGGGCGTAATAACCAAAACACATATTAGCAGCTAAGCTAAAATATCTAAAAACTGTTAGTTTTTCATCACAATTAAGATAGCATTATGATCTTAGGATCTTTTCACTGAGAGAATAACAAGCATAGTAATAAAACATAAGCACATCACAAGAGACAAGAGACACAAAGAGTTTTCCTTTGGGAAACCATAAAGGAGAAAACCCCGCAACTTCCTCTAAGATAGAATCAACACCAAAACAGTAAGAGATCTCCCAAAACCGCAGTAGTGTTCTGTCTTCTGTCTAGGCCCAAAATTTCCTTCTCCAAAAGTGCGCCACACTTAAGAGAGCAAGTGATGTATTTCACAAGTGATAAATAGAGAGACTCTCACTCTCTATTTATATTCATCCGTTCACTTGAATTGCCTTTTCACACGTAGGCTCAACCTAATAATTACTACTCGAGCCTACACCTTAATTAGTGTATAATAACTCAAGTGCCCCGAAACTGTGGGGACTTACCTAATGACTTGATATGACTTGATTGCATTATTAATCCTCCCGATTGGAACATCGAGGCATGAACACATGACTCAAATACATAATAGAGACATCCTGGAATAAACATCGGGTTACAATATATAAGATACATAGAAGAATACATTCCGAAGTTACATATACATCAACACTCCCTCTTAACTAGGAAGGTATTCTTTCGACACAATTTTCAGCACTGGTCTTCTTCTCTGTATCAGCTGGATCATCTTGTCTTCAAATCATCTTCGTCTTCAAGTCATCTTTGTCTTCAAGTCATCTTCACTGGATCTGGATCATCTCTTGATTTAAATCAACATAGAACATCATCACTGGATCTGGATCATCTCTCGATCTGGATCAACATAAAACATCATCACTAGATCTGGATCATCTCTCGATCTGGATCAACATAAAAACATAATCACTGGATCTGGATCATCTCTTGATCTGGATCAACATAAAACATCATCACTGGATCTGGATATGGATCATCACTCGATGTGGATCATCACTGCTAGATCATCATTACTGGATCTGGATCATCACTCGATCTAGATCAATACTGGTGCTATCTCATGATTCTTCTCGTCATAGGAAGTTCTACAGAGCCAGCCCTTTTTCATGCTGGTTGTAGGCCTACCCTCATGTAGGTCTTCTCCCAGCACTTACATCTAACCTGCTCATCAGAAAGGCACACCCATCACTCACATCTGATCATGTAGTAAACTACAATCCCATCAGAAAGGCCCAGCACTCACATTCACCAGCATGATAGGACACACCTACTATCATCTGTGAAATGGCTCAGCACTTACAACCACCAGCATGATAGGACACACCTACTATCATCTGTGGAAAGGAACAGCGCTTACATCCACCAGCATGGTAGGACACACCTACTACCATCTGTGGAAAGGCTCAGCACTTATAATCACCAGCATGGTAGGACACACCTACTACCATTTGTGAAAAGGATCTGCACCTACAATCACCAGCATGGTAGGACACAACTACTACCATCTGTGAAAAGGCACTGCACTTATAGTCACCAGCATGATAGCACACACCTACTATCATCTGTGAAATGGCATAGCAATTACAGTCACCAGTATGATAGGACACACCTACTATCATTTGTGAAATGGCACAGCACTTACAATCACCAGCATGATAGGACACACCTACTATCATCTGTGACAAGGCTCAACACTTACATCCATCCAGGCGGGAACACATCCTGCTCACAATGATGGAAGGGCATGCACTCATATCTGATCACGAGGGGAACACATCCCAGCAATCATATCAGAATGGCTCCTAGTCCTCCTCAACTGAGCTACCTGGTAACTGACCAGGCTCCTCCATTCTCCTAGAGAATGGCAGTTGCCCTTACATCCAACCTGCTCGTCGGAATGGACAACACTCATATCTGACATGGAAGGAACTTAATCCTTTAGCCATGAACATAATGGTTCATCCCTTACATCTGATCAAGTGGGAACACATCCCTCTATCACATCAGAATGGCTACTCAGTTCTTACACTGAGTGTTCCTGGTAACTGACCAGGTGCCTCCATTCCTAAAATGGCAATTGCTCTTACATCTGTCCTACTCGACAGAATGGCCAGCACTCATATCTGACATGGAAGGGAGCAACCCTCTCACCATGACAGAATGGCTCAGCCCTTACATCTGACCTGCTCGTCAGAATGACTACTGATCTCAGCACTCATATCAGTCATGGAAGGAACCAATCCTCTCACCATGACGGAATGACTCAGTCCTTACATCTGACCATGGAAGGAACCAATCCTCTCACCATGTCAGAATGGATCTGGGTCTCATCACTTTCTCTGGGAGGAAGCCTCGATCTGGAGAACACCAAGTCTCTCTCTGAAGTACTCGAACTTCAGCCTAGCCAATGGCTTCGTCAATACATCAGCTATCTGTTCCTCCATCGCAACATACAGGTGCTTCACTACTCCTCTCTGCACCATATCCCTGATATAGTGGTACTTTATCTTGATATGCTTCGACCTGTCATGGAACACTAGGTTCTTTGACAACTTCACGCAACTATGGTTGTCACAATGTATACAAGTAGCATCTAACTGGAGATCAAATATATCAGACAGTATCCTCCGCAGCCATACTGCCTCACAGCTATCTAAACAAGCTGTGACATACTCTGCTTCAGCTGTACTCAGTGCCACACAGGATTGCTTCCTGCTAAACCAAGAGATCACTTATGATCCCATACTGAAGCAACATCCTGAAGTACTCTTCCTGTCGATGGCACTGCTTGCCCAATTTGAATCAACACAACCCTCCAGGTTAATCTTTCGATTCGCACCATACTTGAGCCCATAATCAAATTGTACCCTTCTGGTACCTTAGAATATGCTTTGCAGCAATCAAGTGAACACTTCTCGGATTTGTCAGATACTGGCTCAAGGTGTTCACAGCAAAGAAAATGTCTAGTCTCATGTTCGTCAGGTACATCAATGACCCAATCATCTGACGATACATCGTAGCATCAACCGTCTCTAATGAAGCATCACTTAATAGCTTCATGTTCAATGCCATAGGTGTGGTCATGCAGTCCATCATCCTGAACCTCTTCAGGATCTCTACTGCATACTTCCCTTGTCCAAGGAAGATTCCATCTATACTCTACCACACCTCTATACCTAGAACAGTAGTGCATCGACACATAATAGGAGCATCACTGGTCTTCCACCTTCAACCTTGAATCAAAGGTTGGAATCCACTTTACTCTCAGTAAAGCCTAGAATCATCAGTAATCTACCCATCCTGTCATACCATGTCGAACCTCAGGATATTCTGCACGGGGACTTCACTTAGTGAACCTCTCACATAGCACGTGCGATCATGGGATATTAAAGAATACCCTTAATTTTGAGAGATATTGACCCAAACTCTTTTTGTTGAAAACCCCTCCCAATACTTAAAACTTCCTCCCGACCCCTTTTTATACCTCAATCCTTATAAACGACCCTACCCGCCCCACCTTAAACCCCTCATTCCCCCAATACCTGCAATATATTGGTTCATTTTTTGATAATTTTAAAACCCACAATATGAACTAACGTGATAGGATATTGGCCAACAAGTGAAGCCCCCATGATCTTCTGCAATCACTCCCTCTGAAGCGGAGCATCATACTCCCTCTGTCTTCCGTACTCTATGCACTGAAACATTCTGTACTGGAGTGACAAGTAGTATCCATCTAGGATCATTGGATACTAAGATCCTCTATCTTGAACTTCTTCAAAATTTCATCTTGCACCCATCTGTGAGCTTGTCATCCTCTATCAACCTTGTATCAAAGGTTAAGATATTCATCAAGCTCATCATGTATGTGTTATCCCATGGGTGTCTTCTGAACTCGTACAAAGCCTTCTTTCATTTGCACACATGATTATGCATGTCATGTGACTTCACTTCTATTAGCTGTAAATGTTTCTTTGTAGACTATGCCTTCTCTTCATGAGAAGCCTCATGCTACTAATCTTGCTTTGTATCCCACGATGTTTCCATCTACTGCATGATGGAACTATGCCCTGACATCATTCTTCTTGAATTGGTCTTCCATTTATTCTTAGTTACTTCTTCTTGTTTGGAAGGTTCTGCATCAATGATGTCACTGTATTCATCATATTATTCTTTGTCTTGAAATGTCTTCACTTGTTCTTCAGAACAAGTCTTCATTCTTCTTTTCTTGTAGGTGATTATGTATGCGATCTTTCCTACAAGTCAAATGCAATTGTATGGTTAGAAACATTCCATAAGGAATATTTATACTGGCAAATACTTATGCATAAATATATGATCATGCAACTACTTTAGCCAATACAACATTCATCCATATCTCACTGAAACTTTCTAGATGCCTTCCATCTCTACCAAGATAACATTGAGATTGTGCACTAATCCAATATGTCAGCAAAGAGGTTTCATTCTAGATAAGTAGCAATGGAGAGTTGTATAGCACCATGAGCTACTTACCCATCACATGCATGTTAATGCAAACATCCTATCATGCATAATACATCAACTGAATATAAACAAATGCATAACAAAACAATATCATGAAATAACAATTGAATACTTATCTTTATTTGTTTCGTGGTTAGACTGCTTCTTGATCCTTCAACTTCATCGTCTTCTTGATTCATGGTAGCATCGTTTCTTATCCAAATAATATGGAGGATAAGAAGTTCTTCAAGAGTTGAGTTCTTCATATTCCTCATCGCTTGAGTAATCTTCTTTGGCTGGTAAGAGCTTGATCTTCAGTTTCTCCCACCTTCTCTTCTTGAGCTTCTTCTTCTTGTGAGTTCTCTTTCTAGAGTCTATTGAAAGCAATCACTTCCTTCTAGCACACATTCCTCACATGAATGAATTCCACGATCCTGGGAGGCCATTCAAGGTGGCCATCACCACTTTTGCATTCTTCACTTTTTATTTTACCGCTTCAAGTTGTTCCTTGATTTGAGAGACTCTTATGACTGCATGGTATCTGCATTCTGGATCTTCACATTCTTCAACTGGTTTCTTTAGGTCATATTCTGATTTTGTTCTTCCCTTCAAATAGCTTGAAATTCTGGAAGACCTTCAACAGCTTTGCTTGCAATAGGTAGTGCTCTGTAATGCACATGTGCAAGCCTTCTATGCCAAAGCTCATTTGGCTCTACTGTGTCATGCATCAAGGCTTGTTCTGGATAGCCCTTCAATTTGTACAAGCCTCCTTATTGTTCTCCAATCACTACCGCATCATCGATAGTCTTTCCTTTTGGTCACATGATGACTTGACCATCTATGAATGCAACCCGCATTCCTTTTGCATCAATGTTGAAATGGAGAGAAGTTTCTTTCAGATATGATTGGACAAACATATATATCTCTTCAAATGGAGCTGTCCAATGTACTCCTTTTCTGAAAACAGTGGAGGGAAGCTCCCGGAACAGGAAGCCCTAATTTTTTGATTTCTTCTGCAGAAATTCCTGTAACTATTTCTGTGCTATCTCCAACTTTACTGCTCCTCTATGTCTGAAATTTCTCACTGAGGTAAAATCGCATGTCCCTGATCCAACACCATAGTTTTCATCAGAATTGGTTTCACCATTTTGGATTTATGATCCTTTTCCCAAGGTGACCTGTTACAGGACTGTTCACAACAACGAAGTTGTACGGCATGACACGTGTCACTGGTTCATCTTCTCAGTCTGATATTTGGACCACCAAAATTAAAGTCCGTGCCCTTTCTGGAACATCTTCAGGAATTCCATTTGGACCTCTGTAGCTCAATATATTGCATATCTCCCCAGATGTCCTGTTCAGGGATGAATTCTGGAAGAGGCTGGAACCCTAACTTGGAGATATCATATCTCCTGGAGTACAACGAATCTGAGTCTAATTTTTGGATACAAGATTTATCAGGATTTTATATTCAGCCCTTGAAATTTTCAGCGTTTGATACTTCACCAATCTCAGAATATAGCGACTGTACCAAAACTTAGCAGTTTTAGTATTTAGGGTTTCTCCTAGCTCAGGGTCAAACTAGGGTTTGACTTTCCCATAGTTTCACCCAACCAAATTTCTTGATCCAGGTCTCTAAACTTCGGTTTTGATGAGGAGAAAAATCCTATGCTGGTCTCACTCAAAAATCCATCTTTTGTAGAAAGCCCTAATTTCCGCATCGAAGACTGAAAATGCTCGGAATCAAATTCCGCTTCGACAGAAAGATGCGCCCTAAGGAGGAGAGTTGTTCCACCTTAATTTTGCTGAAAATATATGGAGGAAGATCCATAAACTAGGAAGACCTAGTTCCTGTAGCTACAAAATGCCTTCTTCTCAGGTTAGCTCTGATACGATGTTAGTTTTTCATCACAATTAAGCTAGCATTATGATCTTAGGATCTTTTCACTGAGAGAATAACAAGCACAGTAATAAAACATAAGCACATCACAAGAGACAAGAGACACAAAGAGTTTTCCTCGGGGAAACCATAAAGGAGAAAACCCCGCAACTTCCTCTAAGATAGAATCAACACCAAAACAGTAAGAGATCTCCCAAAACAGCAGTAGTCTTCTGTTTTCTGTCTAGGCCCAAAATTTCCTTCTCCAAAAGTGCACCACACTTAAGAGAGCAAGTGATGTATTTCACAAGTGATAAATAGAGAGACTCTCACTCTCTATTTATATTCATCCGTTCACTTGAATTTCCTTTTCACACGTAGGCTCAACCTAATAATTACTACTCGAGCCTACACCTTAATTAGTGTATAATAACTCAAGTGCCCCGAAACTGTGGGGACTTACCTAATGACTTGATATGACTTGATTGCATTATTAATCCTCCTGATCGGAACATCGGGGCATGACCACATGACTCAAATACATAATAGAGACATCCCAGAATAAACATCGGGTTACAATATATAAGATACATAGAAGAATACATTCCGAAGTTACATATACATCAACAAAAACACCAAATGTACCGAAGGTGAAGCACTTCTCCAGCGAAACCCTTTTCCCTAATCTGTACAAGTAGGGAGAAGCCACATTGTAACTGGGGCTCACCCATAGGTTCTGTGGTGAATCCAAACTTGGGGAAAATTTCTTCCAAGCCTATTCGAACTGCAAGTCTACAAACAAAAACCCAATGGTTTAGTTAGAGTTACGTTTCCATTTATTTCAAACTGTAAATAAAATTTGGTAATAAACTTAAAATAATTACCTCACCTGGAAGTGAAGATTATGGAGCCACAAAGGAATAACCAGCACATCGAACCAGCATAATGGGAAGCCAAACCCTAGTACTTGCAGGTGACAGAGACGACGGGGGGCTCATGTACAATCCACACTGACAAAAGAAGCAAGAACAAGCCTGGGCAATGGCCACGAAAGAGTTCAACACCAAAAATATTACACTGACAGAGCTACTTTACCCTCATGATAGTTTAGTGTAAGTAGGAAGAAAAATGACTAAGAGTTGTATGCCTCTCTAACCACCACACTTAAGTGGCAACGTTTCAGTCCACAGACAACGAAGCTGGAGATGAACATAGGTGTGCCTTCATGGCCGCAACAAACCAAACGTAATAGAGACCAAACCCCCAACAAAACAATGAAGAGCTAGGGTTGCAGTGGAGACTTTTAAATCATGCATTGCATAACGAGGAAGGTTCCATGTGCCCCTTCATTTATCCAATTCACAGTGGGTTGAGTCCTATAGTCCGCATTGTGCTGTCAAGACCAAATCACTTTTAATAATCTCCACAATGATCAAAATGACATTATTATATACAAAGTCAAAGCGTAATGTACCATTGGTGTTCATAAGTCAATAATGTTGGAGTATGAGATTTTAGAGTATCATTAACCCCCATGGTGATATTATCATCGTGAACATTCATTAATAACAAACCCAAGCTTACATGGTATCGAATAACTTGATGATTGTAAACAATGGAAATCATCAAATGGATTAATAACAACTAAGGAGAGGTCCCTAGTAGTGTATAAACCCTTAAATGCAAGTTAATAGTTTTTCATAATAATCATTGATTCTATTATTACAGTGAAGAGCTATGTTTTAGAGCTAGTCAATATAAAAACTCTAATGGTGATGATTTTAGTTCATAATTCAACATTAGATATATTTAAAAGTATTTTCTTCACTCTAGAATAGATTCTTATTTTGTAAGAAGTCTATAGTACTAGGAGAAACTTCAGAGAATTTGTAATTATTAGTCTTCATAAGTAAATAAAGCTCAAACTGTTTTCAATCAAAGGTTATTTGGTCATAGTAGTAAAAGACATTGAAATCATCTAAGTATATTTGTGGTATAACAAGTATGTTTTTTAAATGAACAAGATGATATAGTAATATCATCACATTATTTAAGTCATGAAGAAGTTGGACAAATAGAAGTCACAATTTGACGACAATTATACAATTGGTCAACTATAAATGCAATGCATTATAATATGATAACTTCCTCCACTCACTACTACATTTTGACCAAAAATCCGACGGCCGTCATGTCGGATTTTCGACACTTTCCTGTCGCATGTACGACACTTTGATTTTTTTTTAAGCGTCGGAAACTTGTCGTCAGTTTTCCGACACCTAAATAACCGTCGGTTAAGAGACACCTAAGTAACCGTCGGTTAAATTTAAAGCGTCGGATAAGCGACGGCATATCTTCGACGGTAGTGAAAGTTTTTTAAGAAAATAACCTCCCTGTCGTCGGATATGCGACGGATATTGAGAATAGGTGTCGGAAACGCGACACAAGGAACCATCAGATCAGCGACAGATATTAAAAGACGCGTCGAAAAAGCGACATATATTACCGTCGGATAAGCGACGGTTATCTATAATATGCGTTGGAAATGCGACATTTAAAACCGTCGCTTAAGCGACGCTTGGTGAATTTTTTTTTTTTAAAATTAAATTTTTTTTTGCTAATTTCTTATTCTTTCTGATTTCCCTGTACCATTTATAATCATCAATGGTATTAATGGTATGACAGATTTCCTTTACTACTAGCCTCTTTGGATGTCCAACTGGTTTTTTTGGACCGGAATTGCCACATTGCAGAGCTCACAATGCTTATTCCGTGCCCTCCCTATCTTTCTTGCCTTCTCTCGTGCACACCAAGTTTCACTGGAGATCAATGTGCACAAATACACTCACTCATGACTTCAAATGCCTGCAACAAAATAGAAGCAAGCAAGACAAAGGCACACGAAGCAAGCATGTTTATAGGAAATCAAATATCTGCAACTGGTTATGATTAGAAAATGGTAAATATAACAGTCACAGCTTCAGTATTTGCTATTTTGACCGTAAGATTGTTTTGCAATATGGCAAACTGATTGGTTGATTGAGGATAACGACTGATAAGATTAGCATCTATATGTATTAAAAAAAAGATTTCATGGCTACACCAACACATAAAGAGAAACTCTAAGATATAACCATAAAGAGAAACTCTCATGTAGAGAAAGTTGAAACAATTGCTATAGAACGTTTATACACAGATATATGTCACATTGTAGGGAAATATAAAAGCATAAATATAGAAT
>LPNX011212932.1:48740-63260 GCA_001517045.1 Pseudotsuga menziesii | reverse complement strand
ATAATGCAATTAATGATTTGGAATCGGGGAATGAAGTTGAGTAATGTGAGTTTGATCATCATGAGGTTTCTCTAAATATGAACTGGATCGATATAGATGTTTACACTAAAAATTGTTCACCTAGCTCTATATGGTCCAAACCATAACTATACATCATACTCCCACCATTATTTCCTCCATTTTGACCTTCACAACTAAAATTCCACCAAATGTGGTCCAAAACATTATTATTCCTTCCTCGTAAATGACGGGAAGTCTGAGCTTTTATTGTGATTTATCCCCGTTCTCTCCAAAAAGGTCCAAGAAAAACTAAAAATGAGAATGGGTAAAAAACCATAGATAAATACCATGCACAATAAATTACCATGGGTCATTACCATAGGTCAAAAAACCTTGGACCATCCTATGAATACATTGTGAAGGTCTCACCAAAAATACTTGTTTCCATTCACTCTTAGTCACACTTTTCTTGTTTCACCATCATCATCATATTTTTCCATATCATTTTCTAGGGAGTATGTTGAGCTTGCTCCATAACCATTTGGATCCATTCCCCCTATTTGACAACCACCAGTGGAGTAGGCTGGAGACCCAAACCATGGAGCTGTGGGACCATTTCCTCGGATGGCTGCAGTGGCCCACTTCAAAGAAAGGTATGCCTATTGTTGTTATTTGTTGTTAGTTAGAAAATAAAATCAAAATCATAAAAACATTTCCATTCTTTCTTATTGTCAATTTTTGTTGTAAGTCGAGGTTGAAAGACACTTCGCACCATTGAAATCTACCCTATGATCTAATTGATCTAGGGTAGGTTCTTTTGCACGTATTAGGGGAGAAATACCCACTACAATAGAAGAAGAACATACACATGTGTCTCAGGAATATTATCATAAGTCACTAAGGATCAATAATCATTTCCTGGATACAACATAGGAAGACATGGAAGTCTTATGACTTGGCCAGTAAATACATTTGCTGACAAACTACAAGAAGAGTTGTAATACAAGTATGAGCTTAGACCATGAACCAATAATAAGTCTTAGATAAAGGTTTAAGGAGATTTAAATCATGTACCATGAGTAGAAAATTCTAGAAAAAGACAAGAAAAAGAAAAAGGGCGACGATGAAACTTCAAGATCAAAAGAAAAAGGTATATAATTCAAAGTCTCCTCTTTATCTAGTTTTTCCTAATCTCATGAATTAAGTATGATAAATATTCCTACCCCTCTAACTGAATTAGAAAAAATTCTTTATTTCAAGGATGATATTTTAAGATTAATAGGTACTTCATCTCTTGGTATTCATTTTGATACTATTAAGTTACAAGATTACTCACCATGAGGGTTAGTTGGAAATCACTTGGAAGAGAAAGGTGTCCCTACACCACCCTTTTATATCAGTTTGACCATACATTATCATTTTATTCATAAATCTCTGTTATATATTGGGATTCCAATACTATTATTCCTAAGGATGTTCTGGATAAATTGGGATTGTTAGAGAAAAAAAATTCTTCGTAGCATCATTCTCTTTCCTAGTGACCTAGACCTAGCAAAATATGATGATAATGGTGAAAGGAGAAAAGTGTGACTAAGAGTGAATGGAAACAAGTGTTTTTGGTGAGAAATTCACAATGTATTTATAGGATGGTCCAAGGTTTTTTGACCTATGGTAATGACCCATGGTATTTATCTATGGTTTTTGACCCATTCTCATTTTTAGGTTTTTTTGGTCCTTTTTGGAGAGAGTGGGGATAAATCACAATAAAAGTTGAACTTCCCTTCATTTATGGGGAAGGAATAATAATGTTTTGGACCAAATTTGGTCGAATTTTAGTTGTGAAGGTCAAAATGGAGGAAATAATGGTGGGAATATGATGTATAGTTATGATTTGGACCATAGAGAGCTAGGTGAATAGTTTTTAGTGTTAACATCTATATTGATCCAATTCATATTTAGAGAAACCTCATGATGATAAAACTCACATTACTCAACTTCATTCCCCAATTCCAAATCATTAACTGCAATATTATTATTATTATTATTATTACTCAAAGGAGATTAGATGAAAGGAACCATAATTATGTCTATCTCTCATCAACAATTGAGGATTGAATTGACTTTTAAATGGGGCTTGGCTTCTACCTTGAAAATTTGGTGGGTTTCTCGAAGTGACATTTTGAGGTTCTTTCCCTTTAGATTTATTTCCCATTTCCAATCAAGTGAGTTTATTTGACAATGCCCTAATCAAGTTTTCCATTTCATAAATATTCAAATATTGAGAATCAAATGAATATGCTCTTGCATGAGATTCCTCTTTATATTTATTTTTCTCACTATTATCAAGTCTTAACTTAATCTTTCTAAAAGTAGCCATATTTCCCTCAACATATGCAGCATATTTTCTCATATCATCAAGAGTCAATGATCTCCATTCTCTCAATACCATCACAAGCTTTTATGGTTTGTGATCCACAACATAAGTCGCTTTTGCAGTATCTTGAGATGGTCTAATATCTACAGGAATCTTGTTATACATCTTATTGAACCCTTTGTTGAATTTTGAAACTATCTCACCATTCTTCTTTTTCAAGGAAACAAAATCGATGAGATAGTATCAATGATCTCTTTTTTCTACCTAGTGATTAAGGAATGTAGTGTGAAAATCCTTCCAAGAAGGTATGGAATTTGTTGGTAAACCTTGCAACCATTTTTGAGCATCTCCCTCCAAGCTATGAACAAAAATATTGAGATATAAATATTCATGTTCGATAACTTTTATATCAATACATTATTGAAAGGTAGATTGGTGATCATCTACATAAACCTCATTTTCACCATTAAACTTAGGAAATAGCTTCAAATAATTATCCACCATATTATGAAAAATATTTGGGAGACTGTGTTGGTTGTGGAGCCCCATCTTCTTGATTCATAGATGTTATTGTTCAGCCATTTTTGTACCCCAATTTTATACTACTCTCGTCCTAGTAAGGGGGTGCAAGGCGATATCATCCTTATCAAACCTAGAATAGATAGTAATATCGTCCATGTAAATCACCACAAACCTGTCTCTTTCATCTGCAAAAGCAATATCCATAGTACACTGGAAAGTGGCCCCTCTATTCATCAACCCAAAAGGAATCTTTGCATACCTGAAGGTACCCCATGGTGTGCTGAAAGCAATTTTCTCTTGATATTTAGGAAGCACCTTTATCTTATTTAGCCGTCATGGCTAAATAAGGGTTCTTATTATCTAGTTAATCCTGAATCATCTCAAACCATTGCATGGGAAATTTGAATTGCCTCTAACCATAATTCAAATGCCTCCCTATAAATCTTGTTCACCTTCACTCATTCAAGTTACAAGAGATATATCATTCTTCTTCTCTTTTGTTCTAAGTTTATTGTATAATGATCTATGATATTAATTTTTTACATAATTTGTTGATGGTTGATTTTAATTTCACTATATATCTCTTTAGTTTATGTACCTAGATCTATATGTTCAAATATTATAGGGATTAGAAATCATTAGGCCCTACGAAGAGTTATATTCCTTTGATTTCAAGAGAGCTAAATGTATGTGGATGGTTAAGGATCTTGTAGTGAATTTAGATTAAATTCAAAAAGAAGTATGATGGTGGATGAAGGCGGTGGGAATCCCCCAACAAATTCCCTAGAAGGAGGAATATGACCACTTTTGAATTGATGTGCAGGGTAAGGTGTTGTGGTGCCCCCTAGTCCAAGACCAGGGTCCTCATCAGAACCTATGATAGGTGGTGGAATACTAGTAGTGATGTTTGGCATTCGAAACATAAAAGGATGAGAAATCAAGGAAACATAAAGGGACTCAAGTGACCATGATCCCAAAATTCAACTAGCGCACATAGATCACGCCCCTAAGTAAAACTAGGTTAGATGCAAAAAAGCAGAGGGAGGATAAGTGAGCTCCTGAATGTAGCAGGTATGTCTCTCCTAGTAGATGCCTGATACTTCCATACACCACAAGCGGAGGTGTGTAACCAATTATAGTGGCCCTTAGCTTCAACTCATATAGCGATTGTGTTTTCCAACCCCTGCCTGGACAGGACACTCGCAAAATAACCTCTATAAGTACCCCCTTGCAATACCTAGGTAAGGAAACTAAGGTCACCCAATATAACCAATGCTTAGGCGGAAAGTCACAGGTAGGATCTACTATATGGGCAGGGTAACAAATCCCAAAGCTTGAAAGCACCAAAGGTAGCTCAAAATCCCCAGATACGAATAAGATCCTAGAAATATCCTACCTGTGACTTTCCACCTAAGCATTGGCTATATCTCTGGCACTCAACAGAAAGTGGTAAGGGGATATCCCCACCACAAACATGTGTTTTTCCTCGTGATTAAATCCTATGTAAGAGGATCCTTCTGAGAACACTAATTATTTCAAGGATTTCATTCTCACCTGGATAGACACCTAAAAGTTTTGTTTCATAGTCTTGGAAATATTTACTCATGGCACCCTATTCCAAGACTCTACTATCCTAAGCTAGTTGGTGCACCTCTATCAAATAAAAATGTGTAAGCAATTTTAATTTAACCGTTAATTTTAAGGCTATGATTACTTAATGGTAATGAACGTGTAACTAGCAATGTTATGCCTCATCAATGAAGAAAATATGCAAACCTAAAAAAATAATGCCAAGTGAAACTTGTTTTTAATCATGAAAAAGGGTGTATGCCACTACTTTCAATGCAATATTTCTTTTCAAATTCCCATGCAATCATTCCTATATGAAATTCTGATCACTGGTTCCATCTAAGAAAACCTAACGCAAGTACCAAATCATTGCATATGCACAATGCAACAAACATGAAAAGACCAAATATTTTTGTATTTTCACTATAGATGCAATGAAAATGAAAATAAAAAGACCCTATAAATCCCAGTCCTTGTAGCAAGCAACAAACAAGACAAGCAAGAAACTAATATCAAGAAGTCCAATGCACTAATAATAAAACAAAAAGGAGATAAATGACAAGAATAATTTTCAAAGAAAATCAATAAAAAAATGTCTTCGATCACAACAAAAGTAGTCAACAAGCATCATAGTCACCCAGAAAGACTCAATAATATTCACAATCCACCCAAAACATCCATGCATCCAAATATCAATCACAAGGAGAGATGTACGCGATTGTTCAAGGAACAATAGTGTATGTACGTGATTGTATGTATACAGCTCATGTATGTATGCAACCGTGAGTTCTATGACCCACGCATACAAATGAAGAGGTGGCAAAAAAAAGCTAAGACTCTAATTACTTCAAGGGACTTACAATAACTCAACCAACCATTGAATGCAACACATAAACACAGAGAAGCATAGAGAAAATCAAGCCAAGAATGCACCCAATTCCCAACAAAAAGGAAATCCCTAGCAGAGTCACCAATTCTATTACGGAGAAGATATCCTATGGATTAGGGTGGTCCACAACAAACATGATGACACTAGAAATAAACCCATTTCCAAGAATGCTAATTATATAGGAGAAACTAACACTAAGGGACAAAGGGGGCATACCTTATTCCTGACATTCGATATAGATCCCCGTTGAGATTTCAATCAAACTTGTACCTACAGATTTCCCTCAACAACAACACGATATATAGGCATGATATATATAAAGTGTAAGAATCTAATATAGCATGTTACATTCCAATACATAACCGAAGTAATTAAATCCATGGATAAAAAATATTTATAATTACACATGTAATGGATATTTCTATTGATATGAACAATGATAAAGATGACTAAATCTGTTGGCATCTCGTCGAAATAGAGAAATTGATTCCCTCCACCTGGGCCTCCACTTTTAGAGTTTGTGCAACTTCAAAAGCTATTCTTGTTGTCCTCCTTCGGGACTTGAACTTGTTGTAATAATTCATACAAACCCTAGAAAGAACAATGTTAGTCTTGGGGTGAAAATCCAACAATAAAAGAAATAAAATAAAAATATATTGCTCTCCCAAGTGATGTCAACCCCAGTTAAATCCTAAGTGAGAAAACAGTATAAATAGGAGGCACCCCTCCTCATTATTTCACACAGCAGCATAACAACAACTCAAAAAAGTGTGCAGTTTTCTGGGAGAGAGATAAGTTCACCTACACTACAGAAGAAGATTGTTTTCAGGGTTTCCATCTTTGGAAAGCATTTCCATATTTTTCTTTTCTTTCTTCATTGTACTCTGATCTCATAATTATTATCTCTAGACGAAGGTTGTTGGGTTTTCTACCATTTGGGTTTCCCAGGTGAAAAAATACTCATGTTATTGGTATGTACTTTGTCTATCTTCTAGTGATCCTATTGATAAATGAAATTAAGATATACTTCCATAATATTAATAAAATATTACATGGTATTAGAGCAGTGCTAGAAGAAGCCATTGCCAAAACTTTGTCGAAAACCTGTCAAAACTAGGGTTTCATATTTCAAGGTATTCACTCAACCTTTTGGAAGAAAAAGATCCTTAGGAAGTTTTCTCTAAGGAGGGCACATCATTTGGTGAAGAAAAAATTCAATTATGAGAATTTTCAATTTGACCTAATTCTGCAGCTGTAACATAAATTAGGGTTTCAGTTTTTGACCTACTCCCTCCACAGTTTGTGATTTAATCTACCTCTTCTCAACTTGCCTCTTTAGGGCACATTTATTTGTGGAGCCAGTTTTCAAAAACTCTAACCTTTAGTTTTGACCTAGTCTCTGCTAGGGTTTCAGATCCATATCTATAGTCAAGATGATCAGCATGAATGTTGAAGATCGTCTGTAAGGAGCTTCCAACTTCATCCCCTAGAAGTCAAACCTCGTTGGAGGAAGGATGATGCCAAAGCAAGAAGGATTTCAGTGGACTCATTTAGAGACCACTTGGTTCCTCAAATCTTGGAAAAGATGACAGTGAGGAAGATGTTCAAAACCTAAATAATCTATTTGAACATAGTAGCATCAATGTGACTATCACATTAAGGAATCAACTATTGAATATGAAGATGACAAATTCCGAGAATATTGCCTCATATTTCATGAGGATCACTGAGCTCTGGGACAAGCTAAAGTGCAGTGGAGACAATATTGAAAAAAAGGATCCTGTTATGACCACCTTAAATGGTCTCCCACCATCTTGGGAGTCTTTCATCCAAACTATAAGTGGTCGAACCAGGTTGCCCAAATTTGATAAACTATGGGAAAAATGCACTCAGGAAGAAACAAGGATCACAACACGCCAAAGACTTCATGGTGCTCAACCTGAGGAGAATCAAGATTTCATATTTCATGCAAAGAAAGGGAAGGGAAGGGGAAGGAAGTACTGTTAGTTTTTCAACATTAATCTAGAATTATGTTAGGATCTGTACTGAGATAACAACAAGTACAACAATCAAACACAAGAGACAATGAACACAGTGTTTTTCATCAGGGAAACCATAAATGGAGAAAACCCTGCAACTTCCTCAGAGATAGAATCAACATAAGATGTAAAACCCCAAAACAGTAAGATGCACTCCCGACAGTAGTAATCTTCTTCTTGTCTAGCCCCAATGTCTTCTCCTTTCTCAACTATGCGCTACACTTGAGTGTGTGAGTGATGTGTACTAAATAGAGAACCCATCTCTCTATTTATACTAATTCCGACATGACTAAAACCATACTAGGGCCAACCTCTACTAGGAGAGTCTAATAACCCTAGTGCCCCGGAATTGCGGGGACTTTAACCCTTAGACAATCGGAGGGTTACTCACTATGACTTGACATGACTTGTTTACATTATTGATTCTCCCGATCGGAACATCGAGGCATGATAACATGACTCAATTACATAATAGATACATCTCAGAATAAACATCAAGTTACAATACATAAGATACATAAATGA
Source organism: Pseudotsuga menziesii (assembly GCA_001517045.1). Lineage (NCBI taxonomy): Eukaryota > Viridiplantae > Streptophyta > Pinopsida > Pinales > Pinaceae > Pseudotsuga > Pseudotsuga menziesii. The sequence continues at coordinate 55,342 of LPNX011212932.1, read as the reverse complement.
ATACATTCCGAAGTTACAAATACATCAACACTCCCTCTTAACTAGGAAGGTATTATTTCGACACAATTTTCAGCACTAGTCTTCTTCTCTATATCAAGTGGATCATCTCGTCATTTGCATCTCAGTTCTTTTGAGTCTTCAAGTCATCTTCATTCTGTGAATCTATATCATCTCTCAGTCTGGATCATCATCACTGGATCTGGATCATCTCTCAATCTGGATCATCATGGGACATCATCACTGGATTTGGATCATCTCTCTATCTAGATCAACATCACTGGATCTGGATCATCATCACTGGACTAGATCTGGATCATCATTGCATTGGATCTGGATCATCACTCGATCTAGATCTCTTGGAGTCATCATAACTGGATCTGGATCATAGCTCGATCTGGATCTCATCTGGTCATCATCATGTGTGCTATCTCATCATAGGAATTTCTATAGATCCAGCCTTCTTTCATGCTAGTTGTAGGCCTAGCCATTAGGTAGGTCTTCGCCCAGCACTTACATCTGACCTACTCGTCAGAAAGGCACGCCCAACACTCACATTTGATCATGTAGTAACCTACAATCACATCAGAAAGGCCTAGCACTCACATTCACTAGCATGATAGGACATCACATCACTAACATTTGTGAAAAGGATTCAGCACTTATATCTAACCTGGAAGGAACTGAATCCTCTCACCATTGCTAGAAAGGCTTGCACTCACATTTGACTTGGAAGGAACTGAATCCTCTCACCAAGACAGAATGGCCTGCACTCACATCTAACATGGAAGGATCTAAATCTTCTCACCATTACAGAATGGCCTACACTCACATTTGACATGGAAGGAATTGAATCCTCTCACCATGATAGAATGTCTTGCACTCACATCTGACATGGAAGGAACTGAATCCTCTCACCATGACAGAATGGCCCCCAGTCCCAGACTGAGCTACCTGGTAACAGACCAGGTGCCTCCACTCTCCCGGAGAGTGGGAATTTCCCTTACATCTGTCCTACTCAATAGAATGGCCAGCACTCATATCTGACATGGAAGGAACTGAATCCTCTCACCATGACAGAATGGCTCAGACCTTACATCTGACCTACTCATCAGAATGGCTATGAATCTCATCACTCATATCTGACATGAAAGGAACTGAATCCTCTCACCATGACATAATGGCTTAGCCCTTACATCTGACCTGCTCGTCAGAATGGATTTGGATCTTAGCACTCATATTTGACATGGAAGGAACTGAATCCTCTCACCATGACGGAATGGCTCAGCCCTTACATCTAACCTGCTCGTCAGAATGGCTTTGGGACACATCACTTTCCCTTGGAGGAAACCTCGATCTGGAGAACACCAAGCTTCTCCCTAAAGTACTAGAACTTCACTCTGGCCAATGGCTTCATCAACACATCAGCTATCTATTCCTCCCTCGCAACATACTGGAGCTTCACTGCTCCTCTTTGCACCATATCCCTGATATAGTGATACTTGATCTCGATGTGCTTCGACTTGTCATGGAACACTGGATTCTCTCACAACTTCACGCAAATCTAGTTGTCACAATGTATACAAGTAGCATCCATTTGGAGATCAAATAAATCATACAGTAGCTTCTGCAGCCATACTGCTTAACAACTAGCTGAACAAGCTGTGACATACTCTACTTCAGCTGTACTCAGTGCCACACAGGATTGCTTCTCGCTAAACCAAGAGATCACACCTGATCCCATATTGAAGCAACACCCTGAGGTGCTCTTCCTATCGATGGCACTGCCTCCCCAATATAAATCAACATAACCCTCTATGTTAATCTTCTGATTTGCATCGTACTTGATCCCATAATCAATTGTACCCCTCAGGTACCTCAGAATATGCTTTGCAGTAATCAAGTGAACATTTCTCGGATCTGTTAAGAACTGGCCCAAGGTGTTCACAGCAAAGCAAATGTCTGGTCTCATGTTCATCAGGTACATCAATGATCCAATCATCTGATGATACATCGTAGCATCAATCGACTCTGATGAAGCATCACTCAATAGCTTCAGGTTCAATGCCATAGGTGTGGCCATAGTCTTGCAGTCCATCATCCCAAACCTCTTCAGGATCTCTACTGCATACTTACCTTGTCCAAGGAAGATTCCATCTGTACTCTTCCACACCTCCATACCTAGAAAGTAATGCATCATACCCAAGTCCTTCATCTCAAAATCAACAACAAGCTTTCTCTTCGTATTAGTAATCAAACCATCCATACCTATCACAAAAAAATCATCTACATATAGTAGAAGCATCACTGGGTTTCCATCTTCAACCTTGTAGTAAAGGTTGGAATCTTCTTTACTCTTGGTAAATACCAAATTGGATAGAAATCTATCAATTTTGTCGTACCATGTCCTGGGTGCCTGTTTCAAACCATACAGGGCTTTCTTCAATCTGCATACACGAGACTCCCTATCATGTGTCTCAAAACCGAGTGGCTATTCTACATACACTTCCTCTTCCACTACACCATTCAAGAAAGCAGTCTTCACATGCATCTGGTGTATCTTCCATTTCATCATTGTGACCAAAGCAAGTACTGATATAATGGAAGTGTATCTGGCTACAGGTGCAAAGGTTTCTTCATAGTCTATTCCCTCTTTTTGAGAGAAACCCCGAGCTACAAATCTTGTCTTATATTTTTCAATGCTACTGTCTGCAGCATGTTTGATCTTGTAGATCCATTTGGAAGTTACAAATGACTTCCCATCTGGTCTTGGGACAACATCCCAAACATCATTCTTCATGATCGATTGGTACTCTTATATCATAGCATCCTTCCATTCTTTCCGTTCTACCGCTTCTTCATAACTGGAAGGTTCTTTATCAATGAAATCACATAGTAAAGCTACATACCCGGAACAAGATCTGGTCCTCTTTCTTTCTCTGTGATTCTCTTCTGGAGCCCCATGTCTTTCCGCACCTTGGATAAGTTCTCGTACCTAAGCAGGTTTCCTCTTATGAGGATTCTTCTCCAGAGGTGGATCTACAGGTCTTTGTGGTTCTTCAAATTCTCGATATTCTTCTCGAGTTTCTTCATTCATGGTTGCATCATGAATTCTGGGTGCTTCTGCTTCTTCAGATTCTTCAACAGGTCTCTTTCTGGATTTGTTGTAAGCTGTGTATTCATCAAATGTCACATCCCTACTGATGTCAACCTTCTTGTATCCTAGGAAATATATTTTGTAAGCCTTCGAGCTTTCAGAGTATCCCACAAATATACCCTTCTTTCCTGAAGGATCTAATTTAGTCCTCTTCTCTTTTGGAATGTGGATGTACATAGGATAACCAAATATTCTGAGATGGCTGACTTCTGGTTTCTTGCCAGAGAACACTTCTTCAGGAGTCTTGTTCTTGAGTACTCTATGTGGAGTATGGTTCTGTACATACACCGCCGTTCTGGAAGCTTCCGCCCAAAGATGCATAGGAAGGTCTTGATCATGAAGCATTGCCTTTGCAGCTTCCATGATAGTTCTTTTCTTCCATTCTGCAATCCCATTCTATTGTGGATTATAAGGAGTGGACAAATCCCTCTTAATCCCTGATTATTTGCATAGCTCTTTGAATTCATTTGAAGTGAATTCTCCACCATTATCTGCTTGAATGGTCTTGATATTCTTTTCAGAATGGTTCTCTATCAAGGATTTGAATTCCTTGAACTTAATGAATACTTCATCTTTTTTCTTCATGAAGTAAACCCATGTCTTCCTAGAAAAGTCATCAATACAAGAAACATAATATGCATACCCGCTTAGAGAGTTTGATGACATAGGACCGCATACATCGGAGTGGATGATTTCCAAGATTCCTTTTGCTGCTTGGAAATTTCTTCTTTGTATTCTTTCCTTTCGCACATCCTTTGCATATCCCATCATTTTTTTCTTGGATTTCTAGAAGACCTTCGACAGCTTTGCTTGCAATAGGTAGTGCTCTGTAATGCACATGTGCAAGACTTCTATTCCAAAGTTCACTTGGCTCTACTGTGTCATGGACCAAGGCTTGTTCTGGATGGCCCTTTAATTTGTACAATCCTCCTTCTTGTTCTCCAATCACTACCGCATCATCGATAGTATTTCCTTTTGGTGACATGATGAATTGACCATCTATGATTGCAACCCGCATTCCTTTTACATCTAATGCTGATATGGAGAGAAGGTTCTTCTTGAGTCCTGGAACAAACAATACTTTTCCAGAGTCTAATTTATAGGAAGATTCCCCACTACCTTTTATTGGATATTGGTAGTCATCTCCTAGCTTTAACTTTTGAGGTGATTCATGTTTTGACTGTCTCACAAAGGATTCCTTGAATCTAGTCATATGTTTGGAAGCCCCACTGTCTATAATCCAATCATCACTTCCATGAGTAATGTTACCTATGAGAGTGGATATCAGAACATATTTATCCTCACTTGAAGAATCTTAACTTTCATATCTGGATCTCTTCCTGGATGGTTCATCATCCTCTGCAGCATGAGCATGATGTCTTCTTTTGTTTCTCTTCTTCATTATCTTCTGTTTGTTAGGACAATTCCTTGCATAGTGTCCTGCTTCATCACATGTATAGCATATGATCCTAGATACATCTTTTCAAGTGTTATCTTTGTGAGAGTGCTTACCTCTGGAGCTATGAGGTCTTCTTTTGTTTGACTTGGAGTGAGACTTGGAGTGTACCATGAGATCTTGGTCTTGACTTCCCATCTTCTCTTCTCGAGCTTCTATCTGAGCCTATTCTTGAGAGCACTCTTCCCATACTTTGCTGAACTTGACTAACTTCTTTCTAGCATAGATTCCTTGGATGAAAGAATCCCATGACCTAGGAAGGCCATTCAAGGTAGTCATCACAATCTATGCATTTTCCACTTCTTCATCAACTGCTTCTAGTTTCTCTTTGATCTGAGAAACTCTTGTGAAGTAAGACTGGATTGTTTTTTCATTCTGAATCTTCACATTCTTTAGTTGGTTTCTCAGGGTCATCTTCTGGTTTATGTTCTTCCCTTCAAACAATTTGGTTAGGGCATCAAACATAGCTTTAAGTGTCTTGAGAGAGGACACCTATGGGATAAGGTGATCCTTGATAGAATCAGCAATGATCCTCTTTTCCATAACCATCTTCTTCTTATGTAAGGCCTTTGCCTCATCTCCCTCTAGAATTGGAACCTCCTCATGGATGTAGGAGTCTAACTCATTTTCTTCCAGGACCAAGGAGATCCTATACTTCCAGGCTCGGAAGTTATCAGCTCCCTCAAGCTTTTCATCAAGCTTGGTATGATGAGAAATCTTAACTGAGAACCTCAAATGGAAATACAAAAGATTTTAGATCTTACTAGGTTCAAGATGTTGGATCTGAAACTTGAGCTGAAATCCTGCAGAGTTGGTTCAGGAGCAAATTAGGGTTTTTCTTTTCTGAAGTTCTATCCACCCAAATGCCTTGAAATTTGTCCCTAACTTTGATTTTTGGGAGGAGATCAATCCAGTCCTCGGCTCACTGAAAAATTCCTCTTCTATTAAAAGCCCTAATTTTCGACAATAGTGACAGGTCCAAAACTGAAAAACCTCAGAATTGGATTCTGCTTCGACAGAAATAAGCGCCCTAAGGAGGAGAGTTATTCCACCTTAATTTTGCTGAAAATATGTGGAGGAAGATCCACAAACTAGGAATCCCTAGTTCCCACAGCTACACAGTGTCTTCTTCTTAGGTTAGCTCTGATACCATGTTAGTTTTTCAACATTAAGCTAGCATTATGTTAGGATCTTTATTGAGAGAACACCAAGTACAACAATCAAACACAAGAGACAATGAACACAATGTTTTTAATTGGGGAAACCATAAATGGAGAAAACCCCACAAGTTCCTCAGAGATAGAATCAGTACAAGATGTAAAACCCCAAAACAGTAAGATGCACTCCCGACAGTAGTAATCTTCTTCTTGTCTAGCCCCAATGTCTTCTCCTTACTCAACTATGCGCTACACTTGAGTGTGTGAGTGATGTGTAATAAATAGAGACCCCAGCTCTCTATTTATACTAATCCCGACATGACTAAAACCCTAACAGGGCTGACCTCTACTAGGAGAGTCTAATAACTCTAGTGCCCCGAAATTGTGGGGACTTTAACCCTTAGACAATCGGAGGGTTACTCACTATGACTTGACATGACTTGTTTACATTATTGATTCTCCCGATCGGAACATCGGGGCATGATAACATGACTCAATTACATAATAGATACATCCCGCAATAAACATCGGGTTACAATACATAATATACATAGATGAATACATTCTGAAGTTACAAATACATCAACAAGTACTTCAATAACAAGCATCAAGATAAGAGATCAAGTCATTCCCCAGATTAGAAGAAACAAGAGAAGAAGTATTTATCTTAGATAGAGTGCTACATCATTCAAGAAATACGGTCATTATGCCAGTAGCTATCGAAGTTAAATCAAAAGGAAGCATGAAGCTTCAACTGCTGATGTAGAAGAAGAGTCTCCTCACAAGGAGTCAAGGAAGGATGATTTTTCGGAGTTCCTCTTCTAAGAAATGATAT
>LPNX011212932.1:33649-46407 GCA_001517045.1 Pseudotsuga menziesii | reverse complement strand
AGATTGATCTGAATGCACTACTGATAGGAAGAGCTGTTAGCTGGAATATTTCACCTCCTGTAGACAGCAAGGTGTTCCACTGGTCTGAATGGTTCAGATCCAAAACAAATAGAGGACAGAGGTTGAAGACTCTCCCTAAACTCCATAGATATCTGGAATGCAATGCTTTGATAGTAACCCTGTGTACCTGCAATAAGCTCAACACAAAACAGATCAAAGCAACCAGAATATAATCTAGTAATCTATGGTAGTGACTAAGGAATCTAACAACATATATATGAAATCAAACATCAACAATATATGTGGGATAGAAATCAACTTGCATTAAAGAAATATGAAGAAGTTTACAACCAAGCCTTAGTATTGACATGCATCTCCATGAAACCAAGCATTCTCATCCCCATAAGCTCCAACTTTAGCTCTCTTTATGCTCTCCAATGATATGGACCAAGTGATCAATCCAATAGCATAAAAATTCCTTCAAAGTTCTCCCCCTCAACCATGGCCATAAGCTTGTATTTATAAGGCTAGATGGATAGGGTAGGTTGAGAGATTTGTGGGTGAGGTGGCCTCCAAGATCCTACAATGGGGGATCTCGAGCTCAACAAACCCACAACAGTAGGGATAAGGGAGGACATGAGGCTTATCATCTAGAAGCCTCGAGAAACTTCTCTTTTTTCCTTTTTACCCAGGGTACCGCTTTTCTCCTTTAGTGACAGAGTGGTTCTGGTAATAACTGCTTATGGACTAAGGGCCATAAGCCATGGCATCGCTTATGGGAAACAAGGGATGGTCGGTGTGAATGAGGGTACCGCTTATGGATAAAGGGTCAAGCATAGTGCTGTGAATTTGTATGAAAAGATTGACAAATGATATGGGTTTCCACTCCAGAAGCTGGGATTTAGGGAAAGTAGGTATGTCAAATTCCTTATCACATGATGGTGACAAGATTTGGGTATAACAAGATACCCCCAAAGCATGAGTCTTAGAGGGATATCATAAACAAGAGCTTTGAGAGAACAAGTCGCTGCCATGAGGAGAAGATGTCGGCTTGATCGGATCAAGTCGTCAAGTAGGAATCTGTAGTACATCAGTATGTTGACTCATAGAAACAAGTAACCAAACTCATGGCTATAGACCAATACAAGGCAAATCCATGAGAGGAATAAACAAGCATGGCTACTAGAATACATTGTAGATCCATGTGATACAGGACTCAAACTTGGACATAGCTATAGACATACAATGTAAATCTATGTCATACAGACGCAAATTTGAGCATAGCCACGACCATACAAATGGGGATCCATGCTAGATATACAAAACTCCATCACAACCTGGGAAAAGCAATGAGCGCTTTAAACAAATACCTAGGGTCTTCATCTTGTCTTCCACAAAGTACAATTCTATCCATGTGATTACAATGATCTGAAGTTGAACATGGCAGAAATCACTTGATTACCGGCCAATGATGTGAACCGTTAACAAGTGCGAGGGAGATCACCATTAATGTCAATGATTCCCAAGGTACTATAGTATAATATACTAAGTGTGAATAGATGTCCTGATGTCGAACACTCAATTGATTCTATCGATCAAAGGTCAATGATGTGAACCTATGTCAAGAGCGAGAGAATCTGTCATTAAGGAATACAGATCTCAAGGTACCAATCATTGTTTCTAAGACTATTTCCTGGATGATTAGCTGATGTCGATGGGAAAAGTCTCGTCGAAGGAGGGCCATGATGAGTCCCACATCAATGACACGAAACTCGAAACATAGTTCTGAAATGATGTGAATGTAGTAACCATATGACTGACTCAAAGATACTGACACAAAGGCTTTGTGGACTGGAGAGGCAACACTTCTTTAGATCCCCTTTGAACATCGGGCGGCATGACAAAATACTTGGCAGCATGACTAGATGGGATAGACACACAATTCGATAGTGGAAAATACATTCTTTTGAAAGACTTAAAGGAGTGACATGACCCATGAAAGTGGATCGTCATGGAGATCAGCTGAGTACCCAATCGACTGGCATGGTTGTGCAAATAAGTGCCATGTTCAAAGGTAAAGACAAACAACTGCCATTATTTGCAAAATGATTCCCTTCCCATTCCCCCTATCATGATCGATGAGTTTCTCTTTTCGATTTTATGAGTTCAAAGAGGGTAACAAACACTCGATATAGCTTGTCGGAAGACAAGTACAGACTCATATGTTTTACAAACTTGAGAGAGGAGGGGTTCGATCCCAAAATGGGTCTCTCAATGTTTAATTTAATGAGTCCACTGAAAGAAAACTCGGCATTTTTCATGTTTAGAGAGTCTAAACAAATACGGAAGAAGACTCCAAAGGGTCCTTTTTCGTATGATTTAGTCTCTAAGGCCCAAAAAAGTATAAAATCATACCTTAGAGAACTCTTCACGTCATGATTGGCTGGAGTGTTCCTTTTTCATAAATAGTCCTATCTGAACCAAAAAAGAGATAACCTACTGTCGGAAGGACAACTCTTCAAATACTTTTACGAGTATGAAGGAGACAAGTACTCGACAATATTTTCGTATTTAAGGAGCCTAAAAAGAGTTTAAAGAGGACTCCATGAGTTTTCTTTACACAATGTCACTTTTTACGAGCCTAGATAGATTCGAAAACGGACTCGACTATCTTTTCATGTTTAAGGAGTCTGAAAAAAGATGTGAAAAGAAGACTCCACGATGTTTCTTTGCACAATGTCGAATTTTACGAGCTTGGAAAGATTCAGAAATGGACTCGGACCTTTGATACTAGGTTTAGAGAGCGCGATCAAAGTGTCGTAATAAACGCTCATCGACCTTTTGAATTTTATGAAAGTACGAAAAAGACATAAACAAAATTTCAAATCTTTTTTGCTAGAGTTCTCCTATCCTGCAATAGTCTCAGAAACAAGTGTTAAATGCATTTACAACTAGCATTAGGGATTATGACAGATAAATTTTGACCAAAATATGATTTTACATTAAAACTATAGTGAGTCAGACCCAAAAATGTCTATATAAGTCAAGTAAATAGTAAAAAATCAAACCATTTCACTACTTACCTCTAGCAAAGAGCACTTGGAGCATTTCCTTAGCCAGATCTTTCACAGATGATACCGATAGGTTCCACCGTCTGTTTTTAGCATTGTCAGTTGTAGGTAATAGATAAGACCCTTATATTTCATTTCATAGCATCTATTTTGAGGTTTGGGGGAGTTTTGGGCCCATATGGCGAGCCCTAAAAATCAAAATGCGGGCACCACGACTACCTCTTGCGGGATACGTCGTTCCACCCTAGAACCGCACCGACAATATAGTGGACACGCGATGCCACCACCTGTCTCCAATGGTGCACAGGCGGTGCCGACCGTGGATAAGTTAAACAAATAGTATGGGCAAAATAAATTCATTATTTTGATTATTAATGATTTAAGTATGATTTTAATGCATACCATTGTGGTTTGGCAGGTCTAGATCGCTCAAAACATGGTCACTATGGAAGGAAAGAACTCATGACAATGAAGATGCTACTACTAAGAGAAATGCGGGCTGTATAGCCGCATTAAGGGACTGTGGGATTTTGAAGTTCTTCCGGATCCCAAGCATGGTGTCGCATGAACGGCTACTGGAACACATACTGCAAATGTGGAATCCAGAACAGCAGTATTTTGAGGTGGGGGAACACATACTTACAGTGGAGATATAGGATATCTACTTCCTAACTGGTCTATTGAGACGAGGTGCCCCCATCTCATTGACAGGTTCTCGTGGCAGGGACATTACTACCAGAGAGCTTATAGATCGATACTGTGCACCAAGAACAGGTACATCGGGGAAGAAGATCCCCATCAAGGTGGTGACGGATAGGGCTCTATGGACTATCCTATTTACCATGCAGAGGATGGCCAAGAGTCAGGGTGTGCACTAGGATTCCAGGGAAAACATGTTGTATGCCATAGAGGCTATGGTACCCACGATGTTCAACTGGGAGGAAGAAGTGCTTCCAAACTTCAAGGATCAGCTGACTAAGTGTCGGCAAGGAGAGATGAAGCAGTTCAAAGTTTGGTTCCATTTTATCCTGCTTCTTCTTCGAGCAGGTTCCACAGATGAGGCCACAGGTGACCTTCCGAAGTCTGAAAACACGGGACCCCCGTATGCTGAGGTGGGTCCAGGTCATGGCTCGCACAGGAGCGGGAAGGGGAAGGGTGAAGTTCGGTGATCCATTCTTCAGATGGCTATGGGATCAGATGCTCATGGTTGAGGAATATGCTTACATAGGCATGGACTTCATAGGAGATCCTGACCTATCACTCCCACCTAGCAGACAGTGGGGTGACCTCGGTAAGAAGTAAGAAACCCTAAAATGGATGAAATGTTTTTATGTTTTTTATGTTTTATATTTTTTATGTTAAGTGACAAGACCTGTATATTCTCATGCAGATGTTGGAGTAGTGCGACCTGGAGGAGCATCTCCATTGGATAGGCGAGCAGGAGCTCGCTTTGTACCACAGGGTGATGATATCAGTGGGGAGCTGGAGGAGAATCTGGAGAGGTTGACTTTGGACATCCCAAATGTTGACATAGATGACCTCCTGATGAGATATCAGAGATCCACAGCAGGAGTACCGAGCCGAGTCAGTAGGCTGCTACGCAGGGTGGCTCGAGTAGTGATGTGCTATCACGAGCACCACTAGTGTACAAGATATGTACTAAAAGCTGATAGCTTCAGGATTTTGTATGATGATTTTGCCTGAAAGCCTATGTGCTTTAGAGGAGGTCTCGAGACCTATTTTTTGTAAACTTTTTGTATATATATATACACAGACTTTTACACGGTGTTTATATGTTTCAAATGGAAAATGCATTTTCTATGAGTTTTACGTGTCTCAAAATGTTTATTTACAATGGACCATGTTTGATTTACCGTCATGAATGGGCAATATGCTAGTCTAGGATGTGGTTAGCCAATGAGTCAGCAACTACATTATGTTCCCTAGGGATATGCCTATAAGTAATAGTTTCAAATGATATTTCTAACAAACGCACTCTCCAGAAATGGCTGAGGAGTACCGGGTTTCTAATGGTGTAGACATGGTTCAAATGGTGAACCACAAGTTGTGAGTCCATCAAGACTACTAGATTACAAACATCCTGGGAGGCAGCTTCAGCCAGAAGACCGATGACTTCTTCGACGATGTTATTAGTAGTGGGACTTATACAAACCACTCCTAAACTAACCAAATCTTTAGCCAGGGAATAGAGAACCCAAGCAGGCGAGGCGAGATTCAAGGTGTGGCGGCAAGCACCATCAACGAAATCATAGAAATCCATATACATGACCAAAACATGGTATAGATGTGGACACGAAGCTCAAAACCATCTTGAAAATACTAAAAGCACACTGAAATCCAATCAATATACATATATACAAGATACTACCCAAGAAAACCTAGCCATAGTGCCTTTTTAGGTACAACCCATTGCGATGTTTCCCCAAAGGGATCCCATCATAGTCAACAAGCTCGTAAGCTCCTTTCTCTAACACCTTGGAAATAATGAAAGGTCCGTACCACATGGACTCGAACTTTCCCTTCCCTAGTTTGTCGTATCTCTGGTCATAAGTCAAGACTAGGTCACCCTCGTTAAAGACACCAGGCTGGACGGATTTGTCATACTACGCCTTGACGTGTTTCTTATGCACCTCATTAGCCAAGGCAGCATCTCTGCGAGTCTCATCAAGGTTATTCAAGTATAAAACATTTTCTTCCTGTGCGGAAGTGTCTGGGAGAAGTTCGACGGCAAGTTGTAAAGATGGAATCTGACATTGGATGGGTAAGACAGCTTTAAGTCCATAGACAAGCTGGAATGGTGTGAAACCAGTAGCTATTTTCACAGAAGTCTGATAAGCCCAGAGAGCAGCGAAAAGAACGTGGTGCCAGTTGGATTTATGATCTCCAACCATCCGATGAAGCATAGTTTTCAAAACTTTGTTAATGGCCTCTACCTGACCATTAGCTTGTGGATAATATGGCCTAGAGTTTTCATGGCGAAATCCTAGCTTGGAACTTATTTCCTCCATCATCTGATTACAGAAATGGGATCCGTGATCAGTAATGATGGACTATGGAAATCCAAATCTAGCTATGATATGGTTGAACAAGAAGAGGGCGGTAGTCTTACGATCTTTTGCATATGTAGGCATGGCCTCAGCCCATTTAGTGAAATAATCCACGGCCACGATGATGTAACCATGCCCCCCGACTGAGGTAGGCTTACAATGCATAAAGTCTATCCCCCATTTTCCAAATGGGCCAATGACAAGGATGAGGTGTGGTGGAGCAGGATGGGTGCGCTTTTTAGGATGGAAGTGTTGACAAGGTGGGCATTTCTTAACAGCCTCATGACAATCTTTGAATATCGGAGGCCAGAAATAGCTAGCGCGAAGGATTTTTTGGGCTGTATCCATCCCAGATAAATGACCTCCACATGCTCTAGAATGGAAATCATTCAACACAAGTTCAGCCTCCTCATGGGTGAGGCATCACCGGAGAATAGAGTCAATCCCACGTCTATACAAAGTATCATTCAGGATGAGATAGTATTTTTCCTGGTGATGGATATATCAGCGATCATCGCAAGATAAATGCGGCTGAAAATGTTGTGTCTGGAGATATATAAGAAAATCTCCATACCAAGGATTAGTAGTACTTATCAGGAACGAAAATTCATTTGAAAATGAATCACTGGGCTTAGATTTCGTCGAAGCACAGGGAAGATCACACATAAGCTCTACAAAGACCAAGGATTTCTTTGATGTAGCCTTGGAAAACTCCAGATCGAACTCGTGAAGGATAACAATCCAACGGGAGTACCTGCCCCCAAGTACCTGACGAGTCAGGATGTAGTACATCGAGTTCTGGTCTGCCAATACGGTGGTAGTGCGTAGCAGAATGTAATGACGAAATTTTTGTACAGCAATGACTGTGGCCAAGGCTAACTTTTCCACATTTGAATAATGGGTTTTAGAATCCAGGATATTCTTACTGGTGTAATAAATCATGTGCTCTTGACCGTGGAGATTGTCCTGTGCTAAAACCATAGCGATGGTAGTAGCAAAGGCAGCAATATACAAGAGAAATTCCTTTGAATAATTAGGGGGGTGTATCACGGGTGAATGAGTCAGAGCATGCTTAAGATTATCAAAGGCATGTTGGGCCTGGTCATCCCAGAAGAATGGAGTGTTCTTTTTAAGGAGACGCATATAACCGTGCGATTTCTCTACGAAATTGCACACGAAACATCGGACAAAGTTTGCCTTCCCTTGCAAACTTTGGAGTTCAAAGAGATTAGTTGGGGCTAGTAGATCAAGAATGGCGGCAATTTTTAAAGGATCTATCTGGATGCCATCTTTGGATACCACAAAACCTAGGAGACGTCCTGTCTCACCTCAAAAAACAAATTTATGGGGATTGAGCCGTATATTATAATGTCGACATCTAAGGAATATCTCTCTAAGATAACTAGGGTGGTCCTCCTGTCGCTGTGAATGAGTGGGGAGGTCTTCAAGGCACGGTTCAACAATGTGTTTAACATCATGAAACGCATAGGACATCGCACGCTAGAACGTAGCTCTAGAATTTTTCAAGCCAAATGGTAACTTATTATATGCAAAGGTTTGCCATGGGAAAATGAATGCCGTCTTATGCTGATCGGAGGGTAATATCTCAATCTAATTATAGCTGAAGAATCCATCCATGAATGAAATGATGACACTTCCAGCATAGTTGTCGATAATCTGATCGATATGCGAGGTAGGAAAGTTGTCCTTGGGACAAGCTTTATTCAGATCCCTAAAGTTGATACAGACTCTAATGGTTCCCTTCTTTTTATTGACAGGGAAAACATTTGATACTCATTCCATCAGGGGTACAGGATAAATAAGCCCATCTTTCAGAAGCTTGTAAATTTCAGCTTTTATAGCTGTGACCATTTGAGGATGGACTTGCCTAAGTTTTTTCCTGACAGGTTTGGCTGAGGGATAAGTTTTAATCTTGTGGGTCACAATGGAAGGGTCAATCCCCGTCATCTCTTCTTAGGACCAGGAAAAAATATCACGGAATTCTTTAAAAAGTTCCTTCTATGCTTCAAATTCATCTGCGGAGCAGTTCTGCCCAACATGAACATGCTCGACAATATCAGGCTTGGCTGATATGTCAATCGAGTTCATCTGAGTAATGTTGCAAAGGTTTCCTTCAGAATCTGTATGTTGCAACAATATAGGACGTTGAGGAACGTTGACAATATCAGTAGGAAACAAGGATGCAAAATCATAGTTAACCAAACTAGTGTTGGGGAGGAACATGGATCTATGATGGTGATCCTCCCAAATGGAGTCATTCGTGCTCATGATCTCAATAATGGACTCATCAGAAGGAAAAGTCTCAGAGAGATAATCTAGAGTGGGAAGAGAAGGTTCTAACCACTACGGTAAATGGTAAGGATCTGAAGCCACTAGATGAAGATAATCAGTGTGATCATGAGAAGAGGTTTGAATGGAATCATACATAGCTTCATGTGGAATTAACGAGGTAGACTCAACAACATAGTGGCCCTTAGGCTCATAATCAAATAATACGAACATATTGACCGACATGGAATCCGTGCTAGGAGGAGTGGATGGAAAAACTCCCATGAGGGATGAATCCTTCAACACGCCTACCCCAATCGACTGGTAAGGAGGAGGGGCCTGGACTAACATGGGGATGTTATTAGCCATATAGGTAGTAACATCTGGTGTACAGAAATCAAGTTGGTCAATAGTAACGATTCTCCCTAGATGTGTAAATTGGACTATTCGGAATACTGTTGAAGCAACAACAGTCATAGCATAGAACCAATTTCGTCCTAGGAGGAGATTGTAATGTAAAGGGGCATCTACCACTTCTACTTGAATGTAAATGGTTTTTCCCCCCAGCTCAGCCGTGAGGGCTGATATGAGACCATGGGGCTGGAAACCCCATCCGTCAAAGGATTTAAGGGTCGTAGGTGATGTTACAAGCTCGGGAGAGCCAAGGACTTTCCAACAAGACAAAGACAACACGGAGGTTGAAGCTCCTTCATCTAGGATTGTTCGAAAAAAAATTTTCCAACTACTTCTGTAATTACTTGAAAAGAAAGTTTATGTGGTAACCCAGACTTATAGTTCTCAACATTGAAATGGATAAAGTTGGTGTTATCCAGGTCTAAATCTCCTAATGCAATCAACAAGTTTTTGCGCTGTGTAGGGAAACTTTGGATCACTTCTAGGGTAGACATTGTGCAAGGTGCCTGAGTGAGATATTCAACCACATTATAAAATTGAGCAGCTCAGGTATTGGGATTAAATACTGTCTTCCAAAGAGTACTATTTGGTGGGCGCAAAATCATGTCGAGAGTAGGCTTTTCGATAGACAAGGGGATAGTAGACGAGGACTCAGGAGAACTAGTAGAAGGGGCTTTCCCTAAAGAGGAATGATCTTCATTTTTATCTGCAAGTTTATCATAATTCTGACTTCGAGTTTGCAGATGGATGGTATCTAAGGACATCATACGAATTTTCTTTGACGAACTAGAATTACCCTGATTAGACATGTGGTCTATCAGTTGTTGTTGAGAGGGAAAAGGTTCTGTAAGTACCGCAGGTGCGGGATTAGACTTCAAAAATTGGGAGATTTTGTCCCGACGAGGACACTCCTTTGAAAAATTGTCACCACCACATAGCAGACACGGATATTTCGCTTTTATTTTCCCTTTGTCGTTATCACCATTGGTTGGTCGTGGAGTCTCAGGCTGGTTTCCAGGTTTTTTATTTCAATTTCTACCTTTATTTTTATTACCTGAGGTTTGAGTACTTTGAATGGTATTGACCTCAACGAAAACCTTAGGAGTCGAAGGAGTAGATGGGGCAATTTGGGTTTGCTTGGTAGGTTTCTCCATTGATGGGGACTGGATTGAACCAACAATCCCATCAACAGGTACTTCTGCTGGTGGCTTGGCAGGATCAGTGCTGGGGTGAGGAGCTCAAGGGATCAGGTCATAAAGAGTGCCAGACTGGGAGTAAACCAAGTCTAGGTACTGAGCCTGACTAATATCCTCCTCTTCAGTAATGGCACTTCCCATAGCCACATCTTGAGCAATAGGAGGCAACAAGGATTTGGTGAACCAATCAGCTAGTAACTGATCTGGAATAGGGGCCTTAATAAGCCTTCTCCACTCATGAATATGATCGGATATGTGGGTGGAGGTGTTCTATCGTAGAGAGGTTAAAATATCAGTACCCATTTCATAATGAATAGGGAGCTGAAAGTGTGTAAGAAACATGGTTTCCAACGAGCCAAAATCCACAAATGAATGTTGTGGGAGTTCAATGTACCACTTCGCAGCCGTACCAGTCAAAGTTCGCTGAAAGAGTTGTAACCGAACGGAGTCATCCATGAGGGAGTTCGAAGAACACCACAAATGGAATGTCATCACATGGTTCTTCGGATCGTCTCCTTGTTTTCGATCAAATTTTGGAACGTCTGATGGTAGCTTTACCGGAATGGGTGGCCACGAGGGATTGTGCCGAATGGGATCATTAATCAATTTGGACAGATTAGGTAAGTCCAAAGTTTCTAGGAAAGGTAATTGTTGGTTGGGTTGAACATACTGGTAATATTGATATGGCATATAGTTACTAGTAGGACCATAAGTGGACTGAGAAAAAGGTTGTTGTGATGAAGAACTACCAGAAGATCCTCCCACAAGGGGTTGATTTTCGGGATCAGGACCGCTAGGACCACCAGGGCCTCTGGGACCACCAGGCCCACCGGGACCATTAGGACCACCAAGACCACCAGGACCACCAGGAGGCGGACCACCAAGCCCTCCGGGGCCACCTGGAGGAGGTAAACCTCCAGAGCCACCGGAACCCCTAGGAGGAGGGCCACCAGACCCTCCAGGGCTAGAAGGAGGAAAGCCACCACGTCCCCTAGGACCACTAGGACCACCAGGACCATAATGAGGAAAGTTTCCAAATCCTCCGGGACCTTTAGGCCCCCTAGTGGGAGGACCTCCATAAGGGGGTCCTCCGGCACCTCCCGCAGTATGTATAGGTATCGCTCCCATGGCTGGCATGTAAGACCAGTTGGGTTGCCCCCATGGCGTAAAAGTATTACTAGGTTATGGAATTCCTGTAGAATTGGGTGGATAATTAATGTTACCTACAGGTATTTGATAACTATTACCTCGAGAAGATTAAATGGTTACAGGTTGGGCCTTGGAGGGTTGACTTGAACTGGATGGGGGATTAACCACATTAGAATGGGTGGTAGGGATATAAACTGTAGATGGTTCTATGTTAGAGGTCTTCCCTTGACTAGTAACAATTTAGATATCAGATAACGTAGTTCATGCCGGGGGTTGTCCCCCGGCATTAGAAGGTGTAGACAAAATAGGAATTGAAGATTGAATCTCAGGTACAAAAGACCTGGGAAGATTAGGTATAAACATAACACGAGAGGTTGTAGGGGTGGTATCTTGACTTGGGTTACGGGGTGTCAATGGACAATCTATAATCGGTTCAATGGGTCTCGTAGATTCGGCAAGTGAACGATATCCCCTAGGAACAGATGTGGACCTTGGTAGTGTTGGGCCTAGAATGTCATCAATTTGCTTATCAATCTCCTTTGCACAGAGAATGGCAGAATGGTATTTCCTATGTTATTCTTCAATTTCAGAAGAGATTCCATGGGTGCCAAATGAAGCAATGGCCTGACCTACAAGGGTTTCCCAAAATGAAGCATTGGGACCAAAATTTGGGTGAGCAGTATCATCAACACGTCTTTCCACAGGAGAATGGAACGAGGAATCTCTGTGAGAAGGTTGTTGGACCAAGGGAGGCGAGTGTGAAGAATATGGTACTCCACTTTCCACAACCACATTATCTCCCACTTGGGAGGTGGTAGAAGCTCCTTGTTCAATAGCTTCCATAGGATTTTCTCCTAAACCAGGAATAAAATCAGGTGGCAAGCCCCGTACTCTTCTGGACTGTCTTAATTCAGCCAGTTTGTACAGTTCCTAACTAACCTAGGGTTTGAAAATCTAGAAAACAAACCAAAAAGAATTTCCCTACACAATCTATAGGCCAAAAAAAGCACACTTAAAATGATAGGAGGAGTTCAAAAGTCAGGTCTCTCACTAGGATTGTCAAGAAGGCGCCACTCACGATATACCTCAAGGGTACGTGCGTAGTAATCTCGCTAAATTTTGTTTTTGGTGTATGGCTCCAAACAAGACGACCAAAGGGCTTCTCTCAGATAGATAAGGTAACCCTAGTGGGGTCTCTCGATATACTCAAGGTACGTGGGAGCTCGAATTAGTAGTAGTGTTGTCTAATGCATAACCGTACACAAGGGGCCTTCCGATATACAATTGAGTACATGAAATACCTTTCTATATAACTCAAGGGTACATGAAAGGCCATTCAATATACCAATGGTATGTTGAAGAACTGTGTGAGTCCCAGAATGTAATGCTGACAAATAACGACAGCTCCTATGCTTAACGACGCCCGAACACATCTCTAAGCTATCACTCAAGTTACTACGTAAATTTTAACCTTCAACTACCATATTTTAACTTGTACGGTTAGGTGAATGCATGATGTTTTGATAGAAAAGTAAAACCATGCAGTATGCTAGTGCAAAATTTTTATTTTA
>LPNX011212932.1:9508-32123 GCA_001517045.1 Pseudotsuga menziesii | reverse complement strand
TGAAACCTAGAAGCTAATCTAGTGTTCTTCTTTTAGTTTATGTAGCAGAAACGAAAAGAGATTTTAACTAACACCCTAAGCTTTTCAGAAAACAAGAAACCATTTCATAAACACAACCAACAAGCATAGAAGCAGATGAACAATCAAAAGACTTAATCAAAGTTTTGAAATTACACTCAAATCAATCTTAAACCATAAAAACTCAAACCACAAGCATCAGATTCAGTAACACAAGTTTGAAAAGCAGAACTGAAAGCAATAAAATCCAAATTTTTGCAAAGAGAAATAAGGAAAAATGGCTTTGGAATGATGCCTACCTGGCACCGTGCTTCTAAAGTGTTGACAGAGCGTTTCCCAAACAACACCACTTCTTGGCAACAGGTTACAGGCAGTGGCACTGCATACTGTCCACTTTGTTCAGGCAGTGGCACCGCTTCTCATTCACAGTGTAGGAGCGGTTTCCTATAGAGGACCAAAACACAATAAGAATGATGGATCAAGTAAAAAATAGACTAGATCAAGGCAAATACTGTTGAATTGAGTATGGAAGCAGAGCATAAAAGACAGAAATGACTCAGATCTAAGAATATCTGGAGGTTTCAAACCCAAACGGAGTTAGTCAGGGAGTAGATCTGACTGAAGAGAGTTGAAGAAGGATCCTGGATTCAGAAAAGAGTTGCAGACTGAGGAAGATCAGAACAACTGATACAACTACTTTGATCCCCAGTATGGTTACCATATTTGTTAGCTGGAATATTTCACCTCCTACGGATAGCAAGGTGTTCCACTGGTCTGAATGGTTCAGATCCAGAACAAATAGAGGACAGAGGTTGCAGACTCTCTGTAGACGCCATATATATATGGAATGCAATGCTTTGATAGTCACCCTGTGTACCTGCAATAAGCTCAACACAAAACAGATCAAAGCAAACAGAATATAGTCTAGTAATCTATGCTAGTGTCTAAGGAATCTAACAACATATATATGAAATCAAACATCAACAATATATGTGGGACATAAATCAACTTGCATTAAATAAATATGAAGAAGTTTACAACCAAGCCTTAGTGTTGACATGCATATCCATGAAACCAAGTATTGTCATCCCCATAAGCTCTGACTTTAGCTCTCTCTATGCTCTCCAATGATATGGACCAAGTGATCAATCCAGCAGCATAACAATGCCTTAAGATTTCTCCCCCTCAACCATGGCCATAAGCTTGTATTTATAAGGATTGATGGATAGGGTAGGTTGAGAGATTTGTGGGTGAGGTGGCCTTCAAGATCCTAGGATGGGGGATCTCAAGCTCAACAGACCCACAATAGTAGGGATAAGGGAGGACACGAGGCTTATCATCTAGAAGCCTCGAGAAAATTCTCTTTTTCCCTTTTTACCCAGGGTACCGCATTTCTCCTTTAGTGACAAAGTGGTTCTGGTAATAACCACTTATGGACTAAGGGCCATAAGCGGTGGAATCGCTTATGGGCAATAGGGGATGGGTGGTGCGAACAAGGATACCCCTTATGGATAAAGGGTCAAGCGCGGTGCTGGGAATTTGTATGAAAAGATTGACAAATGATATGGGTTTCGAATCTAGAAGCTGGGATTTAGGGAAAGTAGGTATGTCAAATGTCTTATCACATGACGGTGATAGGATTTTGGTATAAAAGGATGCCCCCCAAAGCATGAGTCTTAGAGGGATAGGATAAACAAGAGCTTTGAGAGAACAAGTTGCTGCCATGAGGAAAAAATGTTGGCTCGATCAGAGCAAGTCGTCAAGTAGGCATATGTAGTACATTATTATGTTGACTCTGTTGATGTATATGTAAATTCGAAATGTATTCTTCTATGTATATTATGTATTGTAACCTGATGTTTATTCCAGGATGTTTCTATTATGTATTTGAGTCATGTTGTCATGCCCCGATGTTCCGATCGGGAGGATTAATAATGTAAACAAGTATTGTCAAGTTATTAGGTAAGTCCCCACAGTTTCGGGGCACTTGAGTTATTATACACTAATTAAGGTGTAGGCTCGAGTAAGTAATTGTTGGTTGAGCCTATGTGTGAAAGTGCACTTCAAGTGAACAGAAGAATATAAATAGAGAGTGAGAGTCTCTCTATTTATCACTTGTACATCACATCACTTACTGTCTCAAGTGTGGCGCACTAGTGAAGAAGGAAATATACTGGGACTAGAAGACTACTGATGTCGGGAGTGCATCTTACTGTTTTGGGGTCTTACATCTTGTGGTGATTCTATCTTTGAGGAAGTTGTGGGGTTTTCTCCATTTATGGTTTCCCCGATCAAAACTCTTTGTGTCTCTTGTCTCTTGTGATGTGCTTATGTTTTATTGTTGTGCTTGTTATTCTCTCAGTGAAAAGATCCTAACATAATGCTAGCTTAAATGTTGAAAAACTAACATGGTATCAGAGCTAACCTGAGAAGAAGACACTGTGTAGCTGCGGAAAATAGGGCTTCCTAGTTTGTGGACTTTTCTCCACATATTTTCAGCAAAATTAAGGTGGAATTACTCTCCTCCCTAGGGCGCATCTTTCTATCGAAACATAATCCAATTCTGAGGTTTTTCAGTTTTGGACCTGTCACTGGGGTCAGAAATTAGGGCTTTCTACAAAAGAGGAATTTTTGAGTGAGACCAGGATAGGATTGTTCTCCTCATAAAAATAGAAGTTTAGAGACCTGGATCAAGAAATTTGGTTAGGTAAATCTCTGGGAAAGTCAAACCCTAGTTTGACCCCGAGCTTGAAAAAACCTAAATACTAAAATTGATAAGTTTTGGTACAATAGCTATATTCCGAGGTTGGAAATGTCTCAGAAGTTTAAAATTGCAAGGGATGAAGATAAAATCTGGATGAATCCTGTATCCAAAACTCAGACTTAGATTCTCTTTATTCCAGGAGATATGATCTCTCCAAGTTAGGGTTCCAGCCTCTTCTAGAATTCATCCCTAAACAGGACATCTGGGGAGATCTGCAATATCTTGGGCTACAGAGGTCCAAATGGAATTCCTAAAGATCTTCCAGAAAGGTCATGGACTGTACTTTCGGTGGTCCAAATATCAGACTCAGAATATGAACCAGTGACACGTGGCATACCATACAACTTCTCTGTTCTGAACAGTCCTGCAACAGGTCACCTTGGGAAAAGGATAATAAAGCCAAAATGGTGAAACCAATTCTGATGAAACCTATGGTGTTGGATCAGGGACATGCGAGGTTACCTCAGTACAAAATTTCAGACACAGAGGAGCATAAAGTTTGGATATATCACAGAAACAGTAACAGACATTTCTGTAGAAGAAATTGGAAAATTAGGGCTTCCTGTTCTGGGAGCTTCCCTCCACTGTTTTCAGAAAAGGAGTACATTGGACAACTCCATTTGAAGATATCTATCTTTCTATCCAATAAAATCTGAAATATTCCAAGTTTTTGAGAATTAGGGTTTCTGTGGCAAACACTAGATCAGCCAGCTCTGGAACCAGGACGGACACCTCAAATCGGTAAGATCTAATCCTTTGCTATTTTGATTTGAGGTTCTCATTTCAAAGTGATATATCACATCAGCTTGATGACAAGCTTGGGGAAGTTGACAAATTCCAAGCATAGAAGTATTTGATCTCTTTGAAGAAAATGGATTGGACACCTACATGAGTATAGAGGTTCCAGTTTCAGAGGGAGACGAGGTTAGAAGCCTTTCACAAGAAGAACTTGGTCAAGGCCAAAGAAGACATCATGATCATGCTGCAGAGGATGATGAATCATCCAGAAAGAGATCCAGATATGAAAGTGAAGATTCTTCAAGCAAGGATGAATATGTTTTGAAGATTCTTCAAGCGAGGATGAATATGTTCTGATATCATCTCTCACAGGTAACATTACTCATGGAAGTGATGACTGGCTCATAGACAGTGGTGCTTCCAAACATATGACAGGATTCAAGGAATATTTTGTAAGACTGTCAGAACATGAATCACCTCACAATGTGAAACTAGGAGATGAGTACCAATATCCAATAAAAGGTAGTGGGGAATCTTCATACAAGCTAGACTCTGGTAAGTCTCTAACAATGAAAGAAGTATTGTTTGTGCCAGGACTGAAGAAGAACCTTCTATCCATTTCAGCATTAGATGCGAAAGGAATGCGGGTTGCATTCATAGATGGTCAAGTCATCATGTGACCAAAAGGAAAGACTATCGATGATGTGGTAGTGATTGGAGAACAAGAAGGAGGCTTGTACAAATTGAAGGGCCATCTAGAACAAGCCTTGATCCATGACACAGTAGAGCCAAATGAGCTTTGGCATAGAAGGCTTGCACATGTGCATTACAGAGTACTACCTATTGCAAGCAAAGTTGTTAAAGGTCTTCGAGAATTTCAAGCTATTTGAAGGGAAGAACAAAAATCAGAATATGACCTAAATAAACCAGTTGAAGAATGTGAAGATCCAGAATGCAGAGACCATGCAGTCATAAGAGTCTCTCAAATCAAGAACAACTTGAAGTGGTAAAATAAGAAGTGAAGAATGTAGAAGTGGTGATGGCCACCTTGAATGGCCTCCCAGGATCGTAGGATTCATTCATGTGAGGAATGTGTGCCAGAAGGAAGTGATTACTTTCAAAGAGAACTCACAAGAAGAAGAATCTTGAGAAGAGAAGATGGGAGCAACTGAAGATCAAGCTCTTACCATCCAAAGAAGATCCCTCAATATGAAGATCTCAACTCTTGAAGAACATCTTATCCACCTCAGCATTTGGATAAGAAACGATGCTATCATTTGGATAAGAAACGATGCTATCATGAATGAAGAAGACGATGAAGCTGAAGACTCAAGAAGGAGTATACCCACGAAACAAATAAAGATAAGTATTCAATTGTCATTTCATGATATTATTTTGTTATGAATTTGTTTATATTCAGTTGATGTATTATGCATAATAGGATGTTTGCATTAACGACAGTATACTACTAATATGCACGTGATGGGTAAGTAGCTCATGGTGCTATACAACTCTCCATTGCTACTTATCTAGAATGAAACCTCTTTGCTGACATATTGGATTAGTGCACAATCTCAATGTTGTCCTGGTAGAGATGGAAGGCATCTAGAAAGTTTTAGTGAGATATGGATGAATGTTGTATTGGCTAAAGTAGTTGCATGATCATATATTTATGCATAAGTGTTTGCCAGTATAAATATTCCTTATGAAATGTTTCTAACCATACAATTGCAGTTGACTTGTAGGAAAGACCGCATACATAATCGCCTACAAGCAAAGAAGAATGAAGACTTGTTCCGAAGGGCAAGTGACGACATTCCAAAATGAAGAATAATATGACGAGTGCAGTGACATCATTGATGCAGAACCTTCTAGCCACCAAGAAGAAAGGGAAGACCAGTTCAAGAAGAATGATGTCAGAGCGTAGTATCGAGACTTGAAGAGAAGTTCATAGTTCCATCATGCAGTAGATGGAAACATCGTGGGATACAAAGCAAGATTCGTAGCATGAGGCTTCTCACGAACGGAAGGCCTAGACTACGAAGAGACATTTACAGTCAGTAAGAGTTAAAACACATACATGATGAGATTGATGAAGATCTTAACCTTTGCTACAAGGTTGAAGATGCAATTCTATACACTAGATGGTCACATAGAATATTAGTAGCATAGGAAGCTACTTGTCACTCCGATACAGAATGTTTTAGTACATAGAGTACATAAGACAGAGCGAGTATGATGCTTCGCTTCAGAGGGAGTGGCTACAGAATACCTTGAGGTTCAACATGGTACGACAGGATGGGTAGATTACTGATGACTCTAGGCTTTACTAAGAGTAAAGAGGATTCCAACCTTTGCTTCAAGGTTGAAGATGGAAGACCAGTGATACTCCTGTTATGTGTCGATGCACTATTGTTCTAGGTATGGAGGTGTGGCAGAGTGCAGATGGAATCTTCCTTGGACAAGGGAAGTATGCAGTAGAGATCTTGAAGAGGTTCAGGATGATGGACTACATGACCACACCTATGGCATCGAACATGAAGCTATTTATTGATGCTTCATCAGAGATGGTTGATGCTACGATGTATCGTCAGATGATTGGGTCCTTGATGTACCTGAGACCAGATATTTGCTTTGCTGTGAACACATCGAGACATGTTCACCTAATGGTTGAAAAGCATGCAGGGGTACAATTGATTATGGGCTCAAGTACGATGCGAATCAAAAGATTAACCTGGAAGGTTATGTTCATTCAGATTGGGCAGGCAGTGCCATCGACAAGAAGAGTACTTCAGGATGTTGCTTCAGTATGGGATCAGGTGTGATCTCTTGGTTTAGCAGGAAGAATCCTGTGTGGCACTGAGTATAGCTGAAGCAGAGTATGTCGCAGCTTGTTCAGCTAGTTGTGAGGTAGTATGGCTGTGGAAGCTACTGTCTGATATAGTTGATCTCTAGTTGGATGCTACTTGTATACATTGTGACAACCAGAGTTGTTTGAAGTTGTCAGAGAATCCAGTGTTCCATGACAAGTCAAAGCATATCGAGATCAAGTATCACTATATCAGGGATATGGTGCAGAGAGGGGTAGTGAAGCTCCAGTATGTTGCGATGGAGGAACAGATAGCTGATGTATTGATGAAGCCATTGGCTAGGCTGAAGTTCGAGTACTTCAGAGAGAGAATTGGTGTTCTCCAGATCGAGGTTCCTTCCAAGAGAAAGTGATGAGACCCATAGCCATTCTGACATGGTGAGAGGATTGGTTCCTTCCATGGTCAGATGTAAGGGCTGAGCCATTCTGTCATGGTGAGAGGATTCAGTTCCTTCCATGTCAGATATGAGTGCTAGATATCCAAAGCCATTCTGACGAGTAGGTCAGATGTAAGGGCTGATCCATTCTGTGATGGTGAGAGGATTTGGTTCCTTCCATGTCAGATATGAGTGATGACTGCCATTCTGGGAATGGAGGCACCTGGTAAGTTACCAGGAACACTCAGTCAGGGACTGAGAGAGCCATTTTGATGAGTAGGTCAGATGTAAGGGTTGAGCCATTCTGTTCATGGCTAAAGGATTAAGTTCCTCCCATGTCAGATGTGAGTGCTGGCCATTCTGTCGAGTAGGACAGATGTAAGGGAAATTGCCACTCTTAGGGAGAGTGGAGGCACCTGGTTCGTTACCAGGTAGCTCAGTCAGGGACAGGGGGCCATTATGATGAGGGTGTAGGATTCAGTTCCTACCAGGTCAGATGTGAGTGCACAAATCTCTCATCACTGTGGTAGGATGGGATCCGGCCTGAGTGAGAGTCGTTCATCATTGTGGTAGGATTTGTTTCGGCCTGGGTGAATGTGTGAAAATATTTCATCACTGTGGTAGGAGGGGCTCTGGCCTAGGTGAAAGTCATTCATCACTGTGGTAGGATGTGTTCCTGCCTAGATGGATGTGCCATTCTGACAAGTAGGTCAGATATAAGTGCAGAGCCATTTCATAGATGTTAGTGATGTGATGTCCTATCATGCTGGTGAATGTGAGTGCTGTGCCTTTCTGATGTGATTGTAGTTTACTACATGATCAGATGTGAGTGCTGGGCATGCCTTTCTGACGAGTAGGTCAGATGTAAGTGCTGGACGTGCCTTTCTGACGAGTAGGTCAGATGTAAGTGCTGGGAGAAGACCTACCTGGTGGCTAGGCCTACAACCATCATGAAAAAGGGCTGGCTCTGTAGAACTTCCCATGACAAGATAGTACACACATGATGATGACTAGAGATGATCCAGATTGAGCTATGATACAGATCCAGTTATGATGAATCCGAGAGATCTAGATCGAGTGATGATCCATATCCAGTAGTGATGATCCAGATCCAGATCCAGATCGAGTGATGATCCAGATCCAGTCCAGTGATGATGATCCAGATTGAGTGATGATCCAGATCTAGTGATGATATTCTATGATGATCCAGATCGAGAGATGATCTAGATCCAGATCAAGATCGAGTGATGATCCAGATCCAGTTCTATGACGATCCAGATCGAGAGATGATCCAGATGAAAATGACTTGAAGACGAAGATAATCCAGTTGATACAGAGAAGAAGACCAGTGCTGAAAATCGTGTCAAGAGAATACCTTCCTAGTTAAGAGGGAGTGTTGATGTATATGTAACTTCGGAATGCATTCTTCTATGTATCTTATGTATTGTAACCCAATGTTTATTCCGGGATGTTTCTATTATGTATTTGAGTCATGTTGTCATGCCCCGATGTTCCGATCGGGAGGATTAATAATGTAAACAAGTCTTGTCAAGTCATTAGGTAAGTCCCCACAGTTTCGGGGCACTTGAGTTATTATACACTAATTAAGGTGTAGGCTCGAGTAAGTAATTGTTGGTTGAGCCTACGTGTGAAAGTGCACTTCAAGTGAACGGAAGAATATAAATAGAGAGTGAGAGTCTCTCTATTTATCACTTGTACATCACATCACTTACTCTCTCAAGTGTGGCGCACTAGTGAAGAAGGAAATATACTGGGACCAGAAGACTACTGATGTCGAGAGTGCATCTTACTGTTTTGGGGTCTTACATCTTGTGGTGATTCTATCTTTGACGAAGTTGCAGGGTTTTCTCCATTTATGGTTTCCCCGATCAAAACTCTTTGTGTCTCTTGTCTCTTGTGATGTGCTTATGTTTTATTGCTGTGCTTGTTATTCTCTCAGTGAAAAGATCCTAACATAATGCTAGCTTAAATGTTGAAAAACTAACAGACTCATAGACACAAGTAACCAAACTCATGGCTGCAGACCAATACAAGGCAGATCCATGAGAGGAATAAACAAGCATGGTTACTAGAATACAACGTAGATCCATGTGATAGAGGACTCAAACTTGGACATAGCTATAGAAATATAATGTTGATCTATGCCATACTGATGCAAATTTGAGCATAGCCATGAACATACAGATGTGGATCCATGCTAGATATACAAAACTCCATCACAACCTGGGAAAAGCAATGAGCACTTTAAACAAATACCCAGGGTCTTTGTCTCGTCTTCCACAAAGTACGATTCTATCCATGTGATTACAATGATCTGAAGTCAAACATGGTAGAAACCACTTGATTACCGGCCAATGATGTGAATCGTTAACAAGTGCAAGGGAGATCACCATTAATGTCAATGATTCCCAAGGTACTATAGTACATTCTACTAAGTGTGAGTAAATGTCCTGACGTCGAACACTCAGTCGATTCTATCAATAAAAGGTCAATGATGTGAACCTATGTCGAGATCGAGAGAATCTGACATTAAGGCATACATATCTCAAGGTACCAATCATTGTTTCTATGACTATTTCCCAGATGATTAGTCGATGTCGACGGGAAAAGTCTCATCGAAGGAGGGCCATGATGAGTCCCACATTGACGACACGAAACTTGGAACATAGTTTTGGAATGATGTGAATGTAGTAACCATATGATTGACTCGAAGATACTGACACAAAGGCTGTGTGGACTGCAGAGGTGACACTTGTTCATATCCCCTTTGAACATCGAGCGGCATGACAAAATACTTGGCAGCATGACTAGACGGGACAGGAACACAATGCAATAGTGGACGATGCATTCTTTTGAAAGACTCAAAGGAGTGACATGACTCATGAAAGTGGATCGTCATGGAGATCAACTGAATACCCAATTGACTGACATGGTTGTGCAGACAAGTGCCGTGTTCAAAGGTAAAGACAAACAACTGCCATTATTTGCAAAATGATTCCCTTCCCATTTCCCCCATCATGATCGATTAGTGCCTCTTTTCAGTTTTACGAGTTCAAAGAGGGTAACAAACACTCGATATAGCTTGTCGGAAGACAAGTCCAGACTCATATGTTTTATGAACTTGAGAGAGGAGGGGTTCGATCCAAAAATGGCTCTCTCAATGTTTAATTTAACGAGTCCACTGAAATAAAAATCGGCATCGTTCATGTTTAGAGAGTCTGAACGAATACAGAAGAAGACTCCAAAGGGTCCTTTTTCATATGATTTAGTCTCTAAGGCCTGAAAAAGTATAAAATCATACCTTACAGAACTCTTCCAGTCATGATTGGCTGGAGTGTTCCTTTTTCGTAAATAGTCCTATCTGAACAGAAAAATAGATAACCTACCATTAGAAGAACGACTCTTCAAATAATTTTACGAGTATGAAGGAGACAAGTACTCGACAATCTTTTCATATTTAAGCAGCCCAAAAAGAGTTTAAAGAG
Source organism: Pseudotsuga menziesii (assembly GCA_001517045.1). Taxonomy (NCBI): domain Eukaryota; kingdom Viridiplantae; phylum Streptophyta; class Pinopsida; order Pinales; family Pinaceae; genus Pseudotsuga; species Pseudotsuga menziesii. Next base: position 21,851 of record LPNX011212932.1, on the reverse strand, counting down.
GACTCCATGAGGTTTCTTTACACAATGTCACTTTTTACGAGCTTGGATAGATTCGAAAATGGACTCGACTATCTTTTCATGTTTAAGGAGTCTGAAAAAAGATGTGAAAAGAAGACTCCACGATGTTTCTTTGCACAATGTCAAATTTTACGAGCCTGGAAAGATTCAGAAATGGACTCGGACCTTTGATACTAGGTTTAGAGAGCGCGATCAAAGTGTCGTAATAAACGCTCATCGACCTTTTCCGTTTTATGAAAGTATGAAAAAGCCATAAACAAACTTTCAAAGCTTTTTTGCTAGAGTTTTCCTATCCTGCAATAGTCTCAGAAACAAGTGTTAAATGCATTTACAACTAGCATTAGGGATTACGACAGATAAATTTTGACCAAAATATGATTTTGCATCAAAACTATAGTGATTCAGACCCAAAAATTCCTATATAAGTCAAGTAAATAGTAAAAAATCAAACCATTTCACTATTTACCTCTAGCAGAGAGCACTTGGAGCATTTTCTTAGCCAGATCTTTCACAGTTGATAACGGGAGCTTCCACTGTCCATTTTTAGGATCGTCAGTTGCAGGTAATAGCTAAGACCCTTATCTTTCATTTCATAGCATCTATTTTGAGGTTTGGGGGGTTTTTGGTCCCATATGGCGAGCCCTAAAACTCAAAATGCGGGAACCGCGGCTACACCTTGCGGGATACATGGTTCCACCCTAGAACTGCGATGAAAATATAGTGGACAGGCAGTGCCACCGCCTGTCTCCAACAGTGCATAGGCGATGCCGACCGTGGATAAGTTAAAAAAATAGTATGGGAAAATAACTTAATTCTTTTGATTATTAATGATTTAAGGATGATTTTAATGCATACCATTGTGGTTTGGCAGGTCTAGATCGCTCAAAACATGGTGATATGGAAGGAAAGAACTCATGACAATGAGGATGTTGCTGTTGAGATAAATGTGGGTTGTATAGCCGCATTACGGGACTATGGGCTTTTGAAGTTATTCTGGACCCCAAGCATGGTCTTGCACGAACGACCACTGGAACACATACTGCAAATGTGGAATCCAAAGCAGCAATATTTCAAGGTGGGGGAACACATATTTACAATGGAGATAGAGGATATCTACTTCCTGACTGGTCTATTGAGACGGGGTGCTCCCATCTCATTGACAGGTTCCCATGGTGGGGACATTACTACCAGAGAGCTTATAGATCGACACTATGCACCAGGAATAGGTACATTGGGGAAGAAGATCCCCATCAAGGCAGTGATGGATAGGGATCTATGGACCGTCCTGTTTACCATGTAGAGGGTGTCCAGGAGTCAGGGTGTGCACCAGGATTCCAAAAGACACATGTTGTATTCAATAGAGGCTATAGAAACCATGGTGTTCAACTAGGCGGAAGCAATGCTTCCAATCTTCAAGGATCAGCTGACTAAGTTTCGGTAAGGAGAGTTGAAGCAGTTCGGCTTTGGTTCCATTTTAGCCCACTTCTTCTTCAAGCGGGTTCCACAGATGAGGCCATAGGTGACCTTCCAAAGTCTGAGAGCACGGGACCCCCATATGCTGAGGTGGGTCTAGGTCATGGCTCGCATAGGAGCGGATAGGGGAAGGGTGAAGTTCGGTGATCCGTTCTTTACATGGCTATGGGATAAGATCATCATGGTTGAGGACTATGCTTACCCAAGGACGGAATTGACAGGAGATCCTAACCTACCACTCCCACCTGGCGGATGGTGGGGTGACCTCGGTAAGAAGCAAGAAACCCTAAAATGGATGAAATGTTTTTATGTTTTATATTTTTTATGTTAAGTGACGAGACCTGTATATTCTCATGTAGATGTTGGAGTAGTGCGACCTGGAGGAGCATCTCCATTGAATAGGAGAGTAGGAGCTCGCTTTGTACCATAGGGTGATGATATCACCGGGGAACTGGAGGAGAACCTGAAGAGGTTGACTTTGGACATCCCAGATGCTGACATAGATGACCTCCCGAGGAGATATCAGAGATCCACAGTGGGAGTACCGGGCCGATTCAGTAGAATACTGCGCAGGGTGGCTCGAGCAGTGATGTGCTATCACGAGCACCACTAGTGTACAAGATATGTACTGAAAGCTAATAGGTTCAGGATTTTGTATGATGATTTTGCTTGAAAGCCTACATGGTTCAGAGGAGGTCTCAGGACCTATTTTTTGTAAACTCTTCGTATATATATATACAGACTTTTACACGGTGTTTATATGTTTCAAATGGAAAATACATTTTCTATGAGTTTTACGTGTCTCAAAATGTTTATTTACAATGGACCATGTTTGATTTATCATCATGAATGGGAAATATGTCAGTCTAGGATGTAGTTAGCCAATGAGTCAGCAACTACAATATGTTCCCTAGGGATATGCCTATAAGTAATAGTTTCAAATGATCTTCCTAACAAACACAGTCTCTGGAAACGACAGAGGAGTACCGGGTTCCTAATGGTGTAGACATGGTTCAAATGGAAAACCACGAGCTGTGAGTCCATCAAGACTATTAGATTACAAAAATCATGGGAGGCAGCTTCAGCCAGAAGACCGATGACTGCTTCATACTCGGCGATGTTATTAGTAGCGGGACCTATACAAACCGCTCCTGAACAGACCAAATCTTCAGCCAGGGAATAGAGAACCCAAGCAGCCGAGGTGAGATTCAAGGTGTGGCGGCAAGCACCATTAGCGGAACTGTAGAAATCCATTTGCATGACCAAAACATGGTATAAATAGACGTGGAAACGAAGCTCAAAACCATCTTGAAAATACTAAAAGCACACTAAAATTCAATCAATATACATATATACAAGATACTACCCAAGGAAACCTAGGCATAGTACCTTTTTCAGGTACAACCCATTGCGAGGTTTCCCCAAAGGGATCCCATCATATTCAACGAGCTCGTAAGCTCCTTTGTCTAACACCTTGGAAATAATGAAATGTCCGTACCACATGGACTCAAAATTTCCCTTCCCTAGTTTGTCGTATCTCTGGTCATAAGTCAATACTAGGTCACCCTCGTTAAAGACACGAGGCTAGATGGATTTGTCATACTGCACCTTGACAGGTTTCTTATGTGCCTCATTAGCCAAGGAAACATCTCTGTGAGTCTTGTCAAGGTTATTCAAGTATAAAAATATTTCTTCCTCTGCGGAAGTGTCTGGGAGAAGTTCAACGGCGTTGTAAAGATGGAATCTGACATTGGATGGGTAAGACAGCTTCAAGTCCATAGACAAGCTGGAATGGCGTGAAACCAGTAGTTGGTTTCACAAAAGTCCGATAAGCCCAGAGAGTAGAGAAAATAATGTGGTGCCAGTTGGATTTATGATCTCCAACCATCAGATGAAGAATAGTTTTGAAAAATTTGTTAATGGCCTCTACCTGACCATTTCCTCAATCATCTGATTACGGAAATCAGATCCGTGATCAGTAACATTGGACTACGAAAATCCAAATATAGCTATGATATTATTAAACAAGAAGAGGGTGTCAGTCTTACCATCTTCTGCATATGTAGGAATGGCCTCAGCCCATTTAGTGAAATAATCCATAGCCACGATGATGTAACCATGCCCCCTGACTGAGGTAGGCTTAGAATGCATAAATTCTATCCCCCATTTGGCGAATGGGCCAATGGCAATGACGGGGTGTACCAGAGCAGGATGGGTGCACTTTTTAGGATGGAAGTGTTGACAAGGTGGGCATTTCTTAACAGCCTCATGACAGTCTTTGAGGATTGGAGGCTAGAAATAGCTAGCGCGAAGGATTTTTTGGGCTATAGCCATCGCAGATAAATGACCACCACATGCCCCAGAATGGCAATCATTCAACACAAGTTCAGACTCCTCATGGGTGAGGCGTCGCCGAAGATTAGAGTCAATCCCATGTCTATACAAAGTATCATTTAGGATGAGATAGTATTTTGCGTGGTGACAGATACAACAGCGATCATCGCGAGATAAATGCGGTTGAAAACGTTGTGTCTAGAGATATATAAGAAAATCTCCATACCAATGATCAGTAGTGCTTATCAGGAACATAAATTCATCTAGAAATGAATCACTGGGCTTAGATTCCGTCGAAGCATAGGGAAGATCACACATAAGCTCTGCAAAGACCAAGGATTTCTTTGATGTAGCCTTGGCAAACTCTAGATCGAACTCCTAAAGGATAAAAATCCAACCGAAGTACTTGCCCCCGAGTACCTAACGAGTCAGGATGTAGTACATCGGGTTTTGCTTTGCCAATACGATGGTACTGTGGAGCAGAATGTAATGACAAAATGTTTGTACAGCAATGACCGTGTCCAAAGCTAACTTTTCCACACGTGAATAACAGGTTTCAGAATCCAGGAGATTCTTACTGGCGTAATAAATCATGTGCTCCTGACCATGGATATTGTCCTGTGCTAAATCCATAGCGATGGTAGTAGAAGAGGCATCAATATACAAGAGAAAGTCCTTTGAATAATCAGGGGGGTGTATCATGGGTGAATGAGTCAAAGCATGCTTAATATTATCAAAGGCGCGTTGGGCCTGGTCATCCCAGAAGAATAGAGTGTTATTTTCAAGGAGACACATATAACTGTGCATTTTCTCTGCAAAATTGCACACGAAATGGCTGAGAAAGTTTTCCTTCCCCTACAAAATTTGGAGTTAAAAAATATTAGTTGGGGCTGGCAGATCAAGAATTACGGAAATTTTTAAAGGATCTATCTGGATGCCAAAAAACCTAGGAGATGTCCCGTCTCAATGCAAAAAACACATTTATGGGGGTTGATCCGTATGTTATAATGATGACATCTCAGGAATATCTCTCTAAGATGACTAGGGTGGTCCTCCTCTCGCTATGAATGAGTGGGGAGGTCGTTAAGTACGGTTCAACAATGTGTTTGACATCGTGAAATGGATAGGACATCGCATGCTGGAATGTAGCTCTATAATTTTTCAAGCCAAATGGTAACTTCTTATATGCAAAGGTTCCCCATGGGAAAATGAATGTCATCTTATGCTAATCAGAGGGTAATATCTCAATCTGATTATAGCCGAAGAAGCCATCCATGAATGAAAAATGACACTTCCAGCACAGTTGTCGATAATCTGATCGATATGTGGGGTAGGAAAGTTGTCCTTGGGACAAGATTTATTCAGATCCCCAAAGTCAATACAGACTCTAATGGTGCCCTGCTTTTTATTGACAGGGACAATGTTTGATACCCATTCCATCAGGGGTACAGGATAAATAAACCTAGCTTTCAGAAGCTTCTCAATTTTGGCTTTTATAGTTGCGGCCTTCCGAGGATGGACTTGCCTAAGTTTTTTCCTGATAGGTTTGGCTGAGGGATAAGTTTTAATCTCATGGAACACAATGGAAGGGTCGATCCCCGGCATCTCTTCTTAGGACCAGGAAAAAATATCACAGAATTCTTTAAAAAGTTCCTTATAGGCTTCAGATTCATCTGCGGAGTAGTTCTGCCCAACATGAACATGCTCGACAATATCAGGCTTGGCTGATATGTCAATTGGGTTCATCTGAGTAATGTTGCAAAGGTTTCCTTCAGAATCTGTATGTTGCAAAAACATAGGACTTTGGGGAACGTTGACAATATCAGTAGGAAACAAGGATGCAAAATCATGGTTAACCGAACTGGTGTTGGGGAGGAACATGGATCTATGATGGTGATCCTCCCAAATGGAGTCATCCATGCTCATGATCTCAATAATGGACTCATCATAAGGAAAAGTCTCAGAGAGATAATCTAGAGTGGGAAGAGAAGGTTCTAACCAATACGGTAAATGGTAAGGATCCGAAGCCACTAGATGGAGATCATTAGTGTGATCATTGAAAGAGGTTTGAATGGTGTCATACATAGCTTCGTGTGGACTTAACGAGGTAGACTCAACAACATAGTGGTTCTTAGGCTCATTATCAAATGAGGCGATCATATTGGTTGACGCGGAATCTGTGCTAGGAGGAGTGGATGGAAAAACTCCCATGAGGGATGAATCCTTCAACACACCTACCCCAATCAACTGGTAAGGAGGAGGGGACTAACCTAACATGAGGGTATTATTAGCCGTAGAGGTAGTAACATCCAGCGTACAAAAATCAAGCTGGTCAATAGTAATGATTCTCCCCAAATGTGGAAATTGGACAGTTCGGAATACTATTGAAGCAAAAACAGTCATAGCATAGAATTAAATTTCATCCTAGGAGGAGATTGTAATCTAAAGGGGCATCTACCATTTCTACTTGAATGGAAATGGTTTTTCCCCCCAGCTTGACTGCAAGGGATGATATGAGACCGTGGTGCTGGAAACCCCGTCTGTCAAAGGCTTTAAGGGTCGTAGGTGATGTTACAAGCTCGGGAGAGACAAGGGCTTTCCAACAAGACAGAGACAACACGGAGGTTGAAGCTCCTTCGTCTAGGATTGTTCAAAAAACTTTCTTTCCAAATTCTTTCGTAATGACTTGAAAATCAAGTTTATGTGGTAACCTAGACTTATAGTTCTAAACATTGAAATGGATCAAGTTGGTGTTATCTGGGTCTAAATCTTCTAATGCAGTCAACAAGTTTTTGCGCTGTGTAGGGCAACTTTGGAGCACTTCTAGGGTAGAAATTGTGCAAGGTGCATGAGCGATATCTTCAACCACATTATAAAATTGAGCAGCTTGGGCATTGGTATTAAATGCTGTCTTCCAAAGAGTATTCTTTGGTGGGCGCAAAATCCTGTCGAGAGTAGGCTTTTCGATAGACAAGGGGACAGTAGACGACGACTCAGGAGAACTAGTAGAGGGGGCTTTCCCTGAAGAGGAATGATCTTCATTTTTATTCGTAGGTTTATCATAATTCTGACTTCGAGTTTGCAAATGGATGGTATCTGAGGACATCATACGAATTTCCTCTGATGAACTAGAATTACCCTGATTAGACATGTGGTCTATCAGTTTTTGTTGAGAGGGAAAATGATCCATAAGTACTGCAGGTGTGGGATTAGACTTCAAAAATTGGGATATTTCATCCCGAGGAGGACACTCCTTTGAAAAATGGTCACCACCACATAGCAGATAGGGATATTTTGCTTCTCTTTTCCCTTTTTTGTTATCACTATTGGTTGGTCGTGGAGTCTCCGGCTGGTTTCTAGGTTTTTTTATTTCGATTTCTACCTTTCTTTTTATTACTTGAGGTTTGAGTACTTTGAATGGTATTGACCTCGACGAAAACCTTAGGAGTTGAAGGAGTAGATGGGGTAGTTTGGGTTTGCTTGGCAGGTTTCTCCGTTGATGGGGACTAGATTGAACCAACAATCCCATCAACAGGTACTTCTACTGGTGGCTTGGCAGGATCGGTGCTGGGGCAAGGAGCTTGAGGGATCAGGTCATAAAGAGTGCTAGAATGATAGTAAACCAAGTCTAGGTACTAAACCCGACTAATAGCCTGCTCTTCAGTAACGGCACCGCCCATAGCCACATCTCGGGCAATCGGAGGCAACAAGGATTTGGTGAACCAATCAACTAGTAACTGATCTAGAATATGGGCCTTAATAATCCTTCTTCGCCTTCTCCACTCATGAATGTGATCGGATATGTGGGTGGAGGTGTTTTGTCACAGATAGGTTAAAATATCAGTACCTGTTTCATAATGAATAGGGATCTGAAAGTGTGTAAGAAACACGGTTGCCAACGAGCCAAAATCCACAAACGAATGTTGTGGTAGTTCAATGTACCACTTCGTAGCTGTACCGATCAAATTTCACTGAAAGAGTCGTAACCGAATGGAGTCATCCATGAGGGAGTTCGAAGAACACCAAAAATGGAATGTCATCACATGGTTTTTTGGATCGTCTCCTTGTTTCCCATCTAATTTCGAAATGTCTGATGGTAGCTTTACCGAAATGGGTGGCCATGAGGGATTGTGTCGAATGGGATTATTAATCAACTTGGACAGATCAGGTAAGTCCAAAGTTGCTAGGAAAGGTAACTGCCAGTTGGGATGAACATACTGGTAATATTGATATGGCATATAATTACCAGTAGGACCATAAGTGGACTGATAAACAGGTTGCTGTGATGAAGAACTACAGGAAGATCCTCCCATAAGGGGTTGATTTCTAGGATCAGGAATGATAGGACCACCAGGGCCTCCATGAGGAGGATCACTGAGGTCATCAGGACCACCAAGCCCACAGGGACCATTAGGACCACTCGGACCACCAGGACCACCAGGAGGAGGACCACTAGACCCTCCGGGGCCACTAAGAGGAGGTAAACCTCTAGATCCACCAGAACCCCTAGGAGGAGGTCCACCAGACCCTCCAGGTCCAGAAGGAGGAAAGCCACCAGGGCCCCCAGGACCACTAGGACCACTAGGACCATAAGGAGGAAAGTTTCCAAATCCTCAGGGACCATTATGCCCCCCAGGGGGAGGACCTCCATAAGGGGGTCCTTTGATACCTCTCAAGTATCTATAGGTATTGTACCCATGGCTGGCATGTAAGACCAGTTGGGTTTCCCCCATGGCGTAAAAGTATTACTAGGGTATGGAATTCCTCTAGAATTGGGTGGATAATTAATGTTACGTACAGGTATTTGATAACCATAACCTCGAGAAGATTGAATGGTTACAGGTTGCGCCTCAGAGGGTTGACTTGAACTAGATGGGGGATTAACCACATTAGAATGGGTGGGAGGGATATAAACTGTAGATGGTTCTATGTTAGAGGTCTTCCCTTGACTAGTAATAATTTCGGTGTCAGATAACGTAGGTCATACCGGGGGTTGCCCCATGGCACTAGAAGATGTAGACGAAAAAAGAATTAAATATTGAATCTCAGGTACAGAAGACATGAGAGGTGGTAGGGGTGGTATATTGACCTGGGTTGTGGGGTGTCAATGGAAGATCTATAATTGGTCCAATGGGTCTCATAGATTCGGCAAGTGAACGATATCCCCTAGGAACAGATGTGGACCTTAGTAGTGTTGGGCCTAGAATGTCATCAATTTGCTTATCAAACTCCTTTGCACAAAGAATGGCAGAACAGTATTGCCTACGTTCTTCTTCAATTTCATAAGAGATTCCACGGGTGCCAAATGAAGCAATGTCCTGACCTACATGGTTTTCCCAAAATGAAGCATTGGGACCAAAATCCGGGTGAGCAGTATCATCAACACGTCCTTCCACAGGAGAATGGAATGTGGAATCTCTGCGAGAAGGCTGTTGGACCAACGGAGACGAGTGTGAAGAATATGGTACTCCACTTTCCACAACCACATTATCTCCCACTTGGGAGGTGGTAGCAGCTCCTTGCTCAACAGCTTCCATAGGATTTTCTCCTGAACCAGGAATAAAATCAGGTGGCACGCCCCGTACTCTTCTGGACTGTCTTAATTCAGCCAGTTTATATAGTTCCTAACTAACCTTGGGTCTGAAAATCTAGAAAACGCACCAAAAAGAATTTCCCTACACAAGTTATAGGCCAAAACAAGCACACTTAAAATGATAGGAGGAGTTCAAAAGTCAGGTCTCTCACTAGGATTGTCAAGAAGGTTCCACTTGTGATATACCTTGAGGGTACATGCATAGTAATCTCCCTGAATGTTTTTTTTGGTGTATGGTTCCAAACAAGACAGCCAAAGGGATTTTCTCAGATAGATAAGGTACCCTAGTGGGGTCTCCCAATATACTCAAGGTACGTGGGAGCTTGAATCAGTAGTAGTGTTGTCTAATGCATAACTGTACACAAGGGGCCTTCCAATATACAATCAAGTACGTGAAGTACCTTTCTATATACCTCAAGGGTACGTGAAAGGTCATTCGATATACCGACCTTACATGGAAGAACCGTGCGAGTCCCGGAATGTAAAATAACGACAGCTCCTACACTTAACAATGCCCGAACACGTCTCTAACCTATCATTCAATTTACTACGTAAATTTTAACCTACAACTACCGTTAATTTTAACTATTACGGTTAGGTGAATGCATGATGTTTTGACAGAAAAGTAAAACCATGCAGTATGCTAGTGAAAAATGTTCACTTTACCGTTCAGTATGCCTACTTACGGGAGGGAAAGAGTGTTTTCCTTTTGTTTCAAAAACCAAAAATACTTCCACACAACAGTCATGAACATCAAATCAAATACAAGCAATCACTTTTCCAAACTGATTTCTTCTTTTCGAAAGCAAATGAGAAGGGGAAGAATCTCTTTTCCTAAAAGAAAGAACAAGAAGCACACCTATATGCAAATGCACTCTATTTTTTCAAATTTCTTAAACATAAGCAAATCTAACTTAAAACTACAATTTTTTTTTGTTTTTATCAAGATAGCTCTAAATGCATGAGAGACGAAAGATCATAAAGGTCCTGAAAGCTTGTAAATCCAATCAGAAAACCAATGCCCCATGCTCAATGATGATATCCTAGTCTTAGTAAAAAAATTTGTTTTTTGAAGGAAGGAAAAAGAAGTTTGCTATGCAAATAAGAAATGAAACCTAGAAGCTAATCTGGTGTTGTTCTTCTAGTCTATGTAGTAGAGATGAAAAGAGATTTTAACTAACACCCTAAGCTTTTCAGAAAACAAGAAACCCTTTCGTAAACACAACCAACAAGCATAGAAGCGGATGAACAATCAAAAGACTTAATCAAATTTTTGAAATTCCACTCAAATCAATCTTAAACCATAAAAACTCAAACCACAAGCATCAGATTTAGTAACACGAGTCTGAAAAGCAGAACCGAAAGCAATAAAATCCAAATTTTTGCAAAGAAAAATAAGGAAAAAGGGCTTTGGAATGATGCCTACTTGGCACCACACTTCTCAAGTGTTGATAGAGCGTTTCCCAGATAGCACCGCTTCTTGTCAACAGGTTACAGGTGGTGGCACCGCGTACTGTCCACTTTGTTTAGGCGATGGCACTGCTTCTTGTACACAGTGTAGGCGTGGTTCATTGTAGATGACCAAAACACAAGAAGAACAATGGATCAAGTAAAAAACAGACTATATCAAGGCAAATACTGTTGAATTGAGTATTGAAATAGAGCATAAAAGACTGAAATGACTCATATCTAAGCAAATCTGGAGGTTTCAAACCCAAATGGAGTCATTCAGGGAGTAGATATGACTGAAGAGAGTTGAAGAAGGATCCTGGATTCGGACAAGAGTTGCAGATTGAGGAAGATCAGAACAACTGATACAACTAATTCGATCCCTAGTATGGTCACCAGATTTGTTAGCTGGAATATTTCACCTCCCACGGACAGCAAGGTGTTCCACTGGTCTGAATGGTTCATATCCAGAACAAATAGAGGACAGAGGTTGAAGACTCTCCCTAGATGCCATAGATATCTGGAATGCAATGCTTTGATAGTCACCCTGTGTTCCTGCAATAAGCTCAACACAAAAGATATCAAAGTAACCAGAATATAATCTACTAATCTATGCTAGTGACTAAGGAATCTAACAACATATATATGAAATCAAACATCAACAATATATGTGGGACATAAATCAACTTGCATTAAAGAAATATGAAGAAGTTTACAACCAATCTTTAGTGTTGACATGCATCTCCATGAAACCAAGCATTCTCATCCCCATAAGCTCCAACTTTAGCTCTCTCTATGCTCTCCAATGATATGGACCAAGTGATCAGTCCAATAGCATAACAATGCCTTTAGAGTTCGCCCCCTCAACCATGGCCATAAGCTTGTATTTATAAGGCTAGATGGATAGGGTAGGTTGAGAGATTTGTGAGTGAGGTGGCCTCCAAGATCCTAGGATGGGGGATCTCGAGATCAACAGACCCACAATAGTAGGGATAAGGGAGGACACAAGGATTATCATCTAGAAGCCTTGAGAAACTTCTCTTTTTCCCTTTTTACCCAGGGTACCACGTTTCTCCTTTAGTGACACAATGGTTTTGGTAATAACCGCTTATGGACTAAGGGCCATAAGCAGTGGCACTGCTTATGGGCAACAGGGGATGGGCAGTGCGAACAATGGTACCGCTTATGGATAAAGGGTCAATCATGGTGTTGGGAATTTGTATAAAAATATTGACAAATGATATGGGTTTTCACTCCAGAAGCTGGGATTTAGGGCAAGTAGGTATGTCAAATGTCTTATCACATGATGGTGACAGGATTTTGGTATAACAAGAGCACTTCAGGATGTTGTTTTAGTTTGAGTTCTGCAGTAATTCCCTAGTACAATAGGAACCATAACTCAGTAGGTCTCAATACTATAGAGTTCTAGTATATGGCTGCAAGTTCAATATCCCAAGAAGCAGTTTGGATTCATAA
>LPNX011212930.1:237873-313339 GCA_001517045.1 Pseudotsuga menziesii | reverse complement strand
TGGTAGCTCACTCTGTTTTGTAGAGGCCACATTAGCTGCCAAAAGAGCTCAGTTTCGGCAGTTGGAAGGATTAAGCTAAGTTCAAGGCCAGATTAGCTGCCACAAGAGCCCATTCTCGGCAGCTGGAAGGATTAAGCTAAGTTTATGTTAGCTGCCAAAAACAATCTCATTAAAAAAATTAAAAAAGAAGAGCACGTGTCCGTACTCAACTTCACATCAAGCGAGCCTGTATGTTTTGCCGCCAAGAGAAGATCAGAGCGCGTCTCATATGACCATCATGAGGTTTAAACGTCGGTATACTGCCGAAAGCAAGTCATGAAGCACCATATCATTAACTACGCAGGGGGCTCATAATGTAATGCATATCTGAGGATCATTCGAAGCTGATCAATTCATCATTTACGCAGGAGCTCATAATGTAAGGCATATCTGAAGATCATTCGAAGCTGATCGATTCATTATTTCACACAAGCTGGGCGATATCATAGGTGATCACCTGTTGGGCTCATTCAAATGGGTATCTTATTTCTCAAGCATTGCGAGCAGACCCGAGGTCCCCGGTTATGTCATCGCGCAGTTGAAGTTTCGCTTCAATCCAGGAGTTTTTTTTTATCAAAACAGGGCATCGATCCAGGAGTGTTCTCATCAAAGACAATTTTTCAGCGTGGTGTCTCTTTATTGTTTGCTACGAAACAAGGGTTCAGCTCATGGCAAAAACAAATCTGCCACTCAGGACAGAGCTAGATGGGGTCTGGTACCTCGAGTCCCACCCACAAGTAGCTGAGTTCTTCAAGACCGCACAGGTGTTTGATTATTGTGAAAATCTCACCAGTTTTAACCAGCCACTCGCTGAAGCATTCGCTCAGAGCTACAATGGGAGAACAGTGAAATTTGGCAGAGAAGAGTTTCATGTGGATGAGGCAGCCATAGCCGAGTGTACAGGTCTCCCCATGACAGGGAAGAGTTGGTTTAAGACCACTAAGGCCTCAGATATTGAATTCAGGTCATATCTTCTACCAGCCCATAAGGAAACCATTCAAAGAAGAGATTTTCCCATCCCCTTTCTTGAACCTCAATGGCAGACTCTTTTAAAGGCCATTTTCGTTTACATAACCTGTGAAGGCCGATATCACAGGGTGATGCACTACCATTTCAAGTTATTGAATCATTTCACAGGAAGGGTAAGTATAAATCTTCCATACTTCTTCCATAAGACCCTAACTAAGATGGAAAAGCAAGTCCAGGCTAGACCCAGCAAGATAGCAAGCAGGATCTCTCACCAGGGTCTCATAACATTGATAATCAAAGAGCTGTTGAAGAAGAGAGGTATAGACTGGAACTATTTTTTGTTTTGGCATGTGTTCCCTACAGATCTTTCCAGTGAAGAGGTAGTTTAGCAGGGTAAGGGCGAGAAGAGCAGCACTCCCAAAACCAGCAAGAGAAAGAGGAGAGCCATCTCTCCTCAAGCCCAAATAGAATCCCCTGCCTCATCCAGCAAAAGGAGAAGGGTAAAGAGGAAGCTGGTGTTTGAACAAGTTGAAGGAAATCCTCAAGGTAAAAATCCACTAAATCTCCCCTACTCAGGATCTGAATCTGGAGATGAAGGAAATCAAGGAGCAGAGCAGCCCATGGAAAGAGATAAAGGTAAAGACCCTCCCTTAATTGATGTACCAGGTCCCAAACCTTCCACACCAGAGACCAACAAATCCAATAAGATGCTAGAGGAACTTTCCCAGGCAAGACATAATGTTCAGCAGATCAAAATGCACAACGCAGAGTTGATTGGAAGGAATATGGCACTGCATGACCGGAGCCAGGAAATCGTCGAAATACTCAAGAAGACAACTGAGAGGAATGCGATGCTAATAAAAGAGAATGCCAAGCTCTACCGCACTCTCAGGATGCTCAGGTTAAAGTTGAAGGAATTGGAGGGGACAGAGGTACAACCAGTAGTCCCAGAAGCACAACCATCTGGTCTAGACACGTTGGCTGAGGTGGCCACGATCCCTAAAGAAGTAACGCCTGTAGAAGCTCAGCAAGAACAGCCTATGGAAGCTCAACAAGAACAGCCTATGGAAGCTCAGCAAAAAAGGACTAAACGAGTGACTAGAAGGAAGGGAGCAGCTGCAAAGAAGTCCTAGTAAGTGATCACAAGCTTGCAGGAAAGCAGCGTTTTGGTTTTTGATTTTGAAACAGTTTCAGCATTTGGCAGCTTAGGTGAGCCCCACAGAGCTCATTAGCTGCCAAAAGGACTGACTTCCGGCAACTAAGGCACGAAATCAACAGAGTAGTTAGCTGCCAAAAGCCTATTTTTGCAAAGGATCTCTAATTTCGCCCAGAACTCAGTTTTGATTCGCTGAACTAGCAGAAACGAATGGATTATAAAGTATTTTATCTAATATCTCAGAGGCTTTAAGCTAGTTTTGAATCGGTGGGCACTTTGACTAAGCTTCAAATCCTATTTGGAGGAACATCTTTATGAGTCAACTGCCACATCACGAAAATCAGATCGATGGTGCGCCCAACTCTGTCCACCGAGCCTTGGAAGGCTGCTTCACTTCACCAACCATCGAGCTGTTGAAGGAGATCTCCATATCAAAATATCCTTCATTTTAGGGATCAATCCCTATGTTTTTGCTTTAAACTATCAGTTATGTTTTAATTGAACTCGACAGATCCATGTTTTTAGGATCTGGAAACTTTTGTAAAGGCTTTAAAAATTCTAAGAACTCACACTGAAAAGGGGTTCGAGCTTGGAGAACTTGTCCTATGTCTGATTGCTAGTCTAATAAAATCACAGTTTTCTCTTGTTATTGTACCCAGATTTTGTCATCCACTATTATTCTGCACCCTGTTGGATTAGTTTAGCTTATGTTCATGATTCGATGGAGGAACTTCTTACTGTTTCAGTATAGCCCTGCGTTATATATGTATTTGGTTGTATAAACCCTGCATTTAATGTATTTGGTTGTCTGAGCAATATTCTACATGCCTGTTCTGTTATTTATCATCTGATGTGCAGTTTCTAAGAGCACTGGCTCATTAAATTATTTGGATTAGCAGTATTTCATTTTGTGCCATTCTTGTATCCCCTCGATCCACTTATTGAAAGTAAATGAATTTTTAAGTTACCAAGCATACTTAGCTATAACCACTAAGTAGTTTCTTGGAGAGCTAACAAGTGGTATCATCATAATCATCATCAACAATGGTATCATCATAATCATCATCATCAATGTATCATGATCATAATCATCATCATCATCATCCTAAACATCATCATCATTAGCATCATCATCATCATCATCATCATCATCATCATCCTAATCCTAATCATCATCATCATCATCATCATCCTAATCATCATCATCATTAGCATCATCATCATCATCATCATCGTCGCCATCACCATCATCATTACCACCGTTATCATCATCATCACCATCACCATTGTTGAATTTTAACATGTGTATGATATTTTTAAAAATTGCATACTGTATTAGAGACAGAACTTGAAGTATTAACAACAGTAAGACAAGTATAGTAGTCAACCAAGCATCACACAATTGAACACATGATTTTTCACTGGGAAACCTTTTAAGGAAAAAACCCCCAAAGTATTAGTAATTCATCCTCTAAATGAGATGACTGAGTTTGTACATGAAAAGGGAAATCTTGTTCTCAAAATTCTTAGATTAATGTATACAAATTTTCCAAAATCAAAGAATCCCTAGAAGGATTACTTCTTCTACCTCTATTGCCACGTGTACTGTACTATAATGTACCTACTACCATATCAACTTGACTATTGTTGCTATGATTTCCACGTGACATGTGTATTTTTTCCACCTCAGCAAGGGTTTGTGGCAGCCTGTTTCCCTTCACCGAATCCTGTAGCAACTACTGCTACTAACCCTGTCACCACTGAGCTGTAGAAACATGTTGTTGTTTCCCTAACCACCACCGAGGATGTAGAAACTTGTTGTTGCTAACCATGACCACCCCCGAGGATGTAGAAACATGTTGTTGCTAACCATGACCACCCCCGAGCTGACTACTCCTTCCCACCATGATTGTTTCCTTCCTTCTTCTAACCCTAGACACCACCGAGGGTGTTGTTTCTCTGGACTCCACCAAACCTATAGTAGTAGCTTGCTGCTACTATCAAGTTTGTTGTAGAAACCCTTGTCACCACCATGAACTGTGTGTTGTGAATGGAGAAGCCCTAGCAGGCTAGGATCCACCACACTAGTAAAAGATAAAGAGTAAAAGAAAACTAGGCCACAAATTTTTCTTCCACAATAGCGATGATGATGAGGGTCCCAGTCACAAATTTCCTCAGTCAAATGGAACAATCAAGTAATGAAGATGATGATAAAATGAGTTGTAATGTTCTTCATTTATATTTCATCAACATTTAAGTTTGTTCCACATCAGTAGGATTTGACATTAGGGATTACTTTCTTTTTCATCTTTGACCCTTAACTTTTTAATCTTTTGTGGTTCAAAGGTCTTCTTTGTGTTTTGACTTGTGCCCCTTGGTATTTCACTTGATGGTCACATGGACCAAGAGTAGGGTTACATGGTCCTCCAAGTATTTTTGTGACCACAACAAGTAGTCTCAAGAGTTCTTTAGGGTCCTCGTGGTTCATTCATTCCCACTCAAAGTACATATTCATAAATAAGGAGAATTACTAAATTATTTTTATTGATCTCCTCATGCCACCAAGATCATTTGCTAGATCTGTCAACCAGGGGTATCTAGTCCCTGGACAAGGTATCATATCCCATATAACAAGGATAGGGGTGCACCACTTTCCCAGCAGTCTAGGGATTATGTTGATGACCTGATAATTAACTAGGTGCCTCATCCACAGGCTACATTAGATGACTCAATGTCAAATACTTCCTCACTGACCAAGTGCCTCCATTCTCCCAAAGAATGGCCCTCATCCCTTGGATGAGTCCCCAATCCTAGGTTGCATCAAATTCTTGGCAATTGACTAGGTGCCTTCATTCAAAGAATGGCCCTCATCGCCAGGCTGAGTCCCCCTATCCCAGGGTGAGTCCCCCAGTCCCAAACTGGGTCAATTTCCTCTTAGAGAATGGCTCTTGACGATGCTTAGGAAAAAGCAACACTCCCTCCCAACGAGATATGTATTCTCTATCACACCAAGATTATCATGAAAGTACATGAACTTTGCTATTGTAAGAGGCTTGGTTAAAATGTCTGCAGTCTGTTCATCAGTACAGATATACTGAAGCTTCAAGGTGCCTCTATGCTCTAAGTATCTAATGAAGTGATACTTCATTTCAATGTGTTTTGACCTATCATGAAATAGATGGTTTTCTGAAATCTTAATGCAACTTTAATTATCACAATGAATAATAGTTGACTCAATCTTTCCACCGAATAGATCAGAGAGAATTTTCCTAGGCCAAACTTCTTCTTTAGAGGCATCACTAGCAGCAATATACTTAGCTTCAACTGTGCTCTAAGTTATGGAACCTTGTTTCCTACTGGACCAAGAGATCATTGTTGATCCCATATTGAATCAGTAACATGATGTAATTTTTCGATATACTGAACTGCAAGCCCAATCAGAGTCAACATATCCAACTAACATTAATCCACTACTGGAAGTATACATGATCCCATAAGTGATAGTACCTCACACGTAGCTGACTACATGCTTAGCAGCTACTCGGTGTATGTGCTTTGGATCAGACATGAACTAACTCAGTGCATTCATTGTGTAACATATATCTGGTCTTGTGTGCACTAGATACATCAAGGATCCAATGAGTTGTCGATATTGAGTGGGATCCACATCCTTTGAACAAGTGGTTGAGTCACGTAATTTATTCAAGTTTGATGTCATGGGTATGCTCATGGACTTGTAGTCCTGCATTCCAAATATTTGCAAAATATTGACTACATACTTTCCTTATGTCAGGAATATCTCATCTGGATTTTGCTAGACCTCCAAGCCAAGAAAATAGTGCATCAATCCCAGATCCTTCATCTTGAATTCAAAGGTAATCTCCCCCTTACATTGGAATATCATTTGTTCCTCCCCAGTAAAAAATAGGTCATCCACATACAATATTAGGATCAAGTGATGGTTGTGAACAACCTTACAAAATAGGTTGGAATCAGCAATACATTTGGAGAACCCCAAGCTATGAAGGTAGCCATCAATTCTCGCATACCAAAATCTCGGGGCCTATTTGAGCCCATATAAGGCTTTCTTCAGTTTACACACATCATAATTCTCCCCATGAGTCACAAATACTTCAGGTTGTTCAATGTAGACTTCCTCTTCAGGTTTTTTTACATCCATTTGATGGAGTTTCCATCCAAACATAGCAGCAAGGGAGATGATAGTTCTGATGGTGGTATATCTAGCAACATGAGCAAAAGTTTCATCATAGTATATGCCTTTTTTTTTAGTGAATCCATGAGCTACAAATACGGCTTTATACTTTTCAATGCTTCCATTAATGACATGCTTGATCTTGTAAATCCATATAGAAGTTACCATAGGCTTCCTCGTTGGTCTAGGAACAACTTCCCACGTATCATTTTTCATAATTGAACTATATTCTTCAATCATGGAATCATTCCATACATGTATAATTTTTTCTTCGTTGTATGTGGAGGGTTCTCCATTAATGAGATTGCTCATAAGGCCTGAGTACTTTAGGGGATTTATTCTTTCTCTGAAAGTTCTGGGAGGAGATTTATGATTCTCAGCTTCTTGCAACATTTCTCGGTACCAGGAATGTCTTCTTTTGGAAGGAGGAGCCTCAAGTATTTCTTCAACTCGTCTTTCTGATTCTATGGGCACATTTGGAATTTGAGGCTCATTTTCCTCTTCCTCCCTTTGAAGTTCTGAATCTGGAATTTCTGAAGGAGATCCTTCTATATCCTTTGGAATCTCTTTTGATTAGTGAAACACATATTCCTCATGGAATATCATGTCTCTATTGACTTCAATGTACCTTTGTCCAGGAACATATATGCGGTAAGCTTTAGAGCTTTCATTGTAACCAACAAATGTGACTTTCATTCTGGAAGGCTCTATCTTAGATCTCTTTTCTTTTGGCACAGGAATATACACAGGAGTGCCAAAAATCCTCATGTGGTCAACTACAGGTTTCTTGCTTGTAAATACTTCTTCTGGAGTCTTTTCCCCCAAGATGGCATGAGGGATTATGTTTTGGATGTATACATTAGTACATGTAGCTTCAACACACAAATATAAAGGAAGATCTAGGTCACTTGGCATAGATTTGATAGCTTCACATATCTTTCTATTCTTTCTTTCTACAACCCATTATGTTGAGGGTTGTATGGCATTGTCAGCTCCCTCTTGATTCCTTCTTCTTGGAAAAAACCATCAAACTTATTAGGTACATATTCACCTCCATTATCTAACCTTAGGATATGGATGTGTCTTCCTGTCTGGTTTTCAATTAGAGCCTTCAACTCTTTGAATTTGTCAAAAGTTTTGCTCTTGACTTTTAGAAAGTAGATCCATGACTTGCAAGAGTGATCATATATGAACAATACATAATACAAGCACCCACTCTAGGAGGGTGAAGACATGGGCCCACATATTTCAGAATGAATCATGTCCAAGATTCCTTTAGATCAATTCTTACTTATGGATAAGGATTTATTAGTGTTCTTACCTAGAGCACAACCTTTACAAACACCATTATGTTCATGAGAGAACACGGGCATACATGTGACCATATTTTGAAGAACAGGAAGAGTAGTATAGTGAAGGTGTCCAAACCTTCGATGCCATAGCTCACATGGGCCAATTGTGCTGTGAACCAATGTTTAAATGGAGTGTCCAAAATCTTTGTAAATACCTCCCTCTTGAATTCCAATCTATTCTATTGAGCTTAACTTCTCATTCTTTGTCCATTGTAGGACTTTCTTTTCCATGAAGAGAACCATGTAGCCTTTGTCTTCTAATCCTACAACAAAGAGGAGGTTCTTGTTCAAACTAGAGACATAGAGTATGTATTCGATATGAAAAATAGTTCATGAGTCAAGTTGAAGTGAATTTGATCCAACTCCTTCAATTTTGTAGGTGGTGTCATCCCCAAGTTCTACTTGGGTAGTGAAATTCTTCTTCCTGTAGCTTGTAAGGACTTCAAAGAATCATGTCATATGTCTTGAAGCTCCACCATCCACTAAATAAGAGTTAGCACTATTGGTAATGGATCCTAAAATAGCAGAGATCAAGTAGTATTCCCTTCTTGGTTCATATTCTTTGGAAGACTTAGTATTATTCTTCTTCTTAGGTTCTTCTTCTCCTGTTGTAGAAACTTGGAACCTTCTTTTGAACCTTCTCTTTGGATTCCTACAGTCCCTGTCATAATGTCCCATCTTATGACTATTAGAATTAATGTGCCATTGATCTTCAAGAAATGAGTGCCATTAGATTGAATTATCATGCAGTGTAAAGGGAATGAATACTACCCACTGAACAAAACAAATCTCACAGGAAACATATAAGTATTTCTCAGTATAATTACAGTATAAACTTCATTAATTCTAGAATTATACAATAGTGTTACAAATAAGGGAAATCAAATCATGTGGATAGGATTCGAAGCCACCAACTAAATTTGACTGCATGGATAACTAGAAGTGTCTAAATCACTACCGTATTTCACTAGGATAACCCTAGATGTCTAATCCAGTCTCTCAATCAATTACAATCAATCAAACCAGTCTAAATGCTGTGGTAGGTGAGAAGTAGGTGAGAATAGGCACCTTCCCACATGCATCCATGCATGACTAGTGCTAAATGAATTGGAGGATATCTAACTGAATGTAACTGAAGCATAACTAAGCTTGAATAGTTACTAACTTCCAACAATTGAAGGTGGTTGGTGCCGACACTCCCAGTGGCTCCTAAATTGTAGGGAATGGTCTAGGAGGTGAAGTAACTAATGCATGAAGGTGTAGTCAGTTGTGGATGACCTCTATTTTTGTTCCCATGCTCTAGTGACTGGTATATGTGGCCCCATTAGTCCAAGTGGACCCAATGGTACTAGTGGACCCAATAATAACTAAATGAATCCTAATTTAGGAAAATATAATCCAATATAACAGTTTGGACAAGGGAGGATTATAAATCCTAACACCCCCCCTGAATCCTAAATTGGACAACTACAGGCCCTGGAAACAAGGCCAAAAGTTACCCATATGCAATATAAAATAATAAAATATATTCTTAATAAACCCAAAAACCTCGTGGGAAAAACCCCCTCAAGATATGCATGAATCAAGAAATACGAGTTAAAAACTTGCAAAATATTTGCTACAATTTGCTGCAGTATGTAGTATTTCGGTTCTTCTGTGTAGCAACATCCTAAAGGTATGCATGTGAACTTCTGAATCCAAACTAAGTTATTATTTCTATAGGAATATTCCTCTTTGGAAGAAGAAGAATGTGCTCAATTGAATCAGGAATATAGACAACTGCAAGAGGAAAAATGGACCCATGTAAACCAACTGAGATCAACCGATAAGAGAGTAAAAGTAATTGAGAATTTGAACCATGTGAGGAAAACCCAAGAAACTGATATATTTCAGCCTTGAACATCAAACCATGTGAGTTAAAATCATCTCCAAGTGTTAGGAGCAAGTGTCGAGGCGGATGCATAAGGTCTCCAACTTTACTAGTTCTGTGAGGAGATGAGTATATGATCAAAGGTAGAGAACCCATGGGACTTTGGATAGTGAATTATTAATATCCATGATCTGATATAGATTCAAAAATAACCAATAGTTCATAAAATATAATATTAGAAAACTCATGAGAAAAAATTGACATCAAATCTCCGCCAACAATTTTGAGAGAGACTTGCGGTACTTGATTCTTCACACCAAAATTGACGAGAAAAACTACATGCATTACTGAAAGATATTGAAACTTAAAAACTGAACCAAATAATATCATATCAGATCCAAATACATTCATATCATATACAAGAGTGTGGAACAAATCCAAGTGCTTCGCCATGATGGTAGATGTACAATTTTCTCCTTCTTCAAAACTCTAAGTATTGGTGCATTCAATCATGTAGGAATTTTCTAGAAGCTCAATATCAATGAGGATGAATGGATCACTCATAAAATCTGATATTATTTCCAAAATATTTATATATCTATAAAATATAATATCAACAAACTCATAAAAGAATACTGACATGAAATCACCGGCAACAACTTCAAAGCAGAACTACAGTACTTGATTTTTCACACCAAAATTTATGAGAACAACTACAAGCATGACTGGAGGCTCTTGAAAATTAAAAATAAAACCAATTAATATTATATCAAAACCAAATAATATCATATAATATCCAAATAATTTCATATCATATCCAAGAGTGTGCTCGAACAAGATGGTAGATGCACAATTTTCTCCTTCTTCAAAACTCTGAGTATTAGTGCATGCAACCATGTAGGAATTTGCTGGAAGCTCTAGATCAATGAGAGTGAATGGATAAATCCTAAAATATGATATTATTTCCAAAATATCCAGATATTCACAAAATATAATATCAGAAATCTCATAAGAGAAAACTAACATCAAATCGCCAACAACCATTTCGAAGGAAAATTGTGGTACTTGATTTTTGACACCAAATTTGATGAGAACAGCTACAAGCATTACTAAAATATATTGAAACTTAAAAATTGAACCAAATAAGATAATATCAGATCCAAATAGGTTCATATCATATCCAATAGTTTGGAACAATGGTTCCAAGTTCCCCACTGAAATGGTAGATGCACGGTCTTCTCCTTTTTCAACAAAATTATGAATATTGGTGCAAGCAATCATGTAGGAATTTGATAGAATATATAGATCAATGAGATTGAATGGATCACTCATAAAATACGATATTATTTCAAAAAAATTCAAATTATCAATTTTCTGCACACCATTCGTAACATTAGAGAGAGAAAGATAAAATTCCTCTTTATTTTCTCAATGGAAACTATGCACAAAATTTAAAATAGAAGAATCACTGGAGAATGTTTGCATATAATGGAAGGATAGTTTTTCTTCAATAACAAATATTTTAATTTATTATTATGGATCAGCCATATGAGAATATGAGATATCAAATATCTCATAAACTTCTGGAGCAACATGAGAAGGAGTCACTCCAAGGAGACTTTCTTCAATTCGAATTGACTATGTGGAATTGTTTATTCTTCTTCATCTTGAACAACTTCATCAGAGAGAGTAGAGGTCAATAATTTTGAATAAAGAAATATTTTGGTACTGTGTGTGCTCTCCAAATTTCTATAATGATCCTCATTGTGCTTTCCAAAGGTTCTATCCAATTCTGTCTAGTGATCCTTTGGGTATTCAACAAAATCAATAAGGTAGCACAAGCTTGGAGAAAAGGACGGACATATTGTTCACTAATATCTATCACCATCATTTATCCATTCATTATCATCTTCATAAGAATATTTACCAAGCCCAATAGATACCTCATAGAGATATTGTCTCTTTAGAGATGAAATCATCTTCAACTTCCATTCTGAATTTCTTGTGGATGGAGTAAGAAGAGGAATTGATAATATTGAATCAATATGAAGTTGTACCTTCAAAATATCACTGTAATACCAAAAAAAATTGCACTATGTTAGAATCAAGCCTTCCCTCTCGACATGTACACTTTTTCAATGTTCGTCATGCCCACAGAGACTTCTCTAGATGAATCAAGAGTTAGCAATGAAAATATTGCGGGGCTTATGTGGAAACCCAGCTGCTTCTGGTGTACAATGGAGAGTATACATACTTGAAGCTTTCTCGAGGAGGATTTGATACCATTTAATAATTAATGTGCCATTGATATTTAGGAAATGAGTTCCATTATATTGAATTATTATGCAGTGTAAAGGAAATGAATAATACCCCCTGAACAAAACAAATCTCATAGGAAATAAACAAGCATTGCTCAGTATAATTACAATATAAACTTCATTAATTCCAGTAGTATACAACCATGTTACAAATAAGGGATATCATTCGAATCTATCAACTCAATATGACTACATGGCTAACTAGAAGTGCCATAAATCACTATCAGAGTTCACTAAGCTAACTCCAGATGTCTAATCCAGTCTCTCAATCAGTTACAATCAATCAAACCAGTCTAACTGTAGTGGTGGGTGAGAAGTAGGAGAGAATAGGTGCCTTCCCACATGTATCCATGCATAACTGGTGCTAACTGAACTGGAGGATATCTAACTAAATGTAATAGAAGCATAACTAAGCTTGACTAGTCACCAACTGTCGACAACTGAATGAGGTTGGTTCTGACACTTTCAGTGCCTCCTAAATTGTAGGGATTGGTCTAGGAGGCATATTAATTTATGCATGAAGGTGTAGTCAATTGTAGATGACCTCTATCTATGTTCCCCATGCTCTAGTGACCGGTATATGTGGCCGCATTAGGACAAGTGGACCCAATGGTACTAGTGGACACAATAATAACTAAATGACTCCTAAGTTAGGAAAATATAATCTAATAGAATAGTTTGGAGAAGGGAGGATTATAAATCCTAACAATGAAAATTAAAACATTATATATTTAAATATTTGTATTGCTTACCTTGTGGCTTCTTTTCTTTCTTCTTTGGTGGGAACTAATTCTTGAACTTCCTTGTTTTGGCTGTAAGGGTAAGGTTCCCTTATTTAGCGCCATTTGTTCTACTCTAAATTATTCCTTCTTCCTCCAAACATTAATGCCAAAGTCTATAAAAGTTTGGATTATTTTCACATCCACTTATTATTTCTAGAAACGTTTCCCAAGAACTGGGAAAACTATCGAATATAGTCTATACAATATCATCATCATCCACAGGTAAACCAATAGTATAAATTTAGTCTCTTATTTGAGAAATTTTTGTGAAGAAGGGGGCCACTCTTTCATCCTTATCCAACTTCAATGTAAGAATCCTCTTCTTCAGTACTCTCTTCTAGTTAGGTGATTTCTTCTCATATAAATCTGTCAAGGTGTCAAATAATTCTTTGGAAGTCTTTAATGGTGTTATGGTGGGCATCAAGGTCTCCTTAATAGATTCATATATGATTCTTCTTTCCTTTTATTTATTCTTCTTAAAGGCAATCCTTTGTGCATTAGATATAGGTTCTTATGTGGCATTAAGAACCAAGTCATCAAGTTCATTCTTTTCCAAGGTGGCCATAAGACTAGATTTTCATGAGTTGTAGTTGCTTGACCCATCAATCCTTTCTTCCAATATAAAGGTGTTAGTAGCCATATCTGATCAAAAAGTCTGCTATCTCATTCTACAAGTGTCTCAAGGTCTAGGGAGGTTACAGAGATCTGCTCAATCACTGCAATCTTCACAAGAAAAGCTCTGATAAAATGTTGAATTTTAACATGTGTATGATATTTTCAAAAATTGCAGAATGTATTAGAGATAGAAATTAAATATTAACAACAGTAATACAAGTATAGTATTCAACTAAGAATCACCCAATTGAATACACGATTTTTCACAAGGAAACCTTTTAAGGAAAAAAACCCCAAAGAATTAGTAATTAATCCTCTAAATGACATGACTGATTTTGTATAGAATTTTGGGATGAATGTATAAATTTTCTTTCTAAAATAAAAGAATCCCTAGAAGGATTATTGCTACTACCTCTGATACCATGTGTACTATACTATAATTTACTTACTTCCAAATCAAATTGATTGTTGCTTCTATGATTTACACATGACCTGTGTAATGTTGCCACTTCAACAAGGGTTTGTGGAAACCTCCTGACCTTCACCGAATATTGTAGTAGTTGTTGTTGCTAATCCTATCACCACTGAGTTGTAGCGGCCTCCTTCTTCTTCCTTGACCACCACAGAGGTTGTAGAATCCTACTGCTGCTAATCGTGGCCACCCTGGATCCTACTCCTGATACCCACCGTGACTGTTGCCCTCCTTCTTCTAACCCTAGCCACCACTGAGGGTGTTGTAGCTTCCCTATAATCCATCGAACTTATTGTAGTAGCCCTTTTCACCACCGTGAAATCCATGTTGTGAAGGGAGAATCCCTAGCAGGCTAGGATCCACCACACCAGTAAAATATAAATAATAAAACAAAACTCAGCCACACATTTTTTCTTCTACAACAATGATGATGTAGATTAGGGTCCCAGTCACGAATTCCCTGAGTCAAATGGAACAGTCAAGTAATGAAGATGATAATAAAATGAGTTGTAATGTTATTTATTTATATTCCATAAATATTCAATTTGGTTCCACATAGTTCGGAGTTGGCATTAGGGATTACTTTCTTTTTCATCTTTGACCATTGAATTTTTAATCTTTTGTGGTTCAAAGGTCATCTTTGTGTTTTGACTTGTGCCACTTGATCTTTCACTTGATGGTCACATGGACCAAGTGTAGGGTTACATGGTCCCCCAAGTATTTTTTTGAGCACAACAAGTAGAATCAAGAGTTATTCATGGTCCTTATGGTTCATTCATTCCCACTCAAAGTACATCTTCATAAATAAGGAGAATTACTAAATTCTTTATCTTGATCTCCTCGTGCCACCAAGATCAGGTGATAGGTATCTCAACCAAGGGTAGCTAGTCCCTAGAGAAGGTATCATATCCCATAGATCAAGGAGAGGATCCCATCACTTCCCTATACTTTGCCTAGGGATTATGCTGATGACCTGGTAACTGACCAGGTGCCTCAACTCCAGGTTGCATCAGATGACTCAATGTGAAATACTTGGGAATTGAAAAAGTGCCTCCATTTTGTGAGAGAATGGCCCTCAGCCACAATATGAGTCCCCGAGTACCATACTGGGTCAAATTTCTTATAACTAACTAGGTGCATCCATTCAGAGAATGGAACTCAGCCCCATACTGAGTCCCCCAGTCCTAGACTAGGTCAATTTCCTCGTAACTGACCAAGTTCCTCCATTCTCATAGAGAATGGATCTTGATGCTACTTTGGAAAAATAAACATCACATTCATCATCATCATCATCATCATCATCACCATCTTTATTTTCATCCTCATCATCCTCATCCTCATCCTCCTCCTCATCAACATCATCATCATCTTCATTGCTATCATCATCATGATCATCATGATCATCACCACTCATTAATGTACATGGATGGAGGATGCCCAAATATTACTTGCATAATAGGATTCCCAACAAGAACTAGCCATACTGACTAGACATTTTCCTCCACAATTCAAGTAAATGGTTGTTGGTATATTTAACCTTGCATCTATTCCTCTTTAATCTCCCTTTTGTTTCGTTGTTATTGGTATTAGCCTAGGGAATAACTCTCTTGAAAGGATAAAAATTATATATGAATGATATAACACATGATTATACCTCAAAATGGTCATTCCTCTCACATCTCAAGACACCTTTGTTACTCCACCCATCACAAGCATCCTAAATGAACACTCTTAGCAGGGTGTAATAATTTAAGTCTTGGCATAGAGCATTATGTATTAGTTTTTGAAATGATGAATTAGGGAACTATTTTGTTTTTATTCATTACCATCATGTTTAGTAGACTCATTTTGTAATTAAGAACATATTTCTATTTTTTAGTGTGAATTCCACACTATGTAATACATTTCACACATATATAATATATGCACACACTATGTAATACATTTCACCTATATAATATATGCACACACACTATAGCATATAATATAATAATAATATAATATTATTATACTATATAATAAAAATAATAAACATAATAAAAAAATAAACATTAAACATAAGAAAAAAAACAACATACACTACCTTTTACCATTTACTAGCATTGCGGCCTCCCTTCCTACCAGCCTTCTACATAGACCTCTCACACAAATGCTCCATTCCTCTCAAGCTAGTAAGAGCAGAGTCAAACAAACTTAACCCTCTCAGACAAAGGGGACCTCAACAAGTAGATCTCGGTGGCAAACAGATCTTAGAAAGAAGACCTCGACAAAAATAGTGACCTCAGCAAGTAGTCCTCGACGACATCATCAATTTCGACAAGGAAATATGCCTCCAAAATCGGTTAGGTTCTGTCTCTTTCTTGAATAAAATGTCCCCATGAACTCATGAGTGTCATGTTAGCTTGTTGGGTTCAGGTAATTCAACAATATTGTGAAGGATAAATTTACCAAAAACCCTACTCTATGCCTTAGTTCATCGTCGAGCTCCATTCTCTATAGCTGTGGGTCCAGTTAGTGGAGTAAAGTAATCTCTCATTTCTAAAGAGGGTTTTAATTGTAGTTATTTTAATTACAACTTTCTCTTTAACTCCTAACAATTTCTTACGATTGTTTATATAGATAAAAAACAAAAATTGAGAATTGTTGTACATGAATCCATGAAGAGGGATGATTGTATATGTTTTCCATATTAATGAGTTGTTCCAATTTTGATTGTTGGAGAAAACTTTATTGGAAACATAAATTATGAAAAACTTGCACAATTAAACTCTCAAATTGAAATTAAATATATTGCAATTCAATGCCTAATAAAATTCAACGTACTTTCAGTTAATCCATTAACTCGATTTCTAGCATAAGATATAAATCTTTGCATGTATGACAGTTGCTCCTATCTTCCCTCCATAAGTTGCAGTCATGGTTTTATTGATAGTTTCTCTTTGCCAAATTTTATTACACCTTGTCGATTTTTACCTCTATTAGCTATTAATGGATAGTAAATCATGTCATATCACCAACCTTAATTGTCATGATGTACATCCATTCTCCAAATTCCACTTTCTCTTTAACTCAAACAATTTATTACAATAGCTGATATGGAGGAAAAATAAAAATTGAGAATTGTTCCACATGAATCCATGCAGAGGGATGAGTGTATATTTTTTCCATGTTAACGAGTTGTTCCAGTTTTAATTTCTAGAGAAAAATATGTTGGAAACAATAATTATGAACAACTTGCACAATTAAACTCTCAAATTGAAATTAAACATATAACAATTCAAACTAGGAATAAATGCAACACCTTCAAAAGTGCAAAATCTAGCTCCATAAAATCTACCTCATTTTTACCAAATCACACTTAATTGGTTTGAGGACCACAATAATATGTATATCATCCTCTTATATAGTTGTAATTTGGAGGGTTTGCAACAAAGATAACTTAGTTTCAAACCCCAGTGGGATTGTTTTCTATGATAATTGTAGTTTTGCAGTTTTCCAAGTTGTCATTTGAGGTGTCAGTCATGTGGAAACACCGGTTCCTGTGATAATGTGGGTTTGTTGTCAAAGGTTGATTTTCCATACTAATGTGGTCCTCTAACCCAATGAGATATGGTGCAAATCATGGGTGACTTTGATAAATTATATATCCTTCCATTTTGTTTATGTAGTTATATGCCTTTATGTTGCAAATATGCGTGTAATGAGTTTTATATCACATCAGAGTCTGCTTCCTCAACAAGTTCCAGTACCGGTATCTATTTTTCACTTACATCCTAAAAGTTACCATGAGACTAAGACCTCTAGAATAGAATGGAATTTTATTACAATGTACATGAGGCAATTCGGTTATGGACGAAGCAATTTACATCTCACTTCAAATTTCCATCTACAAACGAAATAAGAGAGAAAATAAATGCATGGAAGAGCCTCCCAACTAAGACTTTAGTTTCAAAGCCTCATTTTTTAGCTATGTTACCATAGTTGTCCTTTCTAAGTAATGGATTAATGGGTTGGATAAGGATTCTATTAATTCTTCACATTGATCTAGGAACTAAGATTCAATCTCATCAAAGAATTATTAACAATTACTCATGAATTGGAAATTTTCAGGAACCAAATGAGTTTCCTCTCTGTATATTATATAAACAATAAAGGATTACAATTCCCATGCATGAGCCATAGCTTAAATCAATGAAGAATTCGAATAACTAAGGGACAATTCGAATTCCCATGCATGAGTGTAGCTTAACTGACTCTTTACCATCATACACACTCTTTCAGTCAAAATTGGCCTAGTTAAACCACTATCCTAAGTTTAATTGACATCAAGGAGCATTAATTACCATCATCCCAATCACTCCCATGCCTACCTACAGTCAAGGAGGCTAACTTAGCCTTTCCTACAGTCAAGGCGGCTAACTGGAGCACTCCAGGGGTGATCTAGGTGACATTCATACACCTAATTGCTAACTGGGGGTTACTTTCAGTTCAACCAATCAGTTACAGTCAGTTAAGGCACCTCCATGCATTAAATATATTATTTAATCATTATTTATTAATTATTTTATTATTATTTAATGAACTGGAGTGAACTAGGCGCCTTCACCAACTTCTGATGGTCAGTTCAGCTTCAGTTAACCTCATCAAGGTTTATTGGAGTCATGCAGTACTAGCACTTGATGGTTGGTTGCTATGACATGTGTTTGATCTCCTTCAGTTGAGATTAAGTCATTTATTGCACTCCAACTTCAGTTAGGATTGGTGAGTCAATTAAGGTTTTTTGTCAAGTGGTTAACTGAGTGAGATTGCATGGCAAAGAGTCAGTTAAGCTAGACTCATGCATGGGAATTCGAATTGTCCCTTAGTTATTCGAATTCTTCATTGAGTTAAGCTATGGCTCATGCATTAGAATTGTAATCCTTTATTGTTTATATAATATACAGAGAGGAAACTTATTTGGTTCCTGAAAATTTCCAATTCATGAGTAATTGTTAATAATTCTTTGATGAGATTGAATCTTAGTTCCTAGATCAATGTGAAGAATTAATATGGTATCGGAGCTACAGCAGCACTAAGATCAATTTCTCCATGAAATGTGAGCAATAGCTCAATTCTTTTATTTTTCCCTTTATGTTTTGATTTTCAGGTTTCTACAGGTGAAGCATTCGCTACAAGCAAATCCAGATGGCCTCCTCAGCAGCCTCCTCAGTACCTATGTTGACTCCATACAATTTCCACACATGGAAACTCAAAATGGAACATCAGCTAAGAGGCAAAGGACTCCACAGAGTCACCATGGACACTGAACCGGACCCTGGATCCGCCATAGAAAAATCAAGATTCTTCAAGAAAAAGGATGAAGCCTTCGGTTTCTTATGCCTCTCTATTTCCGATGAACTTCTCTTCCATCTTACGGATATGAATACACCAAAAGAAATATGGGACAAATTGGAATCACTGTATGGAAAGCATGATGACATGAGAGTTTATCAACTCGAAAATGAACTCATGTCTCTCCAACCTTCCAATTTCGAGACTCTGAATGATTTCTTTACAAAGTTTAAGAATATTGTTTTTCTCTTGAAGCAATGCAAAGTGGAGAAGGAAGATGATCAGCTCATCTTAGCCATCCTCTCCAAACTCGGGGCTGATTATTCAGTTTTTGTTTCTACATTCCGTGCAGGGAAGCTCACAACTCCCAAATGGAAGATGCCTACTCTCGATGCCTTCATTGAGTCCTTAACTTGTGAACATGACAAGCTTGTCCAGATGGGGATCATCCGATCTTCCCGTGACCAAGCCCTCCATTTCACGGGGCCCAAAGATGTGAAAGGTAAAGGTAAGCAGCATAAAAATCAGAAAACTAATTTGATGCTCCAAAGCCGAGATTTGAAAATCAGCAGCATGATGAATCTTCCGGTTCAAGGAAGAACAAAGGAAAAGGGCATAATGGGAAAGAAAGAGTCAGGTGTTCTTACTACGGGAAGGGTTTTCACCCTGAACATGTCTGCATGAATAAAAATCTTGATGAAGCAACCTCTCTCCT
The DNA here is from genome assembly GCA_001517045.1 of Pseudotsuga menziesii. Taxonomy (NCBI): domain Eukaryota; kingdom Viridiplantae; phylum Streptophyta; class Pinopsida; order Pinales; family Pinaceae; genus Pseudotsuga; species Pseudotsuga menziesii. Next base: position 293,507 of record LPNX011212930.1, on the reverse strand, counting down.
TGAGAGGAATCACATCAATCTTCTGGAGAGATTTCGGAGGAGAGATCAACAAGACCGGGAACCACAGCATGAGAAAGGTCATGCCCTCATGGCAAGCACTTTGAAGTCAAAATCACTGCTGATTGACAGTGGAGCTTTAAATCACATGATGGCTGAAAAAGACTCCTTTTCATCCTTGGAGACCAGCAAATCCATCCCCATCCACTTGGGAGATGACTCCACCATCATTTCCAAAGGACAAGGTATTGTAAATCTAGAAAATGGTTCTTTTTCTAATGTTTTGTATGTACCATATCTTGCAGCAAATCTTCTTAGTGTCTATAAAATGACACATACAGGAATGCCTAAGAGGGTTTCTTTCAGCCCAAATGATGTTGAGATAACAGAAATTTCATCCGGGAAACTCATTGCAAAAGGCCATGCAAATCATCATGCAAAAGCCTATGAGTTTTCTCACTTTGTTGCGGATGAAAAGCCCACCGCTTTGCTAATTCATGGAAATGAGGCTAGTAGGCTGTGGCATGAAAGGTTTGGCCATCTTAATTTCAAATATTTGCAGCAATTACAGAAACATTCCATGGTTGAAGGCCTTCCGGTCATCAAGGAAACTACGGGAGTCTGCAAGGGCTGTGTGATTGGAAAGCACCCTGAGCACAAGTTCGATCGGGGGAAGGCAAACCGAGCTACAAGAATATTGGGGCTGATACATTCTGATATCAGTGGTCCAATGCCTGTCACATCCATGAATGGATCAAGGTACCTCCTTACCTTTATTGATGATTTTTCCAGGTATACATGGGTTTTCTTCCTCAAAAAGAAATCATAGGTATGTGAAACATTTTCTGAATTGAAGGCTTTGCTCGAAAATGCCTCTGGGATTAAGATCAAGATATTGAGATATGATAATGGAGGGGAGTATGTCATTAATGATTTGCTTTCCATATTATCCCAAAGTGGTATTTAGGTCCAACATTCAATTCCCTACACTCCCTAGCAGAACGGTGTAGCGGAAAGAAAGAACCGGTCTCTCAAAGAGATGACCAACTGCATGTTGGAGTCAAAGAAGCTTGCTGCAAATTTATGGGCTGAAGCCATGAATTCTGCAGCATACATTTAGAACAGGGTGCCACATTCATCAGTGAAAGTTAAGACTCCTTTTGAAGCATACTTTGGACACAAGCCAGATGTGTCTAACCTACGGGTGTTTGGGTCCACTGCATGGGCCCGAATTCCGCTTGATAAAAGAAGGGCTTTGCAACCGCAGAGCATAGAATGTCTGTTTATTGGATATCCTGATGAATCTAAAGGATTCAAGCTTCTGTATATCAATACCAAACAGATCATCATCGAGAGAAGTTTCAAGTTCGATGAGCCTCTTCAGGAGGTGGAACTAGTGGAGGAGAAAACTGCTGAAATTCCTTCCTATTCCACTGAATATTTGGATGATGAAATTGGGGATGATGACCCTGATTTGGATCCTCTGATTTCTGATATCAGTGTGCCATAGAAATCAGATACTGAATCAGAACCTGAAGTGCAAAAACATCTTCCTACAAGGGCCCGACAGACACTCTCTTCCGCAGGAGACAACATTGGAAATCCGGATGATCCAAGGAGAACCAGGTTTGATTTCCAAAGAGCAAGTATTGCACTTTCTTGTTCTGATATTTTGCTGTCCGAAAATTGATATTTGATGATTAGTTCAGATCCAAAATCCTACTACCATGCTCGAAAGGATCCGAGATGGCAAGTTGCCATGGATGAAGAGATGAATTCTCTTCAGAAAAACACTACTTGGGAGCTAGTTTCTCTTCCTCCGGGAAGGAAATTGGTTCAATGCAAGTGGGTGTTTCGGACAAAGGCTGCTGCTGATGGAAGAACCTGCAAATATAAGGAAATGCGGGTAGCAAAAGGTTTCTCTCAGGTCCAAGGAGTGGACTACCATGAGACCTTTGCACCGGTTGCAAAAATGGACTCCATCCGCCTTGTTTTGGCTATTTCCGCATCCAAGCACTGGGAGGTGCATCACATGGATGTTAAGTCAGCCTTTCTACATGGAGATATTCATGAGGAGATATACATGAAGCATCCTGAATTTTACATCACTGATCCATCTTTGGTTTGCAAGCTAAAGAATTCATTATATGGTTTAAAACAGGCCCCAAGAGAGTGGTATTCCAAGATGGATGCCTTCCTTCTCTCGCAAAACTTTCAGCGATGTAGATCAGATCCAAATGTGTATTTACAGAAGAATGATGATCATATTATTATTATTGTTTTATATTTTGATGACTTACTGATCACAGGTAGCACAATTGCCTCCATTTCAGCCATCAAAACTGCTCTCCACAATGCCTTTGAAATGAGTGATTTGGGGCTTCTAAAACAATTTTTGGGGCTCGAAATCGAGAAAAATTATGATGGGATTATGGTAACTCAGTCAAAATAAATTTCAGACCTGTTAGTAAAGTTTAACATGGCTGAATGTAGGCCTGCACCATTCCCTTTGCTTTCAGGGATCATCCTTGAAGAAGGAAAAAGCACACCTCCCATGGACTGCACTATCTATCGACAACTAATTGGTAGCTTGTTGTACTTGACACATTCTAGGCCTGATATTTGTTATGCCGTGAATGCTGTATCAAGATACATGCAGCAGCCTCATGATCTTCATTGGAAGGCAGCCAAGCGGATCCTCCAGTACATTCAGGGAACCAGGACCTACGGCATTCACTATGCTGTAGATTCCGAGCTAGAGCTGGTTGGATACACAGATTCCAATTGGGCGGGTGATTCTATTGATCGAAAGTCAACTTCTGGATATGTATTCATGTTTGGTGGTGGCCCTATTTTCTGTTCAAGCAAAAAGCAGGCTTCCATAGCACTATCTTCAGCAGAGGCCGAGTATCGAGGAGCGGTGAATGCTTGCATCCAAGCAGTTTGGTTGCAAGGCATTCTTTCAGAGTTTGATCTTGTTAGTACTATGTCCACTGTCCTCTTTTGTGACAACCAGAGTGCTATTAAGATATCCACAGATCCAGTTACCAGGCAGAGGACCAAACATGTAGAGATTCACATGCACTACATCAGGGAGCTAGTGCATGACAGGACCATCATTCTGCAATACTGCCCAACTGATGAGCAGATTGCAGACATCTTCACCAAGATCTTTTCAGAAAAGAAGTTCACTTACCTCCGTTCACTATTGGGGGTGAGTTCATCAGGGTGATCCAGACTACTTTCTGTGTTCAGCTTGAGGGGGGCTTTTGTTCCCACTGGGTTTTCCCTCTTTTCCTCACTTAGTTTGTTTTGAGCATTGTTTCAGTTACTTTATTGTACAGGGTGACCTATGGCCTTAGTTTCCAGGGCCCTAGCATTTTATGCATCTATGTTTTCTAACTCTTCCTGAGTATAGCTTAAGCAGGGGTGTTGGAGACATCTACCGTCATACACACTCTTTCAGTCAAAATTGGCCTAGTTAAACCACTATCCTAAGTTTAATTGAAATCAAGGAGCATTAATTACCATCATCCCATTCACTCCCACGCCTACCTATAGTCAAGGAGGCTAACTTAGCCTTTCCTACAGTCAAGGAGGCTAACTGGAGCACTCCAGGGGTGATCTGGGTGACATTCATGCACCTAATTGCTAACTGGGGGTTACTTTCAGTTCAACCAATCAGTTACAGTCAGTTAAGGCGCCTCCATGCATTAAATATATTATTTAATCATTATTTATTGATTATTTTATTATTATTTAATGAATTGGAGTGAACTAGGTGCCTTCACCAACTTCTGATGGTCAGTTCAGCTTCAGTTAACCTCATCAAGGTTTATTGGAGTCATGCAGTACTAGCACTTGATGGTTGGTTGCTATGACATGTGTTTGATCTCCTTCAGTTGAGATTAAGTCATTTATTGCACTCCAACTTCAGTTAGGATTGGTGAGTCAATTAAGGTTTTTTGTCAAGAGATTAACTGAGTGGTATTGCATGGCAAAGAGTCAGTTAAGCTAGACTCATGCATGGGAATTCGAATTGTCCCTTAGTTATTCGAATTCTTCATTGAGTTAAGCTATGGCTCATGCATGGGAGTTGTAATCCTTTATTGTTTATATAATATACAAAGAGGAAACTTATTTGGTTCCTGAAAATTTCCAATTCATGAGTAATTGTTAATAATTCTTTGATGAGATTGAATCTTAGTCCCTAGATCAATGTGACTCCAACAGATTCAACTATGATTATGTTATGAAATAGATTCCCACCATGTAGAAACATAACCTGAGCTGGAGAAATGAATCATGAGTAGAATATTGTCTCGAAATGGATCCTAATCATTTTTTACCCTAAGTTCAATCAAAACAACTTTTTTATTGGAAGATTGACACACTATGTTTTGAAATATCAAATCCCTAAAAGAATTCAGTCTATAAGAAGATCACTTCCCCACATAAGAAAACATACAAAATACTTTATCTACTGGATGTTTGATAGAATAAAATGCAATAGTATAAGGAAAAATTCAAAGCATAATAAACAACAATAATTACACCTAGTAATTTTTAATGAACAACCTATAACTCTAGCATAAAATTGGAGACCCAAAAGTAGAAGTATTGGAGTTACACCTAATCATTTTTCTACTCCATTGGTAGGACATTCCCAACTTGACTACCATTTCAACCATTGTTGAATAATTTTCTTTCAATTGCCTCATATTATCACAATGAGGTTAAGCACCCATATTTAGCATGAAAATAAAATCAATAGCAACATAAGTTTGGTTTTATTTGGTTAAGCAGTCATGAGTGGGGGGTATCTCTTCCCTCATCACCATCATCATGAGTGGGGGGTATATATTCCACTAATGTTTAACATGATTTGTATGTAGCCCCAACCATTGTTGCATGCAATGAAGTTGTGTGATAATACTGAACTAAATTGAACATCTCATAATATCCTCATTTCATTCATGCCCCCAAAATAGTAGTTCCCCAAAATACCGCACATGTTTCGATTGCATGCTTCTTAGTTCAGTAAGTATTGTACAGAAAATTGATGCTTGTTTTTACTTCGAAATTAAATACTTAGTTTTAGTTGAAAATATTTTTGTAGGAAAAGTCATTAATTAGTATTTTTATTATGGATCTTGGTCAGTAGACCAAGATGATGAAGTGTGATGACCTCCTCTCCTATATGGTTAAGTCGAGTTGTTTCTCAAGGGACTGGACACCCCTTGATGACATCACCAACACTTAACCTTTAGGACCAGTAGGAGGACCAAAGGATCACTTCATCCAATTAGGACCTTCTTATATGGTCATGATGAAAATAATTATTGTATGAAAAATGTGGACTCTATACCTTGAGAGAGAACACTTTGTTGATTACCTTTGTCCTTGTATTCCTCATTATTCAATTATCCTTTAAAATATTTCCATCTTTGATCTCTTTATGTTTGGAGGCTATACTAGGGATTCTTTGGTAATAGGGTTTCATTACACTGTAAGTCTTTAGATCTTTATGAAGGATGGTTTTTTGCTTAAACCATGAAGTGAATCCTAATGTTGACCAGTGTGCCCTAAAGTTGAGCCGTGAGAACTAGTTGTGGGCTGGACTATTGATTAAAATTGGACTATGGAGTAAACTTGGACAGCTAGCCTATATTGAATTGTGGGCTCAACTGTGGCTATGTTGTGACTCAACCATGGGTTGGAACCATGAACAAATTTATGGGTCGTGGACTTGGTTTCCACCTTTTTTGAGCTTGAGCTAGAACCATGATCTGCTTTGTGGGTCGTGAATGTAAGGTGGGATGTGTAACTTTGTTATTTTCCTGTGCTTTGTTATTGTTTTTTTTCATCAACTATAATATTGTTACTATACATTGTATTTGGTAACACATTCAACTTTGAAATATATGGAATTAGTGGAATGATCAAGTTTTGAAGTTGTTGTTCCCAAAGCCTAAGTTTTTAAAGTTTTGTTAGTCCATTCCAAACCTTTTTCACCCCCTTCTTTTACCAATCAACACCCAAAAGTAGATGATGCAGGCCTAAAAACATATACATGATAATTACTTATCTACAAATTCCTTTTCTCAAGGAAACAAAACAATAGTGCAAATATGTTCAAGTTATTTTGAGAATTGAAGTAAAACACAAAGACTATCATTACGCACTTCAATTGTTTAAAGATTTGGCATATTTTAACAATGTTGGGGGTTCAAACATAAATTCAATGTGTTGCATGATAAAATCACTATCTAAAATCATTATTTGAAATCACTGCAATCACTTCTCCATTATTTTCATGAAAGAGATAATACAATATCTTCCTTCTAGTTGAAAGTTCTTTATTTTATTCTTTCTTCCATATCTAACCATTTTCTGGAAGTTTCATTTGGAGGTCCGCCTGCATAGGTTGACAGCTAGAAACTTGACTTATTTCTCTTGGATCATGCCAAGTCCTCACTTACATGGATGAATTTTAATAATATATTTTCCATGTCTGCAAGCATTGATGAATTCAATAGCCAACAAAAGAAACGATTAGTAAAAGAGAAACACGATTTGTAATCAAGAAAAAACTAGAAGAATGAAACAAACCTGAAGGTGAATTCAATGATGATTTTCAGTGCCTAATAAATTCCAACTTCTTTCATTTAATCCATTAACTTGATTTATATCATAATATATAATGTTTTGTGTGTATGAGAGTTGCTCATATCTTCCCTCCATAAATTGTAGTCAGGGTTTTATTGATAGTTTCGCTCTGCCAACTTTTATTACACCTTGTCGAGTTTCACCTATATTATCTATTAAGGGATAGTAGATTATGTCATATCACCAACCTTATGTTTCATGATGTACATCAATTATCCAAATTCCAATTTTCTCATTAACTCGAACAATTTATTATGATTGTTGATACAAAGGAAAAATAAAAATTGACAATTGTTCCACATGAATCCATGTAGAGGGATGATTGTATTTTTTTCCATGTTAATGGGATGTTCCAGTTTTAATTGTTGGAGAAAACTCTGTTGGAAACACCAATTATGAACACATTATGTACAACTTGAACAATTAAAAGAAACACAAGCTAATCCTTATATAACAAATAAAAGCAAGCTAACTAACCCTAACAACTATATTATAAAGGAAATAAGAAGGTTTGAATCCTAGGGAACTAACCCTATATCTACCCTAATTATCCCCCAATATGCCTTTCCAGTTTTCCCTAGCCCTCTTGTTATCCCTAGCTTCACCCTCATTTTTTCCTTTGAGGAAACCCTTGGTATTTCCAGTAACTTGGGTAGGCTTCTACTATAGCAACAACCTTTAACCTTTCCCTGAGTTGACATAGAAGCTTTCTTTTACCTCCTCGATCACCCTACAGGATTCTAGTAGCCTCTCCCTTCATTCCCTTCCACAATCCATCCTTGAGACTCCTCCCTAAGGTTTTTACAACCTTGTTCCTATTTGTGATAGTCCTTTACCCTCCTTTCGCTCCAGTGAAACCCCCTTTATTACATTGTGTGGCCTTTACCCATACCTTAGGGTTTCCATTACATTGGAAACGCTCTTTATGTAAAACTGATCTCTTGTCTCTGTGGGCCATACCTTTGATCCCTACACACAAAACAATACATTTGTTAGAAGGTCACATATTGTTTAACACTAAATAGAGGACTGATACATCTGGACTATTTCGCATATTCACTTACATACACACATTCTACAAGTAAATGCATCTACTTCAGCCCTTTTAGTTATTGCAAATATGAAATTGGTTCAACTAAATGCACATGTAATCAATATTTGAATTCCATAATGAATTTTAGTACATGACTGATACTTTTATTATACTATTGTTCATACTTCATTCCAAATGGTTAATGTTGCTTGCAACTAAAGTCTGGAACTAGTGATTACATGATAATTCTAAGGGATTAATATTAATGATCCTCCATGTTTGTATGACATTGTGTTAGGTGTTATGAGACTTGGTTGTTTCCTTATCATTGACAACTGAAAGAATGCGTTGCTAATTAAACTTATATATTTCACCTATGCACATATTATAGTCTCTAATTTCACTCCAATAAGACAATGGTCATTAACATCCTCGAAAGAGAATATATTTTGGTGTCTAAGTGTTATTTCATAGGTGTCTAATTGCAACCCTCTTCCCAGACTGTTTTGTTATATCCTTCTTGTGCTTACTTTAAATACACACACTCTCTCTCAAGGTATGATCTCGTTAATTGGTGAGATGTTTCTTGAAAAACAACATTTGATCCTAAATGTGTCCGAGTATTAGGAAGGTATAAACCAGTATCTTTTGATACTAAGTTCTGATTATTTTACTGGTCTTGAATTTTCTTTTGTACTATTGTTATTATGCATCTCAAGGACCAACTTTAGCACAAGGACCATGGAAGAGTGCTAGAGTTGAAAGAGATGAAAATTATGTTTCAATTATCGTACTGCTTCACATCTAGCACAATGTTGTAAAATTTAGTCAGTTGTTATTGTTGTACTATTATGAATTTGGATCACATAATCTAGTTTAGATATTATCCTTCTATAGTGATGATAAAAATATATGAAAAAATGTACCTTGAGAGGGATAAAATATTAACGTCCTTGGTCTTGTTGGTCCTATGGGTGAAAGGGGTTCGTTATTGACCATTATAGTACACCTTCATCTTATTGTTGACACAAAACCAATCGAAATGGGTTTTCTCTCCGTCGACACCCAAACCATCGTGATCTCCGTGAGCACCGGCCTAGACAGGTTTTACCCCATCTGGCAGCACCTGCAGAGTAGATGAAGTCTCACCCAAGATTTTTGAGGGAGAGTTGATGAAACCAAGTTTCTGCAGTATGAAGGAGGACCAGGTGTCTACTTATCAACTTAGCGCCACATTATTCAACAGATCTAATCATTTAGATTATGCATTAACAAAATCATGTCATCATTCAATAGATTGCATTAACATAACTGAATCACAACAAAACATAGATGTACAACCACATCTAGCAGTATATCATCATTCATAGCAGAGAAACAACACATCATTCACAGATACATATTGCATTCACATTTGGATCGCTGAAAACAGGAAAATAGGAAGATAGAAAAATACACAATGGTTCTGCTCAATCTTTGTCCCGACATATTACCCTTCACAGGAAAACACAGATTCTCAAAACAGTTCTTTAGTCGCATACACAAAGCCAAAAATGTTGTCATTCTCAAAACTGAGAAGAAGCTCTTAGAATTCCACCCAAGCTAAGCAGATCTAACACTTGCACTTCTACATCTATTTATAGGCTTGTTCCTTTACAATGGTGGTCCACTTAACCAACTTCCTAACTAATTCTTAAAAAAATATACAAAATAATGAACACAATCCACATAATGCAATCCAAAACTAAAAAATATGACCAAAATACATAAAATATTGTAAATATGACTTGCATGCCATTTTATATCTTGTGCGGCATATTTGACCTTGTTCAACATCCATGATGTTGCACAACTAGCTTACCCCAAAACTAATTGCCAAAAAAACCCAACACAATGTTGTGGCTCGCCCTCAATCCATGTCATCTATTGGAAATAGTGTAGTTGCTGATATTCACCTTGAAGTCCTCATATTGCTGGGTGATTTCCTTGACCTGTTATTTTATTGTCTCAGTAGTCTCTCATATTTCTGTCAACTCATGCTCTAATGGATGCTCAACGATATTTGTTGTGACATCCTTTCTGCCCTCCTGAATTGCTTGTAGTACCGAAATTTACTCACCGAGAGTTGTGGTCCACCATCTCGAAATGTATCTAACTATGTTGAGCGTCTTTGTTGGTGATCCCTTGACTTCACAACTTGTTTTTGCAACTCCTTAAGATCCACTGCCTTGGTGACATGTATAAATGGGGGCATTGCTTTAAGTGATCTATTCAAATTTTCCAACTGTCGCTTGGCCTTGTGCAACTGCGTGGTCAGTTGCTCCAACTGCTCATCCTAGACTACACTTCCCCAAAATTGCATAGTCATGTCATTTGCTTGCTTCACTTCTTGCTCAATTTCCTCTAGCTGCATTTCTAAATCCTCCATGGCACTTTTCCTCTCCACAACTTTCTCCGATGGTGTGTCTGGATGTACCAGGTCCTGCAAGTCCGCATTGTCATGTTGCAATGGTGCAATGATGACCCCAAGCTGCTCTGATTTTTCCACTGCGTCTAGATCGGTAGTGCTCTCGAATATGTGTTGACAAACATAAAAAAATGTTACCTCTAATTGGACTCTGTTGTCCCATAGGTGTGCCTTCTCCACTATTAGGAAATCCTGTTCCTTTTTCAGCTCCTCAATTTCCTTGGCATTCTCCTCGATTCGTTGTTATTGTTCCTTATTTAATGCCTCAATATCTTTGTGCTTTTTCACCTCTTTCTCCTGTAACCTTAAGAATTAACCATTGATCATTTTTCCCCTGTCTACCAACTCCTGATTGGAGACCCTCTGCATGTACACCAATTTTTGTGTCAATAGCGCATTGATGTCTACGAAAAGATCCTATAACTATTGCAATGAGGTGTTGATATCCTCATTATTGGTATTTATCTCATGTGGTGGAATTTTCACATTCCTAATCCACATCCCAGTGTTGATCGAGTGAATCCTCTGCACATTAGCTGCCTTTGGTTCCTTGTTCAAAACTGCATCAATTAAAGAGTTAAGATGATTTTTTACCTCACCAAATCCATCTGTCGCTTACGTCTTCATCTGTTCTCCCACTGCATCAGTTGTTGTTGTAATAGCCACAATAATACAACTCAATTGCTCCTCCATCACTGGTGCATTACCACTGGTCACACCCTAGTCCTACTTTTTCTTCATGTGGAATTCCTCAAACTTTCACTCTGGTTTTGAATCAGTAGATTTCCATGTCAACACTCCATCAGAATCGTGGTCATTCGACAGGTCTAGAAATGGATCCACCAGTGCATCAGCTGGTAGACCCATCTACACCTCCTCAATACTAACCGGTTCGCGCCATTCTAGATGCCAATATTCCATAATAGTCTCCAAATCCTCGTTAGAAAATTTATATGTCATGAGAATACATTGTTTATCTGAGTCTCGCCATGCCTGCACATAAATTACATGCATTCCAATCGCAAACCGGAGGACTCATTGATACTTCACCACAGCTTCTTCTATTAGGTTTATCTTGCAATGCCTATGAGTATATCCAGAATTGATTTGAATAATCCTTCAGCCACTCTATTTCCTTCATGAACCATAGGTTATGGTATCATGCCACTTTACAAACTTTTGTTGTATCTACGCCCATCCCCTAATACTCGTCCGACTCCATCCAAGCCACCAACACAATCAAAATGAGTAACCAACTATATGTGAATGGCCGCTACCTCGGCTGGACTGCAAGTGCATCATCTATCAACTGGTTCAACAAAAATAGAGACTAGTTCATCTACACCCCTTGTGCACACTTCTCCATGCAGGTGATGAACCCCACATTACATTGGTTGGGTCTGTTAATTTTAACAATATTTCTAGCTAGAATCCCTACCACAATGCGAACCGCTGGCTCATTTATACTATTAACATGGTATGCTCATTCATCACCTTGTAGGTTGTATCTTTTCTTTAGTTATGCAGCCAACCTTCTGTCCTTGCCTTTCCCCTTAAAATACTACAATGGATCGGGCCCATCCTTTGGAAGCCTTGTGATCTCTGTAATAAGTGCCATAGTGACTATGACCGACCGATCCAGCCATAGAATCTCTCCATGGAATCACACCAAGAGCTGCCTCATTCAACTGCCCAAAATGTGGCATGTTGATTCATACCAACAATCCCAATCTCTCCAAACCTTGTACCCACCCATGTGGAATTCATTCTATTGGTTCACCTCCCACCTACGTTGTGGGTAGATATGGTTTTCTAGTAATCTCTTGCAATGTGAGCATGTCATGTTCCTCATATTTCATCCACATCAATGAGGGCACAATGTCCTTGGTACATATCATGCCCTATGGAATCGTGGTGTAATTGCCGACATCTTGACTGGGTATTTATGGTTCTTCGTTGTTTCCCTAGGCTGACAAGGAGGCACATACCCAAGGATATCCATAGTGGATACCCCTAGGCAGGCTGATGTCTCCTCAACCCCTGATGTTGATGGACCCATCTATGGAGGTGCCTCCCCCTGTGACTGTGCATACATTCTAGTCTACCACTTCTTCTGATCTGGGGACTTCTATCCCTATACCGCCCTCTTCTTATTTGCAACTGATGATGAACCCACTGGTATACTTGCAATTTCTTCTTTGATGGGTACCTCGATGACTAGTGAATCTCTCTTGTTGGAAATATAAACTATGACTTACTCACATAGCATGCCACACAAGCTCCCCCTTTTTCTCAATTGGGCACTCAACCTTACTCCACTACGCAACCCAACCAACCAATACAACATTATCTGCAACTTTATCGACAACTCTCACTTCCGCAATGGTGAATATTGATCGCATTCAAACACTTCTTATGGCGCTGAATCGATCTTCTTCCCATTATGACCAAATCATTATGATCCCTTTTCATCATTACGACCAAATCATGCATTGATCATATGAATCTGCCTTTGATTCTGTCAATCCAACAGTCAGATCTGTCATTAAGATGCATCTCATCTGAGAGCACCACCAGATAACTATTTTAACTGCTGAATTTATGGCTAATTTGACATTGTCGCAGACCTGTGGCTATTACAATAGGACTTCCTAACTTTGATACTAGCTCCTTTACTTGTGCATCCCCTTCCTCTTGGTGTGCCATCCTCCTAACTACCATATCATGTAGAAACAAAAAAAAAGTTTTTTTTCTCACACAGTACCTCAAGCATTGCGTAGTTCTAGTCCCATCCTGTAGGGCTTCATCCTACTACCATTCACTAGCTTTGGCAGCATCGCTCCATCTAACTGTTTCAGTTGTACTGCACCTCCTGAAGTAATGCAATTAATGAGATATGGACATAGCCAATGCATCTGTAACTTACTTGGATGTTTGGCAAACTTGTTTTCATATATCAGAACTAGGTCCCCTTGCTAAAATTGTTTGTTCTTAATATGTCGATCATGCCAAGATTTTTGTTGATCCTTCTCAACGCACCAGTGAAAACATATGAAAAAACAGTCTTCCTTGAGTTACACCAACTGCTCCAGGTGTTCTTCTAATCATTATTCATCATCCACGCCTGTCGCTGCTACTTTGCGCAAACTTGGAACAATGTATTCCATAGGAATGATTGCCTCTTTCCCATACACCAATTTGAACGGTGTTTTTCTTCTCAATATTTTGCAAGTGGTGCGATATTCCCATAATACTGCTGGAATCTTCAAATCCTAGTCATCACAGTTTGCATTACCTTTGTATGCGCATGATCCAACACCTTGTTGAACGCCTCCACTATCCAATTTGCTTGTGGATGATATGGGGTACTCTTCTTATGTTGTATCTGAAGTTCCTCTATCAATGCCCTGATTGTGCGATTGATGAAGTGACTGCCTTAGTCGCTCATCAATATTCTGGGGCATCCAAATCGAGTAACAATGTTGTCAAACAGGAACCTCGTTGTTGTTGCAGCAATGCAATCTACAACAGGTGCGGCCTTCACCCATCTTGTCAAATAGTTTGTCACTGTAATTATGTACAAGAAAAAACTTCTCTTCCTGGGTGGGTTGATTGGTCCCATAAAGTCCATAACCCATTTATCAAAAGGCTGCAACATCACTTGAGGTACTAGAGGCATCTCATCCTTCCTTAACAGTTTCCCATTTTTTTGATATACATTGAAAGTCTGCACATAATTTGCTGCATCATTATTGAGAGTGGGCCACCAAATCCCTGTGTGGAGCACCTTCCTAGTAGTATTGCGACCTCCATAGTGTCCACCGACAACTCCCGCATGCGCCTCTATAAATATCTTCCCTTGTTCATGGGGTAGGACACGTCACCTTAATATCTCATCTGGTATGAACTTATAGAGTTGTCCAGCGATCAACTGGAAATATGCAACCGTAACAACCAACTGCTTCTTCTAACTTGTAGTAAGCTTTGCTGGTTCCATTCCCGTCATCAAAAACTGAATTATTTGTTCATAATAGTCATCAACCATGTCAACTTTGAATATTTGTGCATCTATCAACCCATACTCAATATTTTTTGGCTCTTCACCTGTCTCAATCTGTGATAAATGATCTGGGCTAGCATTCAAGCAACATGGCTTTATAATTATCTTAAAATTAAACTCCTGAAAAAGAAGTAGCTAGCGGCATATCTTCCCCCTCAACATAGGATTATTGACCAAGTATTTCAAAGAATAAGGTTCTGTGAAAATCTTGAAATGACTGCCCAATAGATAATGGTGAAATTTCTGTAGTGCATATACCATCGCCAGACCTTCCCTCTCTGTGGTAGTATAAGTTTTCTCCACAGACAACATCTTTCGACTAGAGAAAGAAATTGGGTGATCGATATCTCCTTCCCCTGGCTATGCCAGCACCACTCCCACCTCAATGGACAATGCATCCACATGGACATGGAACTCCTTATTCCAATTAGGAAAAACTAGTATTGGTGCAGAAGCCATCTTGGCCTTTAGTGTTTCAAAATTGTCCTAACACTCTTGAATCCATACAAATACTGCATCCTTCTTTAACAACCTCTCCATAGGATTTTTGATCACAACATAACCACGGATGAACTTGCAGTAGTATCCTATGTTCCCTGGTTTCTCTCTAAGTTGTTTCACATCTGTAGGCGGTGGAAAGCACAAAATCAGTGCAATATTTATGGGGTCAACCAATAGTACTTGATTGAAAACAATGTGTCCCAACAACATCCCAAAAGGTGTGCAGAAAATACACTTCTTCGAGTTCAATGCGATTTGATGTTGTCGATAGCACTCCAGCATCAGTCACTGGTTCGCTAGGTGGTCCCTGATCAATCCATAAACCATCTAGTCTTCCATATAAACCACCAAAAACTTCTGAATAAATTCCTTGAATGCAGTGACAACAATCATGGAGAATATCCCAGGTGTATTCTTCAATCTGAATGGCATCATCATGTACTGAAAACATCCCCATTCAGTAACAAAGGTTGTCTTCTGACGATCCTCTTTTGTGATGTTAATTTGGTGATATCTAGAAAATGCATTTGTGAATGAGTAAATTTCTTGTCCGCCCACTTCTTCTAATACCTCATTAGTGAATGGTGTTGGAAATGATTCATGCAAAAATGCATCATTCAATTTTCACAGGTTGACACAAATTTGAGCCTCACCCGTCTTCTTGTCTTGGACGACCATGGGGCTGATCCATTATGATTTCAACCAACTCTATTATTCCATCATCCAGCATTCTATCGAGCTCAGCTTTGACCCTCTCCTTATATCATGGATTCAAGCGATATGGCCACCGATTTACTGGTTTTCATCAGGCTTCAACGTGATCTTCATCTCTCCTATATCTCCCAGTATTCCTTTCATTTCATAGAACTTTGTAGGAAAAAAATATTGCAATTCATGCAGCAGATCTGTGATCTTTGCCATGGTATCTTTGTCCCAGTAGTCCCCAACATTCGCAAACTTTGGGTTCTCCTCTGTCCCAATGTTGACCTTCAAAATTTTTAATGGTTGATTCATTGGATTCATCCATATGTCAGGTGTTGTGACATCTTGACTCTCTTATGTTTTTGGAATATTGATGTTCCATGGATCAATGTTGTCCTCGGGTCCTCTAGTCAAATGATATAATTCCATCATTAACTGCATCGAGAATCACTCACGCGGATCCACGGGATATGTAACTAGAACTACCTTCAGAACAACGTCACAGATGTGCTGCAATGAATTATGAATAGATGGATTGGTATCTGTGAAACTAAAGGTGTTAGTAAAGAAAACCGTCAACTCTTCCCAAGTAGTAATATCTCTATGCAACTCAACTAATACATACCATGATCGTGGAATCCCATCTAACATGTGGATAAATTTATGGACCCACTCATCCTTTGGTTGTGATGCCCAAAAGGTCTGACACTCAATCAAATGACCATCGGGGTTATTCTGTCCATTGTACCTTCCAACATGGTACTCTTTTTCATTGCCAAAGCGCACTATCATTAATATTCAACACTGCGACCATCCAATGAGCGACTTATTATGGGTCTCCCACCAACGTGCTAGAGTAGCCTTCAGTGCTTCATCCAGTGCCAACAACTGTTGTGGTTCTGCAACCTTATCCTCAAATTCCACTAGAAACTCAGACAACTCCGATAGTCCTTCATATATGGGTAATTCAACAATCTTGGTTGCTACTCGGCACAATGACTGAGTAATCAGGACACACTTCCTTAGCGATACCTCATGCATTCGATTCTACTAGTTCTCTAAAGGATCATCTGAGTCGAAAGAAACAGAGTTGGAGTTGTGCCAACCAAGTTCCCCATCGACAGTCGGGTGGATTTAATCTTCTGAAATGTTATATGCATGATTCCATCCTCTTACATCTCCTTCCTTCACCGGTTCAACATTCCTTCTCCCTTGAGTTGGATCCATCGGAGCTATGACTATGATTTCTTGATTTTCAAGTTCATCATGCACTTCTTAAAATTAATAATTTCCCATCTATCACTGGCCCATACAATACCTAATAACATGGGATAGGAGCATCCACCATCAACAACATCGATAAAATCAAAATCAACATAAGTCTTCGTCCCTTCAACTTCCACTGCAAGGCATGAAACTCGCCCAATCAGTGTTACTTTGACCTAGTTAGCCAGTCACAGCTGTATGGGGGACTAAACCAAATGTGGGTTCCCCATTTTTTCCATGCCTTCCTTGTTGTAATATTGATGGCTGAGCCTAGATCCAAGATGACTGAATCAACTCGTAGTCCCCAATCTGAATATTCATGCACATCTCTTTTCCTGTCTTTTTCTTATATAAAGAGTTCATCGTAGACTCTTTTTGTCCTTTGGTAGGTCGATGCAACATACTCTCAATATCGACAAGAGCATTGGGATATTTTTCTAATGATAAGCAACTTTCAAATAAATTCTATAAGGTACCATGTTGTTGCAATGGTCCTGCTACGGAAGTTGAATAAAAAACACCTGGCATTTCATAAATAGGTAACTTACCTGGATCTCTTCTTATCACATCAAGTGCTTCAAATAATGGCTCTTTCTGTGAGAAATGCATCCCAAACTAGATCTAGGAGCTAGAACAACTTCACCATCAAAGTGTTTGACAAAACATGCAAGAGAAAACAAAGAGACAGAAAATAGTTGAAACAACACATGTGAAAGGTTTTGATTACTTGTCATATTATTATCATACATCATTTATAATATAATGGAAAATTTTAAGTGGATCTAGAATCCAATTGGAGTTGTACATGTGTCAATGTGGGAAATGACCTCAATCCCCCCTAGGTGGAACAATGAAGACCCAAATCATCCCAAATAGACTCGAATTGATGTGTGAGTGTTGGTGAGGTGTGCTGGGTCATTAATGACTCCAAGGTATGCATGGGTGAGAATATAGAGGCAAGTGGGGTGCTCTAGGTGGCAATAAATACTCCTAGGAGAGCTAAAATAAACTTGATACACCCCTAGCACACTTAGTCAAACCAGGGCCCCACAAATCAAGGACGTAGAGATCCAATGCATTAATGAGGGAGAACATGAGCTAGGTTGACCAAACCAAGCGTTGTTGTAGGTGTGAATAGGCCAAAATAACTAGATATATTGTTGGATTAACTCTCCTAAGTCTAAACCACAGGACATTAATGAAATTTAGGAAAATCAAGTTAGCTTAAGGTCTAAACTATATACTAAGGATGTATTACTGCTCCAACACCCTCCCTTAATCTAGACTTAGTACAATTTAGTGTTTTGAGGCCTTGGCAACTAAGGCACAATTCATCCTTTTACAAATTTTATTGATCCATGTAACAGAGGTAAGGAGGAAAACCTCATGGGAAAAACCTCCCCTAAAAAATGGATTATGAAACAAAAACAAAATCTGCATATACTTCCAAACTAAAAAATGTCTAGAGGAATCTTCTTGTTAGGAAGAGGTGGAATGTGCTCAATCAACTCGGGAACAGCTCCATGATGAATCCTTAGACCCTGTAGAACAATTGAAATGCATTGATGGGAGAGAAAATGGCACTCTTCAGGTTTGAACTTCAAACCACCAGGTGAGTAATTTGAACCAAACAGGATTCCATGTGAGGAATTCAAACCACATAGGATGTCATGCCTCAAAGAGACTGTAAATGCTTGAGAATAGGTGACCCCAACAAAGTCAACTTCGAATGAAGGTTGTAATCAGCTACAAGAATGTGGAACAAAAGTCCCAAATGTGCCATTATGATGGAAAAATATTATCTATCTTCATATGAACTTGAAGTAACTCTACTAGTGATGGTGGAGGAAACATCTCCATTTTTTGAACCAATACTCTCATGTGAATAAAACCCATCTTTCAGAGAAGGCTCCCTATAGACATCAACTAGCAATACATCTTGCCCATTCATAACAGAAGACATATAGGAGAAGGGTGAAAGTAAATATTCAGCGGTAGTGATGGAAGCAACTCGTATGCTCTCTTCATGAAACATAACTTCTTGACAAGGAGAGAAAGCCACAGAGGAAGAAACTTGAGCTGGATCATTTGCTGAATCTTTGGATACTTCTTGTTCTTCATTTTGAACAGCTTCCTGAGAACTGCATGAGGCTGAGTTCATAGGAAGAACACATAAGGAGGTGCCCATTTTCTTTCTCTCCATATAGCCCAAATCTTCTTGTTGCATTCCAAGAGATTCATCTAGATTTATCCAAAGCTTGAATTGGTAATCAGCAAAATCAAGGATGTAGCGCATTGTAGGATGTATAGCCAGACACATAGTTCCATAGGCTCTATCATTGTCATTAAGCCAAGAATCCTTCTCTTTAAAGGACTCGGGTTCTTTCACAGCACCAATGGACACATCAAGAGAAATTGCCTCTTGGGATATGCACACATCTTTGATTTCCATTTAGAATATTTGAATGGGGAAAGGAGAGGAACAACTTTCGAATCCATGAAGTTGTTGTAGAACCCTGCAATGAAAAACACTCACTTAAACTGGACATATGCCCTAAACAATAAATCAACCTCATAGGCTTTATTGCAGCTCCATCTAGCTCTGATACCATGTGAGAAATGCATCTCAAACTATATCTAGGAGATAGAACAATTTCACAATCAAAGTGTTTGACAAAACATGCAAGAGAAAACAAAGAGACAGAAAATAGCTGGAACAACATATGTGAGAGGTGTTTATTACTTTTCATATTATTATCATACATCATTTATAATATAATGGACAAATTCTAGTGGCCCTGTATTCCAATTGGAGTTATACATGTGTCAATCTGGGAAATGACCTCAATCCCCCTTACGTGGACCAATGGAGACCCAAATCATCCCAAAGAGACTCGAATTGATGTGTGACTGTTGGTGAGGTGTGCTAGGTCATTAATCACTCCAAGGCATGCATGGGTGAGAATATAGAGGCAAGTGGGGTGCTCTAGGTGGCAATAAATGCTCCTAGGAGAGCTAAAACATGCCAGATACACCCCTAGCGCACTTAGTCAAACCAGGGCCCTACAAATTGAGGAGGTAGTGCTCCAATGCATTAATGAGGGAGCACATGGGCTAGGTTGACCAAATTAGGCACTATTCTAGGTGTGAACAGGCCAAAATTACCATATATATTGCTGGATTAACTCTCCTAAGTCTAAACCATAGGACATTAATGAAATTTAGGAAAATCAAGTTACACTAAGGTATAAAATATACAATAAGGATGTATTACTACTCCAACATTTTCTCAGCATCAACATCAAACTACACATTCTTCTTTCCAGCCAACCAGATTTGTGGAAATGAGCTATCTTCTCCCATCATCGCACCTCCACAAGTAATGACAACAACATCAGCGTCCTGCATTCTAGGTTCTGCTGAGATTGTCGCAACTGTCAATCCTTGATTTTGGTTTAATGGAATATTCATAGGTTTGTTAACATTTTGATTTGCATTCTGTTTCTTATTTTTAATATGGTTTTGGTTTTGATTCTGCAACTGGTTCTAGTTCTCGTTCTACAACTGTGGAACGTTCCCTGCCTTCCACTTTGCAATCAACTGTGGAAATTTTTCAATAGTGTGGTCAACAATTATACAATAAGTACAATGTGCTTGCAATTGCATTAAATCTCTTTGATAATGTGCCAGCACTCCACAATTATAGCATTGCACTGGTTCATGACCTTGTCCTCCTCCTCGACCAAATCCTCCACCTCATCCTCCTAATAATCCTTTGTGGAATCCTCCTTGTTGTTGATGTTGTGGTTGATTGAATTGATGTTGTGGAGGATTTGATTGTTGCTGAACATACTACTATGGATGAACATACTGTGGTTGTTGCGGAGCCATCTACATCGAATTATACTGCGGTTGTGGTGCAAATTGCATCTGTGGTACAAACTGCACTTGAGGTAGCGATTGTACCACATACGGTTGTGGTTGTTGCATTGTTCGATGGTCCTCTCCCTTTACATAGTACAGGCCCATTGTTCTATTCTGAAGTAAATCATAGGTGTGAGAATCCTTATCTTCATGCCCAACAGACTGACAGAATGTGCAGTATAAATTCATCATCTTCGTGACCGTCTTCTACATATATCCACAATCTTCATGTCGGTGCCCATAAACTTGGCAGATACAGTGCCATGGAATACCACCATAACTTAATGTGTTTGGTGCACTTGACAACAAGTAGTTTCAAAAATCCGAGCAATGATCCTTAGTGTGTCCCTTTGCATGACATTGATTACACCACACTTCCTCATGATGCTCTTTTCCTTTCTTGATATCTTGTAACTAGAGCATGAAGTTTTCCAGTTATGTCTGGATCTGATTCATGCCGACTACATTCTCGCCAACAGGTGAAGCTTCCAAATTCATTGCAATTTCCAGAGCCTCGCTCTATGTCACAATCTTTTGCTGCATCAATGGTAATCTGATATGAGAGAGTAGCATCAAGATGAACCATTCCTTATGCGGAATATCGCTCATCTCAAATATGAGTCTTGCCATTAGCATCTTAAATTGTTGATCAAAATCCTAGATAGTTTCATTTCGATACTACTTAATCTCCTTCAATTATGTGATGTATTGCACCTCAGATTTAGGTTTTTTGAACTCTTCAATCAATCCTTTTCTAACTTCAACCAATGTTTTCCTTGGGGCCCCCATAGGAACTTGTATAAATTTCATGAACCAATCCAGTGTGTGACCTCGAAGGATCATCGCCAATTGATCTTTCTTAACCTCATAATCCATATTTTGTTTGACAGTCCACACTGCTTCACGCAAGAACCAGTATTGCTTGGGATCCTCAGTACCGTTTCCATGGAATACGAGTAACTTCGCATCATCGCCCGCCATCCTAGGCCTTCTTCCTACCATAGTTGATTTGCTACTCTTAGAGTGTTGTTGACACATCGGACATGGCAGCGTCAAACTCATATTTCTTCATGAGTGTCGAATAGTGCACAAAGGTGTGGGTATGTTGCTGCTCTGGGTCATCCTTTCCTTAGGCTCAGGCATAGCTTGATCGTCTCTTTCATCACTATAGAGTCGCTTTGTTCTATGTGGTCTTCCTTCACTACCTCACGTCTCGATCATAGCAGGACTCTCTCCTATCATCTTCCTCTCCACTTGCTGAAACCTTGATCCTCCTCTCGTAAGACCAGTTTCTTCCTCATACTCCATCACAGTTCCATCGTAACTTCCATCCATCTACCCCATATCATTCCATCCAACCCTCGTCTCCACGATACCCACAGCCTCAGCAAACTAGAGTTCTACTTAGCGGAGTTCATCTTCAATATGCCTTTTCCATAGATGAGCATCTTAACAAACAAGTGCAAACATAACAAGAACCTAACTCTTGGTCTGTTGAAGAAATCCCTTTATGCTTCACTATAATATTTAACTATGTCGACCATGATCTCAGTGATATAGCCCTCTAAGATACTGTCAATCAAGACTTCAACAACCCTTGATGCTTTGTTATCTACCTCCCGCAACCGATGGATCAGTTCTGGAGTATAGCCAGTTGGTTCACCTCCTTGGAAATTTTCCTTCCCATATGTAAATCATGCCAATCACTCATACAAGATGATCGGACACTCAGAGAAAAAATACTCGCATGGACCATTGTGCATATACTCTTCCAGCCATTTATCCCTCATCAGTCCAGGGTTCTGATTCTCTTTCTCAGCAAAATCTTGTATCTTTTGGTCAAACCAATCTTTTATTTCTGGTCTCGTCGAATGCCACACCATGTCCTCCCTCCTCTTCATACTAAGGTCCCAACAACAAAACCAATTAACAGGGGTTCGCTCTCTGTTGACACCCAAACCACTACGATCTCCCTGAGCACCGGCCCAAACAGGTTTTACCCCGTCCAACAACACCTATAGAGCAGATGAAGTCTCACCCAATATGTTTGAGTAAGAACTGACGAAGCCAAGTTTTTGTAGTATGAAGGAAGACCATGTGTCTACTTATCCACTTAGTGCATCATTATTCAACAGATCTAATCATTCATATTATGCATTAACAGAATCATGTCATCATTCAATAGATCACATTAACATAACTGAATCATAGTAAAACATAGATGTGCAATCAGATCTAGTAGTATATCATCATTCACAGATACACATTACATTCCTATTTGGATCGCAGAAAACAAGAAAACAGGAAGATAGAAATAGACATAATGGTTCTTCTCAATTTCTTTCATGTCATATTACCCTTCGTAGAAAAACATAGATTCTCAAAACATTTCTTCAGTCACATACACAGATCCAAAAAGTTGTCGTTCTCAAAACCGAGAAGAATCTCTCAGAAGTCCACCCAAACTAAGAAGATCTAACACTTTCACTTCTACATCTACTTATAGGCTTGCACCTTTACATTGGTGGTCCACTTAACAAACTTCCTAACTACTTCTTAATAGAACCTACAAAATAATGACCAAACCACATAATGCGGTCCAAAACTACAAAATATGACCAAAATACATAAAATATTGCAAATCCGACTTGCGTTCCATTTTCCATCTTGTGCACCATCTTTGAGCTTGTGCAGCATCCATGATGTTGCACAACTAACTTACCCCAAAAATTCCTGCCAACATTTATGGGTAAGAGGATTTCCTTATCTTATTATTGTGACCCCCTTTGGTTGACTTATGGTATTTTATATTCTACTTGGTCCTAGCACTCTTACTATGTGTACCTTTAGTATGATGACTTTTATTTAATGGTTTTTATTTTTTAAGACCATTTAACCATTGGTAACAATCGTAAGTCAACTTTTATTTTATGGTTTTTTTTGTAATACTATTTAACAATTGGTATTCTATCCAAAGTCAACCTTTATTTTATGGTTTTTGTTTTTTAAGACCATTTAACCATTGGTACCTTAACTTTATTTTATATTGGTAAAACTCCTAAAAGCTAGGAATATTTGAGTGATCTTTCCAAAATTCTTGTCAAGATTATAAAGCAAACTTTCACTTCTTCATTTGTGTGTGGCATCTTGACAAAAAGGAAAAGGTTAGATCTGATTCTTTGAGTATGCTACTAGGGTTTTTGCTTCTTGTAGTTAACTTCTTGGGATTGGAAGTGGGTTATAATGTTAATTTTTCTATGATTTCATAACTTGATTAGCATTTAATACATTTTCATAATAGCATCATAAAGAGGATCACTGAAAGAAACACAATCACAAGGTACACAACAATTTACCCTGGGAAAACCCTAAAGGAAAAAACCCAACAAAACTTCCTCAATATAGATTACCAGTATCTAATGACCAAAGAACAAAGTCTCATCAAGTGAGAGATCAAACCCCAAGCATAAGAGCTAAGACACTAACCACACTAGTCCTCCTTCTTCTTCGTCTCTCCTTATTTCTTTCTCTTGCTCAATACAAGTGTGAGTGTGTGTATAAATGAGGGAGGGAGCCTCCCTATTTATACTAAAATTCCCAACTGAAATTTTACCTAAATGGGCCAACCTACCTGACTAGAAAGGATGACCTACCTAGGTACAGTTCATAATAATAATTGTATTTATCTTTTCTAGGTGATATTGACGTGACTTACAATGAGGGTTTACCCCGTGACTTTTACATGACCTTTTACATCAGTAACATCTCCTGAAGGAGTAATAATAATAATGTGAAGTACAAGTAGAATATTCTTTGAAGTTACTTTATTTCAATGCTCCCCCTTAACAAGAAGGGTATTCTACTCACAACAACAACAACAACTGGTGTTTCCTAACATAACATCATCGGAAGGAGAGAGAGGAGACATCATCAACATCATCTTTTGGAACATTGTCTGGTACATCTGTAGATCATCGTAAGTTTTGAACAACATCATCTTCAACATGGAGCTGGAGTATCAACATATTCAGTACAGAGTTGAAGAATCATCATCAACATATTCAGTATAGAGCTGAAGTATCATCATCAACATCTTTAGTATAGAGCTGAAGTAACATCATATGCAACATGGAACTGAGGCATCATCGTCTGTAAAATGGAACTGGAAAATCATCAGCAACATGGATATGAATCATCATCATCTATAGTATGGATATGGAGGATCATTTGAAAATGGATATGGAGCATCATCATGATCTGTTGGAACATCATCATTGCAGCATGGAACTGAAACATCATCAATATCATGGAGATGGAGCATCATCATCTCTAGTATGGATTTGGAGCATCATCTACAACATGGAGATGAAGCATCATCATCATCTATTGGATCATCATTGTCTGCATAACAACCGATACATCACTAGTATCGAGAGCATGAGGCTGGTTCATCAGCATAAAACTGGAATAACAACAACAACATGTGACATCATCATCAACAGCTCAAGGCTAGAGTAACATCATCTATGGCAGGTATAAAAACAACCAACATGATACTTCCTTTCGGAATTATGGGATCATGGACAACACATCTGTGGCACTCACACAATCCTTCATTTCAGAATTATGGGATCAATTCTTTATGGAGCTACCAATTCTAAACACATACATACATAGGACAATCCTTCCTTTCATAATTATAGGATCAAGTCCACTACTAACATTCTGGACAATCCTTCATTTTGGAATTACAATATAAAGTCCACTACTAACATTTTGTACAGTCCTTCCTTTTAGAATTAGGGGATCAATTACACTATTAAAATTATGGACTATCCTTCCTTTCAGAATTACAGGATCAAGTCCACTATCATCAACATTTAAGATGATCCTTCATTTTGGAATTACAGGATCGATTCTAAGGATTATTAGTCCTTCCACATCAACATTTAAGATGATACTTCCTTTCGTAATTACGGGATGAAGTCTAAGGATGATTAGTCCTTCCACATCAACATTTAAGATGATCCTTCCTTTTGGAATTACGAGATCGATTCTAAGGATTATTAGTCCTTCCACATCAACATTTAAGATGATCCTTCCTTTCTAAATTACGGGATGAAGTCTAAGGATGATTAGTCCTTCCACATCAACATTTAAGATGATCCTTCCTTTAGGAATTATGGGATCAAGTATAAGTATGATTAGTTCTTCCACATCAACATTTAATATGATCCTTCCTTTCAGAATTATGAGATCAATCTAAGGATGATTAGTCATTCCACATCAACATTTAAGATGATCTTCCTTTCGAAATTACAGGATCAATTCAAAGGATGATTAGTCCTTCCACATCAACATTTAAGATGATCCTTCCTTTCAGAATTATGGGATCAAGTCCAAGGATGATTTGTCCTTCCACATCAACATTTAATAGGATCCTTCCTTTCGCAATTACGTGATCAAGTCTAAGGATCATTAGTCCTTTCACATCAACATTTAAGACAATCCTTCCTTTCATAATTATGGGATCAAGTCTAAGGATGATTAGTCCTAACTTCAACATCTTGGATGATCCTTCCTTTTGGAATTACAAGATCCAGTCCAACAAGATCAACTTTTAAGACAATCCTTCCTTTCGGAATTAAGGGATCAAGTCTAAGGATGATTAGTCCTTACTTTGAAATCTTGGATGATCCTTCCTTTCAAAACTATGGGATCCATTCCAACAAGATAAAATTTTAATATGATCCTTTCTTTTGGAATTACAGGATCAAGTCTAAGGATGAGCAATTTTAACATCAACAAGATCAACATCCAAGACGATCCTTTGTTTCAAAATTACAGGATCAAGTTTAAGGATGATTAACCCAACTGAGCTACCTACTGTGATCAAGATTCAAATACACCCCATTTTGAGGGAAGTCCTTACGGACAACACCAAGCTTGTCTCAGAAGTGTTCAAAATTCACATGAGACAGAGGCTTAGTCAACACATCTGCAACCTATTCATCTGTGTTCACATATTGGATATTTATAGCTCCCTTCTGCATAATGTCACGAATGGAGAAGTACCAAATTTCTACGTGATTTCTCTTATCATGGAACAGATGGTTCTTTGTCATGTTCATGAAGATTTGGTTATCACATAGAATCACAGTGCCATCCATCTCTAGATCAAATAGATCCGATAACAACTGCCGAAGCCATATGGCTTCACAACTGGAAGAACAAGCTGCAATATATTCCACTTCTCCAGTGTTGAGAGAAACAATGGACTGCTTCCTTCTTCACCATGAGATCATGGATGACCCTAGAATGAAACATCTTCCTGAATTTCTCTTTCTATCTGATACACTTACTACCCAATATGAATCTATATAACCATACATTCTGAAGTCACTATCTCTAGTGTAACTGAGACCATAGTTTATCATACCTTTTAAGTACCTCATCACATGCTTTGTAGATACCAAGTGAACATTTTTTGGTTCAAACAGATACTACCTCAAATTGTTCACAACAAAGCATATATATGGTCAGGTATTCATCAGATACATCAATGAACCAATGATTTGTCTATATAGTGTCACATCTACTCATTCTGATGAAGCATCAGCCAACAACTTCAATTGTGTATCCATGGGTGTGGATATGGATTTATATTCCAACATGCCAAACCTTTTCCGAATTTCCATTGTATATTTCCCTCGGTTAAGGAATATTCCTTTTGGGCTCTTCCATACTTCAATACCTAGAAAATAGTGCATAAGCCAAGGTATTTCATCTCAAATTCTGCAACGTGCTTCTTCTTACACTCTAATATTTTCTTCTCATTACCTGTCAGGAATAATTCATCCACATACAACAATAATATGACAGGTTCATCATCCATAACCTTGAGGTAAAGGTTAGGATCAACCTTACTTTTGGTAAATCCCAAGCTTGTAAGAAAACTATCTATTATTCCATACCAAACTCTTGGAACTTATTTCAGTCTATATAGAGCCTTCTTTAATTTACATACATGTGTTCTTTTGTCTTCGAATTCAAAACCTCGTGGATGTTTTATGTACACTTCTTCAATAACACCATTTAGGAAGGTTGTTTCCACATCCATATGGTGTAACTTCCATTCATTCTTGGATGCTAGTGTCGTGATGGTTTTGAGAGAAGTGTACCTTGATATAGGAGAAAATGTCTCTTCATAATCAATTCCTTCCTTTTGAGAGAATCCTTGGGCAACAAATATGGATTTGTACTTCTCAATACTTCCATCACCTATATGTTTTATCTTGTAGATCCATTTGAAAGATACCACACTTTTTCCTTTTGGCTTGGGAACTATTTCCCATACATCATTCTTCATTATGGATTGGCATTCTTCCATCATAGCTTCTACCCATTCTTTATTTTGAATAGTTGATTCAAAACAAGTAGTTTCTTTTTCTACAAGATCACACATCAAATCCACATAACTAGGAAATGGATTTGGCTTCTTGCTCTGTGTTGTGGATTATTCTAGACCACCATACCTTTCTTCTTCTTAAATAATATCACAAACCCAAGTTGGCTTTCTATTGTGTGAGATATTCATGTGGCGAGGTTCTTGGGGTTCCAACATATCATGTTCCTTTGGAATCTCATCATCATGAGAAGGTATGACTACCTTAATTGGTTATGTAGCTCTTGGAGCTACAACTTCTTCACATGTTTCTTCAAGTTGGCACTTTCTCAATTTCTTTAGAGTTGCATATTCATAAAAGGTTACATCCATTCTAATTTCCATATGATTGTAACCTGGTACATAGATTTTGAAGGCCTTCGAGACCTCACAATACCCAACAAATATTCCTTTCTTTTCGGAAGGGTCCAACTTGGTTCTTTTCTCTTTTGGTATATGAACGAACACTAGGCATCCAAATATATTGAGGTGACTTACCTCTAGATTCTTGCATGTGATCATCCAAGTGCACTATGGGATATTATTTTATGGACATACACTTCTATCCTTGTTGCTTCAGCCTACAAGTGCATTGGAAGATCTTGATCATGGATCATAGTCTTTAGTGATTCCATACTAGTTTAGTTCTTCCTTTTAGCAACACCATTCTATTGTGTATTATAGGGAGTGGTAAGTTCCCTCTTAATCCTGGATTCCTTGTAGAAGTTTCCAAATTCATTTGAAGTATACTCTCCTCCATTATCTGACCTGAGTGTCTTTATCTTTCTTTTGGAAAAATTCCCTACCAAGGCTTTGAATCCCTTGAAATTTACAACCACTTCATATTTGATTTCAAAAAATAAACCCAATTCTTACGAGAGTAATAATCAATGAAAGTTACATAATATACATACCCCCTTAAAGATGTTGAGGGCATAGGACCACATACATCTAAGTGTATAAGTTCCAATATTCCTTCTAACTTGGTGTCTCTCTTCAGAAATGGATTCTTTATGTTCTTTCCTTTCCCACATCCTTTGCATATTCCTTCATGATCAATCTTTAGGTCTGGTAGACCTGTTACTACCTTGCTCACATGCGGTGGGATTTGTATTTTATGTGAGAAAGACTTCTATGCCATAATTCACATGGACTTTTAGTATCATGAATCAAGGCTTCTTCTGAGTGACCTTTCAGTTTTTTCAGTCCACCTTCTTCTGTCCCAATGAGAATTGAATTTTCTAGATATTTAACTCTAGGACATGTAAGAACTTCACCGTCTATAAAGGAAACCCATAAGTCTTTCTTATCTAGGGATGAAATAGAAACTAAGTTCTTCTTCAATCAAGGAACATATAATACATCTTTCTTCTTCATTAAGGTTTCTGAATCAAGCTTGTATGTGGCTTCTCATATTCCCTTGATGGGATATTGATAGTCATCTCCTAGTGAAACTTTCTGAGGAGAGTCCCTTTCTTCAAAAACGGAGATTCTTCTTCAAACCTTTCATGTGCTTTGAATCACCACTATCATTCAACCATGTATCACTTCTAGATGTCATAGACCCAGAGAGAGAGGAGAATAGAATACATTATTCAACTTATAACTTCTTAGGAGGTTCTTCTTCATACATTCTTGATAGGGAATCAATCATCTCTTTAGGTGTATCTTTAGAGGATACTTGATGAATCAAGTGATCCTTGATTGAATCAGCTATGATCCTCTTAGCCCTAATCATATATCTCTTGTACTTTTCCTTTGCTTCATCTTCTTTAGGCACCGACACAACTCCCTTGATCAAATTTTCAAGATCATTTTCTTCTAGAATGAGTTCTATTTTGTGTTTACAAGCATGGAAGTTTTCTATACCTTCCAACTTGTCATAAAGCTTAGTGCTTGGAGACATCTTGTTTCAGAGATCGAAAAATGACAAAAATTGAAAATTTCTTAGAAAAGAAAACTGCACTCACCCAAATATATGATTGAATGAGGCGAGTATGATGGTACAATCAGTTTCTGAATAATCCAAATTCTAACCCTTGAAATTAGACTTGCAAGATCATGGACTACAGTTTTTGGTTTTGTTTTTGGTTTTCTGGTTTTAATCCAAACTAGGGTTTGGATTTCTGGAGGATATGCCCACTAAAAAACTTCGATATTGGTTCCAAAATATGTGCCTAGGAGGGATGCACTTCCCTATTCCATTTGCACTCAAAAATTCCACTTTATCAGTAGACCCTAATTTCAGTGTCCAGAGAGGGAGATCAAGATTTACCTCATGAAAGCTGCTCTTTCCAACCTGGCTCTGACCATGTTAATTTTTCTATGTTGTCATAGCTTAAGTCATAACTTTATTATAATTTAATACATTTTCATAATAACAACATAAAGAGGATCACTGAAAGAAACAAAATCACAAGGTACACAACAATTTACCCTTAGAAAACCCTAAAGGGAAAAACCTAGCAAAAATTCCTTAATATAGATTACTATTATGCAGTGTGTTAGGATTATTAATACTCCCTTGACCATACTATCTATTATATTATTTATCCTAACTTAGGAACCTTAATTAATTAATTGGGTCCACTAGTACCATTAGGTCCACTTGGCCTAAGGGGGCCACATGTACCAGTTACTAGAGTGTGGGGAACACTTCTAGAGGTTAACTTCCACTTACTACATGTGCATGCATCAGTTTGGGTGCATCCTAGACCAATCCCTACATTTTAGGAGCCATTGGGAGTCCCGACAACAACCTCCTTCAGTTAGTTGGAATTGGAACTAGTTAGCCTCAATTAGCCTCTAGTTACTTTCAGTTAGATATCAATCAGTTAGCTAGTGCTAGTTATGTATGGCTAATGCATGGATGCATGTGGAGTAGGCACCTTTTCACACCTACCACACTTAGTTGCACTGAGTTAACTAGATATCACAGATTGATTGAGTTGTTGGATGTTTGGGAGTTGATCTATTGGACTCCGATATTGATTGAGACACCATGAGTTAGATGGTCAATTAGATACAGTCATATCCATTTAATAGATTCAAATCTCTACCTAATGCATTCGAATTCTTTTCCTATGTAAACTAGTGTAACACCGGTTTTTATTATTATGAATGATACTGTAAATCCTGAGCAATAC
The DNA here is from genome assembly GCA_001517045.1 of Pseudotsuga menziesii. Lineage (NCBI taxonomy): Eukaryota > Viridiplantae > Streptophyta > Pinopsida > Pinales > Pinaceae > Pseudotsuga > Pseudotsuga menziesii. Next base: position 262,298 of record LPNX011212930.1, on the reverse strand, counting down.
TTGTCCGTTTCCTGTGTGGTTTGTTTTGTTCAATTTGAATATTCATTCTCCATTTACTGCAAAAATTACTAGAAATATATGCTTGAAGATATAAATGGAATTAAAATTATAATATGGTATTAGATCCTTCTCAGGCAAGTTTCATGGTTGTTTCTCCCCATCAAACATCAGAAGCAGCTGGGTTTCCACAGAAGTCCCCTATGATGATTTGCTAGCTTTGGATTTATTCAGCGCAGTGGAGAGGGCATGACAAACCCTGAAAATATGTTCATGTCAAGAGTAAAATCATGATTCTAATAGTTAAAATGTTTCAGTGTGTTTTGCAGTAACAATTGACAGGTGTTACATATCTTGTGTGAAGTATTTACAGTCTTTCAGCTGAAGCAATTATGAGTTCTCAATATCCTACACATCAGATCCTTACAACTTCCATTTACCTTGATTGAAGGATTGATATGAGGCCAGCCTTGCACAAGCATGGATATCTCAGGATGATACAAGGAAGGGAGGCAGATCCTCATCTGCCAATTGAAAAGAACAAGTTTCTAAACCATTGTGATGAAGCATTCAGGTACTTATGCACTCATATATCCAAATATATCCTCTTCTATATTGAAGGTTTGGAGACACCTAGAGACACCTAGAGAATCCTAGGAGAATATTGATATCTTGTTTAACAAACAAGATGAGCTTCGGGGACACATTCTGGAGAATGAGTTGGTATCTTTACATCCCAACAATTTTGAGACTATTGAGCAATTCTTTACTAAATTCAAGTATCTGGTACTTCAATGCAGATAGTGCGGAATAGAGTGAAAGGATGAGAAGAATGTCCTTTCCATACTCAGCAAACTAGGCTCTAAGTATTCTATATTTTTTCCATATTTCATTCCAAGCAGGAAAGATTTCCTGATTGGAAAATTCCTTCATTAGATTCTTTTTACGAGTCCTTAATCAAGGAGAAAGATAAGTTTATTCGAATGGGATCCATCAAGACCTACAAATATCAAGCTCTCCTAGTTATTGACTCTTCCAAAGTGCAATAAAAGGGGAAATCAAGGAAGAAGGATCCAAAAGCAACTGATTTGAAGCCTAAACAGAATCAGCAAACTTCTGAAGGAGCCTCTGTCTCTAAGCATAAGAAGAAGTTTGAAAAGAAGTTATGTCCCTATTGTGAAAAGGGGTACCATCTTGAAGATCATTGTATGAGGAAGGAACTTGATGAAATTTCATCTCTTCTCAAGCATAACGACATTTCTCCCCCAAGAATAAAGATGCCTGATGATGAAGAACATACTGAATAATATGAGATATGCTTGCATGCAAGCCTCTCTCCGCTAAAGGCTTATTTGACATATTTTGGATCATCCAACCACATGGTTGCTTCCAAGAAATCCTTCATCTCTTTCCCTCTTGCACGAGGACCTAGCAGTCATATGGGAGATGACTATAAAATCCTAGATTTTGAGAGAGGTTCAGATAAAATACAACATGATTATTTCATGCCCTCTCCTATAGAAAAGCAAATTGTTGAAGATGAAGAAGAAGCAGATATTTCCCTACAGTCAATTCGAATGGAAGAAAGTCTCCTTAAAGTGACTCCTTCTCCTGCTGCTCCAGAAGTGTATGAGATCTATGGTATCTCATCTCCTCACATGGATGATCCATAAGAAGACATTCAAATCTCTATTTTTGGAGAAAAACACTCCTTAAATTCTTTTAAAAAATTCTCCAGTAATTCTTTAAATTTTGTCCATAGTTTACCAGTGACTGTTTCAGAAAAGGTAGAGGAATTTGATTTCTCTATCTCTAATAATGTTACTGGTTTGAAAATAATTAATACCATGGATATTATGGAAACAATATCAGATTATAGAATTTATCCATTCACTCTCATTAATCTAGAACTTCCAGTAAATTCCTACAATATTGCATGCACCGAAAATCAGAATTTTGAAGAAGGAGAAAAGTGTGCATCTACCATCTCGGTGGAGCACAGTTTTGGATATGATATGAATATATTTGGATCTGATTTATTTTCTGATTTGATAATATGTGGTTCAGGTTTTAATATTCAAGAGATTTCAGTATTTCTTGTAATTGGTTTCATCAATTTTGGTGTGACAAATCAAGCACCGCAAGTCTCCTTAAATTTTGATGTTGAGTATTCGATGTTAGTTCTCTCTTATGAGTTTGATGATATTATATTTTGTGAATTATTGGTTATTTATGAAGAAATATAAAATTATGGAGCTCAATCATTTTCTCTCACCAGTCCCAGGGCTTCTCTACCTTTGGTCACATGCTCATCCCCTCACAGAACTAGTAAAGAGGAAGACTTTCTGCATCCGCCTGGACACTTTCTCCTAACACTTGGGGCTGATTTTACCACTCATGGTTTTCTGTTCAAGGCTTACATGTATCATATTCTTGTGTGTTCCTCACATGGTTCAAATTCTCAAGCACATTTTCTCTCTCATCAGTTGATTTCAGCTGCTCTGCATGGGTCCATCTTTCATCCTGCAGTTGTCTATATTCCTGATTCAGTTGGGAACATTATTATTCTTCCAAAGAGGAAGATTCCTCCATAAATAATCATATTTTTTGGATTCATAGGTTCACATGCATAGATTCAGGATGCTTCTTCATAGAAGAACTAGAATACTGCATACTTCTGCAAATTGCAGTAAAATATTTTGCAAGTTTTTAACTTGTATTTCCTAAATTATACTTATCTTGAGGGGGGGTTCCCATGAGGTTTTCCCTATTTCCTCAGTTGTATTAAGTAGAATTATTTATTTTAGATTGTATTTGGGTGAACTATGTTCTTGTTACCAGGGCCCACAGTTTTCTAGGTTAGGATTCAGGGGGGGTGTTAGGATTATTAATCTTCCCTTGACCATATTGTCTATTATATTATTTAGCCTAACTTATGAACCTTAATTAATTAATTGGGTACACTAGTACCATTGGGTCCACTTTTCCTAATGGGGCCACATGTACTAGTTACTAGAGTGTGGGGAACACTGCTAGAGGTTAACTACCACTTATTTCACCTGCATGCAGTAAGTTTGGGCACCTCCTAGACCAATCCCTACATTTTAGGAGCCACTAGGAGTCCCAACATCAACCTCCTTCAGTTAGTTGGAGTTAGAACTAGTTAGTCTTAGTTAGCCTCCAGTTACTTTCAGTTAGATATCAAACAGTTAGCTAGCACTAGTTATGCATGGCTAATGCATGGTTGCATGTGGACTAGGCACCTTTGCCCACCTACCACACTCATTTGCACTGAGTTAACTAGCTATCACTGATTGATTGAGTTGTTGTACATATAGGAGTTTATCTATTGGACTTTGATATTTATTGAGACACTATGATTTAGATACAGTCAGATTCAGTGGATATACTTGAATTGCTACCTAATGCATTCAAATTATTTTCCTATGTAAACTATTGTAACACCAGATTTTATTATTGTGAATGATACTGTAAATTCCTGAGCAATACTTGTCTGTTTCATGTGTGGTTTGTTTTGTTCAGTTTGTATCTTCATTCTCCATTTACTGTAAACATTATTAGAACTATCTTCTTGAAGATATAAATAGAATTCAAATTCTAATACAATGACCAAAGAACAAAGTCTCATCAAGTGAGACCAAACCGCAAGAATAATATCTAATACACCAAATACACTTGTCCTCCTCCTTCTCCATATCTCCTTCTTTCTCTCTCTTGAGCAATACAAGTGTGAGTGTGAGGGAGGTCACCTCCCTATTTATACTAAAATTCCCAAATGACATTTTACCTAAGTGGGCTGACCTACTTGATCGGCAAGGACAACCTACCTAGGTACACTTCACAATAACAATTAACCCGACTTACAACTAAGGGTTTACCCCTTGAATTTTACATGACCTTTTACATCGGTAACATCTCCCAAAGGAGGAATAATAATAGCATGAAGTGCAAGTATAATATTCTTCGAAGTTACATTATTTCAATATATAACCCTTCTGCTGCTAGCAGTGACCTTTTTTTTTGGGGCTCATTCATGACCTTCTGAGATTAAAATTCATGATTGTTTGGTACCTCTCTCTACTAGTTGTGATTGTGTTTCTCTGTTGGACGTGACTATGTTCCTCTACTATTCGTGGTTGTGTTTCTCTATTGGCTGTCACTTTGTGTCTCTTTGTTCATTGTGACTATGTTTCTCTGTTGACCATGACTTTGTGTCTCTCTGTTGGTTGTGACTGTGTTTCTCTACTAGTCATGACTGTGTCTCTCTATCGGTCATGGTTGTGTTTCTCTGCTAGTCGTGACTGTGTCTCTCTGTTTTTCATGGCTGTGTTTCTATGCTGACTGTGAATGTGTTTTTACTTCTAAGTCGTATATGACCTCCTCCTGCTGGGACATGGCTTGATTGTCCTCTCTTTGCTAGGTTATGGTATCATAACAACTACTAAGGATGGACCCTAAATCTGTAGCAGCCTCTAAGGCTAAGTTGTGACATGTTAGTAACATTTCTGCTGAGTTACATCACCTAGGGATGGGTTGTGAAGGTGTCTTTTCCTTCTTAATAAGTGTTAGATAAACAATAGAATTTTCTCATCCTGTTGACTAGGAATCTGAGGTTTGTACCCTTACTACTATAAACCTCATAAGGTCTCTCTCAAGGTACACCATTTGTTCATCTAGATGACTTTTCCCTTCAGTGACAAGATCAAAACCTAAAATTATATGAGTATAAGGCTAATCCAAAACAATTATAGATTAGTATTGTTACTGTTCTTTGTTACTGATTAGTAACACTGTTATTTTCCTGTTACTCTCAAATGGTCCATTCAACAGTTGGATCTTGAAAACTGTTATTATTTTCTCTCAACGATTCTTTTGGACATGAATGCAAGGACTTCCATTATCATGCTCAATGTAATTAGAGATTCGAGATACTAGTAGAAAAACATTTGTTGCATATCAAATCCCTCTTTTATTAGCATTTTCTTAATACGTCTATTGTCCTTTCTTTACGTTGTGGATTAGATTCCCAAAATGAAGCCTTCCTCTCTATTATATTGTTTATGCAAGAATATTTCTCTCTCATTTCCTCATGAATGATTAATCTCAACCTCAATGATATTACCTTGAGCAACATGTCAACTGTATTTTTAGTTCACAATTGTCTTGTCATTTTTATTTTTTTGGTTATATGCCACATAATATCTAACAATGAAGAGCAACCCATTGTTTCCAACTTCTTCATCGAATGGTTTGTTAAAGAGCATGGAAGACCCATTAACTTAAAGGTGTGATCTAAACAATGTTCCCAATTCATTGAATGAATAATACATTAGGTTTTTAAGTCTAGTGTATAAGGTTTTGCTTGCACACTACTTTTGTCTTATGTAGGATTGAACGCTCAAATCTCTCCAATAGTCTCCTATTGTGCAATTCAATGGTCACCTTCCATATGTACATTCAATGTTCCAATGTTCAACACTTCAAATCAGATGTTATTCCTTCTTATGTAGGTTCATTTCTTCTTCCCATGCCGATTTCATGCAAAATGTTAGGGATTTTCCTACACTGTCAACATGTGCTTCTATTCTTCGTTCTTTCAATTTTGGGAAAACAAATCCATTCCTCACAATAGTGTAGGTAGGATCCGAGTGCTTCTTTATCTTTTGGAAAATAATTAATATTCAACCACCTCTAATAGAATCATGTTTATCCATTTCCCTCTCTAATCCTAAAATATATTTAGAACAGAAAAGATTGTGTATCAATTAGCTTGCAAACTTTCTTTCATTCCTTTGTACTAAAATGTTGGCCTCCAAACCTTCACAAATATTGATCAATCTATACATAAGTCTAGTGATTGGGGTGTGATTGATTGTGTTATGTTGGATGGTGTTTAGGGTTTCAGGGTGCATAAGTTGTCTTTTCTCTTTAGATGTTTTTATGGACAGTATTGAATGCATTTGTTATGTGGTAGGTCATGCCTTTGGGATGCCTATCTTCCCACTTTCATTCTATGTTATTTGTATTTCCAGGAATAGAAAAATCATGCCTCCATGGTCTCTAGGGTGGATGCTTTTGATATTTTCACTATCCTTTTATGAGACTTTTAATAAGGGAGTAAACTTACATACATGATATGAATCCAACCTGTTCTAATGATGGAATAGATAAATTTTTGAATGAGACTACACATGTTATCTCTCTACATGGATTGTTTACCTATGATTGGTTCCCTCCTTCATCTATTCATCGCCTACGTGGTGTGTTTGTCTACAATGGGTCCCCTCAACTTTTTTTCTTCATGACAAATAAACTACATTGTAATAATTTTCCATGATTCCTTCATTTCCTAGTATCCTTGGCTTTATGCATTAATTATCTATGCCTTCACATGCCTACCATCGATATTTATTTATTTGTTACTAAATTGCTTTCCTTCACCATTAACCAAGAAACGTGTGGGTGCATTGTGTATTCAACATTCCAGACACGAACTACATTTTATTCCTCAAAACATGGGTGATCTTATTTCTCTACACATTCTGAAAATCCTTTTCATCGACTATTTGGTTGATTTGACATGCATAGTCTGCTTTGTATTTGGCGCCCGACGCATTCTACATTTGTATGCAAACAACAAAGCTAGTGCTCTTGTGGATTTCTAGTATGTACCTCATGCCATATCACTCTATGTTTCCTATATCACGTCTTCCCACTACTTATCTACTCTATTTTAATTTGATATTCCTTCTCATTTCATAAAATTCAAATGTTTGTATTTTCCAAAATATAAATACTATAAAACATAATACAAAATTTACAATAATTATAGCTAACTCTTCACCATGTGCATCAATTCTAAACCACACACCTCTAATCTCCCTTTAATAATTTTAATCACCCTCATTATTGTAACAAGGTCTAGAATTATTTTTATCCATTGTAACTATGGCATCAATACAATCTATAATAATCTTACCCATAGCTATATTTGTCCTTGGAAGTGGGAATTATTATGAGGAGATTTGAGACTTTTAACAAAAAGTTCTGATATCATCCCATCTGTTTGTTTTTTAATGGGTATGCCTTAGAGAAATTTTCATCATTCACAGAGGAAAAATAAAAATTTAGAATTGTTCCACGTGAATCCATGCAAAGGGATGAGTGTATATGTTTTCCATGTTAATGAGCTGTTCCAATTTTAATTGCTGGAGAAAACTCTATTGGAAACAACAATTATGAACAACTAGAACAATTAAACTCTCAAATTGAAACTAAACATATAGCAATTCAAACCAATAATAAAATTAAATACCTTGATTTTAGTTATCCTTCACTTGTTGTCTACTACCTTCTTCTTGGACTATTTTGTTATAGCCTTCTAAGATTTGTGATTACCTTAAACACTCCCTCTCTCAAGGTATGATCACGTTCCTTGGTGACTTATTTCCTGAAAGAAAAGGTCTGATCCTAAATGTGTCTGAGTATCAGGAAGGTTACTAGTATATTTTGATACTAAGTTCTAAATATTTTACCAGTCTTGAATTTGATTTTGTAATATTGTTACTATGCATCTAAAGGACCAAATTTAACACAAGGATCATGGAATATTGCTAAAGACAAACGAGATGAAAATTATGTTTAAATTATCTTACTGCTTCGCATCTAGCACAATGTTGTAAATTTTACTTTGTTGTTATTTCTATACTATTATGCATTTGGATCACATCATCTAGTTTGGATATTATCCTCATACAATGATGATAAAAATATATGAAACAATGTACCTTGAGAGATATAAAAGATTAAAGTCCTTGGTTGTTGGTCCTATTGGTGAAAGGGGCTGGTTATCCACCTTAATGGTACACCTTGGTCTTATGGGTATGAGGGTTTCCTTATTTTCTTATTGTGATCCCCTTTGGTTGACTTATGGTCCTTTATATTCTACTTGGTCCTAGCACTCTTATTATGTGTACCTTTATTATGATGACTTTTATTTTATTGTTTTTATTTTATAACACCGTTTAACCAGTGGTAACCTATCCTAAGTCAGCTTTTATTTTATGGTTTTTTTTGTAAGACCATTTAACAATTAGTACCCTGTGACTTGTTAGTAACATTTATGTTGAGTTACATCACCTAGGGTTGGGTTGTGAAGGTGCCTTTACCTTCTTAAAAAGTGTTGGATAAATTATTGAAGTTTATCTTCATGTTGACTAAGAATATGAGGTTTGTACCCTTACTACTATACCCTTATAATATCTCTCTCAAGGTATGTCATTTGTTCATCTAGGTGACTTGTCCCTTCAGTGACAAGATCGGAACCTAAAAGTATTTGAGTATAAGGATGATCCAAAATAGTTCTAGATTAGTATTGTTACTGTTATTTGTTACTAATTAGTAACATTGTTATTTTCTTGTACCTTTTCATTTTTTTGTTTCATTAGTTATAATATTGTTACTGTACATGGCATTTGGTAAATCATCTCAATGACCAAATTTAACGCAATGACTAATGGAGTGTTAAAGTTGAAAGATATGAAAATTATACCCAAGTGAGATATATCATTTCAAATAACCATGATGAGTATCGGTGGTGGTGAATTCGTCAAAGAGTGGGTGAGTATAAATGTATGTTTTGTCTTATGATATGCTCTTCACCAAATAACAACACATAACACTTGAAGGTCCAAGCATAAATACAATGAGACATGGGTACAATATATTGGGGGGATACCCCTAGGTTGGATGTGTCTATCAAGTCCAATTACTTAATCCTTTTATTAATATCGTTAACTCATAAGACATTCATTGTCTAGCAAATGCAATAGACCTATATCTATTATCCATTTGGAAACAAAGATGGAAAAGGGAAAGTACCATTGGATTACCTAGAGAGGAGGAACAAATTTGGAATCAATTTGTACAAAGAATTCAACAATGTCCTATAACAAAGCATAGAGGGTGTGTCCTCCTTGCTTAATCCTCTATTTTTAGGGGAGAATGAGATCTAGAAGAGTGGAGAAAATTTGTAAAACTTGGAGATAAAATACCAAATTTAATTTGTACAGTAAAGTATCTGATAATAAAAAGTGTTGGAATATATTATATTCCTTGGAAGGTAATAATGTATTTGTATTATGTCAGAAGTTGTTTACAATATTATGTAAAAGAGTAATACATTTAACCCATAGTTATATGGTGTTGTATTTACTTGTGTAGAGTATTTGTCCATGGTATTGTATTAAGAGATGTTATTTTGGAGAATTATATTATACCACATGCAATATGTTAGAGTAATTTCTCCTCATCTCTTAGTATATAATAGAGTCAAGTGAGTCTCTACACATCATGTATTATTGATGTAGTAGTGGTACTATTGTGACACTATTGTACATCATCTATATTCTTTGGGGTATTTGTGCTTTTCTCTCTTGTAATATTGGAGAACACATTCTGGAGATAATAGAAGACTACATTTCCGTGGATGTAACCCATTAAGGTGAACCACGTATATTGGTGTTCTTTTGTCATTTTATTTTCATGTTCTTATCTTTTATGAGATGTTATTGGTTTCTTAGATAGGTCAACTAGTTTAGCTTGACTCTACTATTCTATCAAAAAGACCATGTGGGGTTCCCTCCAAATCTAGTTCTATCCTACGGAAAGAAAGAAATATTACAAGTATAGTACCATTGGGAAATTTCCTTTGAAATCGTGTGCATCCATTTTTCAATTTTTCAATAAGAAAAATCTTGTCTGTACAAAGTCTCATCCATATTCACAATATCCACATAATACATATTTGTACAATTATATGAAAAATAGAAAAATAGTTCTTGTACTTCCAAATAATAATAGAACTAACTCTAAATATTTGTAGGTACCACCAAATAGGTACTTGTCAGATATATCTTCCTTGAGTGAGGAAGATAGACTAGCAGAGGTTTAAAGTGAGATGTCTATTATGAGATATAATAGGTCAAGATCAACCAGAGGTGAAAATTTTGTATACGCATGGAAATTTTTCTTTCTGAAGGAGGATCACATGATTATGATAATGAGAGCATAGGTGACATTGAGTTTCCCTTGAGGTATAGAAATCTTGTCAAATGATGGATACCCCAGGAGCTACCCCAAGTGGACATGAATTTCTTCCTTAATGGGAGGGTTTATCGCATTGCTCCATTCTCTTTACATGGATTGGGGATATTTTCCATGGATGGCATAATGCTCAAATATGGCACTAAAAATGAATTGATGGAGTATGTCAAACCAGGATACAAATACAATGATTGGTTGTTGTTGGCCCGATATACGCAAAGTATGCAGAGATATGGAGTTGCAACAAATTATATACAACTACTGGACAACAATTTGAACAAAGGAGCTACTATGTATATTGATGGAAGGACAAAATATTCCAAAAATATTGTAGGATTTATAAATAGTACATGACCAGGGACAACACATAAGCTACCCAATTAGATATTTGAGGGGCATAAAGGAAATCATGTATTCGTATGTGCAACAAAATCAATAGTTTCAGGTGAAGATTTTTTTATCAATTAAAATTTGAATCGAATAGATGCGGGGATTTTTATTATGGGGGTTATTATCTTATAGAACAATTAACTCAACCTTTGATAGATGACTTATTATTTTTCTCTTGAAACAATTTTAATTATATGTACTTTTCATTATTAATATTTCTTGATTCTTGTATTGTGGCAGCGTGATCATGGCCATATGTTACAAACAAGTATATCTAATAAGGTTAACATCAATGTAATAGTAACCACAATTCATTATGATATTACAACTCTTAACATTTGACATTTTATGTGCTTATGAGCTCAATATTTCAATATGATATCATGCTTATTATATTTTGGCAGGGGGGTACTCAGAACACACTTGCAGCTTCTGGTCAGGTAAACGTGATTGTCATATTAACGGTAACATTTTTTCTTCATTAAGCACATTTATTAGACATGGTTCAATTTTTAATTTTCAATATGAATACATCTTGCTCCAGTGTTGTGGCAGGCTGACCGTGGGAAGTCACCAATAGTGTCGCATCAAGTAAATGTTAACGTAATAATACCTAATAACATCAATGTAATAGTAACCACAATTCATGATTATATTACACTTGTTAACATTTGACCTTTTTTATGCTTATGAGCTCAATATTTTAAGATGATATCATGCTTATTGTATTGTGGTAAGGGGGTACTCAGAAGTCACCTGCAACTTCTGGTAAGGTAAACATGTCTGTCATATTAACACTAAAGTTTTTCTTCGTTAATCGCATCTATTAGACATGGTTCAATTTTTACTTTTGAATATGAATATGTCTTACTTCTTGTATTGTGGAAGGTTGACCATGGGAAGTCACCAATGGTGTCACATCCGGTAAATCATAGCGTAATAGTACCTAAAAATGATTAAAGTAATTATTTTTCTTATTATATGCATGTTATTTTTTTGACGTGAATTTTTGTAGCGATAAAAATAAATTAACTACTTTTATTGATTGATGTTTGTAGAGCACACCACATCAAGATGATGAGGTTATCATTGAGGAAGATATATTTTATTCAACTGACCCAATGGAAACTGTGAAGAAGGTTTTTAAAATGTCCAATTAAGAACTTCTTAGATTGATTGTAATTAGACCTAGGATTGAAGAAATCAAATCAAGAATTGATGACTTGAGGAAAACAATAGAATAGTACAGGGTAAGTGCTATCTTTGAAATATTTTACGAACTATGAAATATATTAATTTATGTTATTTTAGTTCTCTATTTTTTATATGATCTAATCAATTAAAGTTTTCTTTTTGTAGGACTTTTTGGAGATAACACCCGTGCATCAAGTACATGATGTAGAGGTCGGTATTGGTAGTAGTGATGGTTCAACACATCATGAATCTACTGTACCAATGAGGCTATTTGACTCTGTTGACCACCAATTCCCTTTATATGTTACAAACTCACTAGATGTTGGAGATAAACAGGGCCCTTCACCCACTAGTACTTCACAGGATGTTAGAGAGGACAATAGCATCAAATGTGAAACTTCTTATCCTGGAGCAGTACATGTGGTTAGCAATGGATCATTACTCGTTACCTTCTTGGTGTACCATGACTGATTTCCAATCAAGATATCGAAGAATGAATGTATTATTTAATTAATTTAGTGTTTTTTTCATGTAATTCAAAGCCACATAACTCAAATTATTTTTAATTAATGATCATATTGTTTTTGTAGGACAATGTTTTTTATAAGAATCAGCATGAGAAGGAGTTGGATATTTTTGGTCCCACCATTTATACACAATGGAATTCCTAAAATTGATAATTGAAAGATGATATGATGAACCACATGGTCAGCTTGTTTGGTGATACCTTCAACATAAAATGTCACTACAGGGGCTGGCTTAAATTTGAAATATGTCAGGGAATATTATAGGCACAATTTGCAAATTAACCCTAAGTATGAGCACCCTCCAATGGTTCCAGATAAGGAGTGGAAGGATCTCATGGATCATGCAAAGGAGAAGGCATTGAGAAAACAAATAAAGAATCAGCCACTCGGTTCAAGAAGGTATGACACATATCATATTTTCAATGAAAAATGTTCATTTTTTTAACTTTTAAATACATTTAAGTTGAGATATATAACATATTTGAAACCTTTCATGGGATCCACAAAACCTGTAAAGAGACAGATGAAAGACTATAAAAACATGGGCATCACAAACTAGGCCAGGGTGGATATTAGAAACTAAGAGCACGAATTGTAAGAATCAAACGATCATTATTTTTAGCCAAAATGTTTCTACATGTAGCACATAAATAATTGATTTATCACAAAAAAAATTCATGGTGTTATGCATTGCAGGGAAATGATTTCCAAGCTACAAACACTAAAGAATACTTGAGGCTCGGATTCAAGTACATTTTTCAACATGTGTTGGAATGTCGAAAAAGCTTGGGGAAAACCCTAATTCCCCCATTGACGCACACAGGGGTAAATAAAACCAATAATGCCATCATTATAATGTAATTGTGTAATATATTAATTAATGATTACATCAAAAAATAAATGACTTTTTTTTTGAAGGTGAGAGCAACAAAAGCAACGAGGGTTGCAATACTGAACATGTACCACATGAAGGCGGGGAGCTTCCTCATGGTGGTGGCGGGCAACATAGCCATTCAAGTATGTATGATATAAAATAGAAGTATTTAATATGATTTTAAATGTATAATTTATAATGTGTACTAATAAATTCTCTTTTGTGAATGACAGAGCATGTATATGCTCATGCTCAAATGGAAGATGAACAAATGACAGAACCAATGAACACTCCAATTGTCTCACCTAGTCAACCAATAGGCAAACATCTTTGTAATGATATTGGAAATAATGAAATATGTATCTCAATAATAACTATACATTTATATCTATATAACATGCATGTTTTTGCAAGGGATGACTCTCTCGAGTGACCTCCACACCCTACTATTCAACGTACCATAAGTATGGTACATGAGAGCATGCCCACACAATCAACAAAAAGAGAGGACACAACAACTACAATGAGAAATGACAATGAATTAGATGTTCCCATCTTGGAATATATGAAAAACAATGTAGTTGTATACATTTAAGATGTGTATTTGACCGAGTAAAAAAATGAAATATTTATAGTTTTGTTACAAGTTTCTTGATTTAGTCGGTGCATGGTCATAGTTTAGAATTTATGTTTATAATGTGAATGTTATTGCTCAGTTCATATTTCTAAATATGTGTGACATATTTCAAGGACTATGGTTATCCTCAAGGGGATATCCACCCCTTCCTGAGTTAACTTGAGGAAGACAAGATGCCCATATAATTTATAATTGGTTTAGATCTAATATATTCATGTTATTATTATTTCAACATTATTGTTTTTCATCAACAACTTAGATATGATATATATTGCTACCATTATTACTATTTTTGTTTTCATTACTTTAATGATTATTGCAGCTCTCTGTTTGATAGTACTGTGCTGATTAAAACAATTAATATACCTATATTTTTTCTTTTTACAATTTATATGAGAAATGTTTGTTCACTTTTTTGCATGGATTATTTTTGAATATGTGTGACATCTTCCGAGGACTATGGTTATCCTCAAGGACATGGCCTCCCAGTGCTGATATGGCCACATGGGATTCCTTATCTAGTGATGATGATTATGAGCTTCCACTCTTTGTATGAGACACATGAGACATATGACTACATATAGTTGAGAAGGTCGAAAAACCTACCCTTGCATTGAATTTATGTGCATGATCCTACTATTATGTCATGTTTCCTTGTTATGTTACGTTAACTTGCATGTTTACTTGTATGTGATGTTTAGCCTTGTGGTGACTCGTGATTGACCCTTCCATGGTAACGTTGAGCTATACAACCATTAAATGTTGATGTCCAACTTGTTGATGACTAGAGTGGCCACTTAGGGGGTGTCCTTCCCTTGCGTTGACCTTAAGATCCCTCCTTAGGTTCCATCCACCTTATATGATTTTTCTTGTTGTACTTTGTTGTCATTTTCTATTGTGAGTTGGTCATACTACTATGCTTCTATTGTTTTTTATTTGTGAGGGTCGGATGATCTATTTTAGGGTCTTTTCCAGTTCTGGGTTCTCTCTTTTCACAGGTATGTTGGTCTATTTGAGTCTCAAGAAAGTAACCTAAGGCTAAGAGGTTGAAGTTTGTTTAGAAGCACTTTTCTGAGGATAAGGGAGGTTTTCCCTAACATCTTAGGTTGAGATTATAATTGGTTCAAATCTGATATATATTGCTACTATTATATATTGTTTTCTTTCATTAACAACTTAGATATGATATAGATTGATACTACTATTAATGTCAATGTTTTTAGTACTTTAATGGGTATTGTAGCTCATTGTTTCTAGGACATGCATGAAGGATATTGAGGTATGATTTTTATTTTTCACAAAAAATGACATAATTTTATTGTATCGTAGTAATACATACAACATGACAACTCTGTCATACTATTTTTATTTATAGGTAATCCATATTGTACACCCAATTGATGAGGCTTCTATTCAAAATATTTAGATGTACAAAGACGTAAGTTATATTTTTTCTATCCTTTTTTGTGGTGGCTTACAAGTGTTTTTAATCATTTTTAGTCTGAAATTAATTTGGTTTTACTTTTTATTATTGTCCAATAATTGACCATAGTAGTAGGTCACATTGAATTTCATATTTAATGTTGATTGATGGTATAAAAGTGCCCAGGATTTAATAATAAATAATTCTTGATATAGATCTAGTACACAGAAGCACTTAGATTTCTGGAAATTGTCTTATGGCGCATATGTTTGTCCTCAAATCTAGCCTAGAATCAGATCATTGTTGACTAGGGGGTCAAATAGGGCTGAGAATTACTTTAGTCTGTGATAATATTTGAACCTAAGTTAAAGTTGGTGGGAAATATGATGGAAAGCTAGGAAATCCCAGTGAGCTAGAGCTATTGAAACTTGACGTGAACAACTATTCTAACAAATTCTTTGCAATATGCAGCCATCATTGTGATTAAGTATACTTAACAAAAAAAATGAAGAATTATCAATACAAGAACTATATGAATCTTGGAAAGATATCACGGGCATTGTCCACTTTGTAAACTCTTTAGATGAAAAGGATGCTACAACCAATGTTACATAAATTTATTCTTTCTCTTTTTTTCCCACTTTTTACCACATTTTAGGTTGTCCAAATTTCTAAGCTTTTCAAGTTCAATGTCTAGTTTTTCCAAGTTTTCCAGGTTCAATTTATGCTTATAATGTTTTCCCAAAATTTTCATGATTTTTCCAATTTTTTGAGTTGATGATCATTTCCAAGTTTTTTCCAATGTTGAGTTCAACTAGTTCGACATAGGCTACTTGAATTGTATCTAGTTATCATTATGGTGTCAAACTATAACCTAACTCACCTAGTTCCTATTAGACAACCATGCAATTTGAATAAATATTGTCAGTGAAAAAATATGTGCCAAAGTTCAACAAATATATTCAACTAACCATGCCATTCACCAAAATTCTAACTTCAAGAATTAAATTTCATTAATGTGGTTACTTAAACTATAACTATCTAACTGCAAGATAATCCCTATACTTACCTTTATGGATTAAAAAATTATTAAGAATCAAGTCCACTCTCTTGGGGCCTATAAGAAATGCAAACTATGGTTTGAATTTATATCATTGTGATATCGTGTCATTTGGAAATAACAATAATAGCTTAAAACATGATCCCAATGATGTTCATGTTCAACCCTCAACCTATGTTCAATATATAGTGGAGTCATGAAGTTTTCGCCAAAAAAATAGATAAATGGAATCATTAATGACCAAAGGGGTTGTTCTCTTATATTTATGAATGACCAACAAGTTAAGAATCCATGTTGACATATTTTAGAGTGTTGTTATGATATTTTTATGAAGTAGAAGAATCACATCTCACCATGTTAGTTTTCTATTCACAAAATATGTTATATGCCTATCATGTTGATAATTTATTAGAGTGTTGTTCATCATATATGATGCATGCCTAGTATATATAAGAACACATTTGGCATGTATGTGTTAAGAAAAATTACAAACACATATCTCAAGATAGCATAGATCATGAGACTTGAGGGACCTACAATGCTTTACCTACATGCTAAATATTGAAACTTGACTATTGTTATGAATGGTTGACGATATTTTAATTCCAAATATGTGTAATTCAACAAAAACCCCAAGTATTGACCCATAATTCAACTCAATTACCTTAGTATATTAATGATCCAGGAAATAATTAGAGTACCAACATTAAGTGTGCATTAGACCAAGAAAGAAGTAATGTATTTTCTCAGCTGGTTTCAGATGGTGAACCAACAATGAACACCCATAAAGGAAATATCAAAGCAACTTTAAGTGTGGAAATATTCCATAATTCTTATTGCTTTTGAAAATGTGAATATTGAGTGCAAGAACACCAATATATAGTAACAAAACTCTGAGTTTGTCAATGGTTTTTCGATAGAAAAACAAGAGTAAGAAACCACAATAAATCATCCACATAGGACCAATGCACAAGCTACATGACTTGTGATTTATGTGTATGAATTTGATACCCTTGGATGTTTGGCTAGATATCTTGGTGAGATGCCTTGTTAGGCCTTATATTGCTAGTTAGGGCTTCTTATTAATGATGGATTCCCTAGCCAGGTTTTGGAGGCTTTGGAGAGTCCTAGCTTGTTATGATATTTTTTAAAGTTGGAAAATCAAAGGTTTTTTTTAAATACACATAAAGCATTTCTCTAGCAAAGATAATCCATCTCTATAGCGATGATAATCCCTCACTTGTATAGAAAATTCGTCGGTCATTTCTTTATGGGAAATCATTTTCCATCACTATAGCGACGATCCGCCATCACTTGTATAGTGAATTCACTGCTATGTGCATGACTGGATCATGGTGCAGTAAGTCTAGTACATCTCTATAACAATGAACGAATGTATCTATAGTGACAAACAAATGTTTCTATAGAGAAAAGAAAACGTTATTATAGAGACATAATGACATCTATATAGAGACAAAGAGACATTGTTATATCGACGAGTTATCATCACTAAAATGACGAATAAGGGGTTTTAAGTAGTCCCCAATCACAACACGTGTCATCTATTTACTGTCGCTATAGAGACTAAATGTTTTAAATGTGGATAAAGTGAAGATAATTTTTCCATGAAAGTTTGGGCTAATGTTCATCACTATAGTGACACAAAAGTGTTGCTAAAGCAATGATTTGTCATGGACAAAAATGTTCACATCTACTAGTGGTGGGGTGATTTCCACTTCCTTCATCCGGTATTAACACTAGTGTTAATTCCCATGGGGGTGGTAGTGGATACGTGAGCATTGGGTATTGTTATAGCCCAAAATGACACATCTCTACCTGTGACCACTTTCCCATGATTTCGTCGCATGTCGGCACTTCATGAGAGTCACTGAAAAAACACCTATCTTGGAGGACCCATATCGTGAGTTATATAACTCCGTTTGACCTGATTTCTACGCCGTTGGAAAGGTAATTTAGTTAGATAAAACTTTATAGAAGACACCAAAGTCTGAAAATGCCTAGAAATACCCTAAAAATGCGTTTTTTTGTCCATTTGCGATTTTCCTTAAGGCAAACCCACGAATGTGCCTCTTAGCATTTAATTATTAAAACATGAGTTAATTGGAGATTAGTTATGTTATTTAACTTAATTTCCTTAACTGCTGTAACTTCTACAACCTTCAAAACTACCTTATTTCACCCATATAAATAGAGGTAGGGAGGTCCATGAGAGGGGACTTGGAATTTCTGCATTGTTATGCTGGAGGAATTGGGACTCTCTTTGCCCACACCTTTGCCCTGGAGGTCTTCCCCTTGTGTTGCAGAGCTTGGAGGCTGAGTTATTTGGAGAAGAGAAGTAGCATATCTAGATCAAGGTTTCATGAGGTGCCAACTTGAAGAGAAGGTATACTTGTACTTGTTTTCAAGATCAATAAAGATGTGATGTCCTTCTTCTTCCCAAATCATTGTTCAATGTGTGATTGAATCTCTATTTCTGATCATATGATGATGTTATTCAGATCATTTGTTTATGTTTATTTGATTATCATTGTCTTATATGTGGTCATAATGGTTTGAGGAAGGTATAATTTGTTTTGCAGGTCTCTTGTAGCGAGAGGAGCAAGAAGAGGATTGAAGAGAAAGCTTGGACCAGCCTTCAGTTAGTCAGGTGTGGATCTTTCTCATCTCTGAAACTTGCTGATATATGCTTGCTGAACATTGTGCATCTCTCTTTCAACCCCAGTACATTGATGGTCTCTTAAACCCTAGCCATAGGACACTTTCCTTTACAACAGAACTGGCGACTCCGCTGGGGACTAGCCTTGTCTGTTTGGGGTTTTTCTCTTGATTTCTTTCATCTTTTTGCATTGTTTCAGGTCCTTCTTGCCACTTAGGAACACCTTTTCAGTCTGATTACACACTTCCCCTGCCTTATTAGGGTAGTTTTTGACCTTTTTTGGGATTTTGCTACCTATGCGCGGGTTGTTTTTCTAGACAGTCGTGAATACAGTCTTGTATGCGCGGGTTGCTGCATTGAACAGTCGCGCATCATTCGCGACCTGCCCTTATAGACAGTCGCGTATATACCTGGAAGTTAGGATTTTTAAGTCAAGTTTTTGCTTGTTCCCTTCTTCAGGTAATCCCTGTTTGTGAGTGGTTTCTCTTTATGAATATTGTGTAGCCTGTCTGAAGACTGTTGGTGGTCACCCTACCTGCTTTTTCAAAAGCCTTTGAGTCTTTTTGCTTGGAGGAATTCTCGCTTGTTTGCTTTATTATATCCAAGTTTTCTCAAAGCACAGTGCATTTCTTGGTGCATGGTAGGTCTTTTAAAGTCTTCTGCGGGTGCATGAATCCAGGGAGTTTGTGTCATTCTTTTTGTTGTTCTTTATCTATGTGGTAAGCCCCTTTATAGCATTAGGATTTACTCTTTTCTCTTTCACCTGTCTCCTTTGCTTGGTTTGCTTTTTGGCCTTTTGTTTCTGATCAGCCTCTGTTAGTGGCCTGTGTTTGATTTCAGAAGCTTGTGGGTATTGTTTTCCTCCTTCTTTTGTTGGTTTACTTTACCTTGCCAAAGTTGTTGACTTGACTCTTATACAATCCTTCCTCCCAAGTAAAGTTTATGCTGACTTTAGTTCTTTCTAGAGTTTGTTGGGTGGTTGCATAGCAAAGTTCCTTTCGCTTTGTTCTTTTTATCTGCATGCTTTGCTTTGTAGGTAGTTTTTCTTTTGCATTTTATAAAAGAAAATTTAAAAGAATTTCTTTTTGTTGCTTTTCCTCCTACCTCTTTCTTTGGTTTGACCTTGTGGACAAGGTACTGAGCAGCCTTTGTTTGTAGGTTTAGATTGACCCTTAGGACTTCTTGACCTTTGTTTATGTCAGTCTTTATGCTCAGTCTTTTCATTCCAAAGTGTTGGCTTGTTTACTTTTGTAAGCTTTCCTTTTAAAAGAGGTTTATATTCAACTTTAGGGAAACCTAGAGTTTGTTTTCGGGGTATAAAGTAGTTGTCTATTTTCTTTGCTTTCAGTACTTGTTTGCATAAGTAGATAGGCTGATTTTTCTTTTGCATTTATAAAAGAAAAATACAAAAACATATGGTTGCTTTATGTGCATATAGATTAGGCTGTTAGTCTAGTTTGCATAGCATAGCATTGTTTTTGAAAGATTTAAAAAATATAAAAAGATTTGATCTTTTTGGCTTTCAAGTTATTTGAAAATATAAAGAGAATAGCTATTTGCTTCTTTGCATCTCATTTCTCTTTGCTTAGTCATTTTGTTTTCATTTCTTGAGTCAAAACACCGCAACAGTTTCATGCCATTTACCCTCTGAGTAAGAAACAGCCCATAAAATAAACGATATAAATTTAAAATTTACTAGCAAGTTTTTATTTTTAGGGCCTTCCACCTACTAGCTTAGGCTAGGCTTGTGGGCTAGGGAGTGCAAACTTCCCACAAGCTATAAACTCAGACGTAGTGGACCATTCATTAGGTAAATCCTTGGTTCTACCGCTATATCTGGGAAGCTCCTCTCAAACGGGAGTTAAGCACGAGGCCGCGTGGAGGCTTGGACAGAGGGGATAACCCCCCGAATCCTTGTCAAAACGTAACTCAGGACTTTTGCGCATCTGGGGATTCTGTCTAGGCAGAATTTTGGGCTCAGATACCCTGCCCATGTGTACGAGTTCGGCTTGCGACTGTCCCCCCAGACAGTAGGTATTATCAAGGTAGCCTTTAGTCTCTTGTCTTTTATGGCTCATACACAGGTAAACCGGAAGGTTATTTCTGGTTCACCTCGGACAGACTTGGAAGGTAACCCTTGTGGAAAGTGCAGGAGGGTGGTGGGTGATTCCTCCGCTTGTGCCTGAGAACCCCTCAAGGACGCCAAGTAACTGTTCATCAGCCTTCTTCTGGAAGGTATATCTTTATAGCCTGTTTAGATTGCTTGAGACTCTAGGATCTTTTTAGTGAGTGCTGTGTGGTTTGTTTGTACTTAGTGGGCCTTTAGGTGTCTACTCTGTAATTTTGGTTGATCATCAACCTCGGACTTTGTCTCTTATTTTGAAACTATGGCTAACACCCCTTTGAACACCAACCAAGAGATCCCTTCAATGGGAACTCCTTGTCATATTCCTCTCACAGGGAATGTTGGTGTTCCCTTGATGGCCACCTTGAATCTTCCGGGATTCACCATAGGGCTACCGGTGTGGTTGTTTTCCACTCCAACTGTCCTGAATGCTCCTAATGCTTCTCAAATAAGCACCTTATATCAAGGGCATCAAAACACTGTCTCCCCTTCACCTGTAGTTAGTTCTCCTCCTCCTTCTACCTCATGTGGTGAAAGTACTGATACTAGTAACCGGCAGTCTAAAAGGATTAAAAGAAGGAGGAATAGGAAGAAAGCACATAAGCAAGGGGGCACCCGTTCAACCCCTGCAAGTCAAGTTGAACCTCACCACCCAGCCTCGGTTGTTCAGGCTGGGGGCACCCATCCAACCTCTGCAGTTCATGTTGGATCTAGTCACTCAACCTCTGGTGTTCACGTTGAGTGCACCTGTTCAACCTCTGGTTTTCAAGTTGAACCATCCTATCCAACCTCTGTTGTTCATGTTGGAGCTATCCATCCAGCCTCTGGTGATCAAGCTGGTGGGATCCTTCCAACCTTTTCAGGTCATGTCGGATCCTGTCACTCAACCTCTGGTGTTCAAGTTGAGTGCATCCGTTCAACCGCTAGTTTTCAAGTTGAACCTTCCCATCCAACCTCTATTGTTCAAGTTGGATCCATCCATCCAGCCTCTGGTGTTCACGCTGGTGGGACCCCTCAAACCTTTCCAGGTCATGTCGGATCCGGTCACTTAGCCTCTGGTGTTCAAGCTGAGTGCACTCGTTCAACCTCTGGTGTTCAAGTTGGATCTATCCACCCAGCCTCTGGTGTTCAAGCTGAGTGCACTCGTTCAACCTCTGGTGTTCAAGTTGAACCTCCCCATCCAACCTCTGGTGTTCAAGTTGGATCTATCCACCCAGCCTCTGGTGTTCAAGCTAGGGGCACACACTCAACTGCTACAAAGCATGTTGATCCTAACCATTCAACCTCTGTTGTTCATGTTGATGGTGCCTGTCCTACCTCTGCAAGTCAAGTTGGACCTAGTCTCTCAGCCTCTACCAGGCACACTGGGGGCAGTCTTTCAGCCTCTTTGTTTCAAGCTGAGGACAACCCGTCAACCACTGCGAGTCATGTTGACACTGTTGACAAGTCTACCTATTCAAAACACAAGCTCAAGTTTCCTTGTAAGCTTTGTGATGGAGACCACCTTACTTATAAATGCCCTTCTATTGAGGAGGTGCGAAGAGTTTGGATTCATGGTCATCCCGTTTTTGAACATTATGGAGTCTCTCAACAACCAGCCTCTCTTAGTGAGGTTGGACCTAGTCACCCAGCCTCTGTTGTTCACGCTGGGGAAAAACTCTCATCCTCTGCTAGTCATGTTGAGAGAAAACAGTCATCCACTGCTCGTCATGTTGACTCAGTTGAGAAAATTGGTCGTTCGAAGCATCATCTTAAGTTCCCTTGTGTGCTATGCAAGGGAGATCACCTTACTCATCTGTGCCCTGCTATCCCAGAGGTGCGAAGAGTGTGGTCCAAGACTCATGGATTTTGTTCTTCTGAACACCCTATAGTTTCTCAACATCCTACTCAACCTTTGGTTGATCAAGTGGTCGAACAAATCTCAGATTTGGTCGATCCCACTCTTCTTTCGGAGAGTGCTCCTCATGTGATTGAACCAATGTCATCTTTGGTCAATCCCACTCTCCCTTCGGAGAGTGACTTTCACCAAGCGGTTGAATCGATCCCAGTATCGATCTATCCCACTCTTCCTTTGGAGAGTGAAGTGTCTACTAGTCACATTTTCTTCACTGCCAGTTCAGATCTTACTGAACAAGGGGGCACTGAACTTGTTTCGGATCAACCCCCACCAAGTCCTCGAATTGCTTCCTTTGATTGGGATAGCCTAGTTGAGCCGCGCCTTCCTTCCCATGCACCTTTCCAGATAAAGGTCAAAGTTGAACCCTATACAATTGCTCGTTGCATTGTTGATGAAGGAGCCTCAGTTAGTATTTTGTCTGCTCGTGCTTGGCGAGGTATGGGATCTCCCAGCCTTGTGTCGACTGCTAGTCAGTTACTGGCATTTGATAGAAGAACTTGTATAGCCTTGGGAATTCTTGCTCAAACACCTGTTACTTTGGGTGGGAAGACTGTCTTAGTTGACTTCATGGTAATAGAAGACCCTTTGGACTTCAATATGCTCCTTGGATGTGATTATGTCTATGCCATGCAAGATGTGGTGTCAACATTCTTTCGTGTGATGTACTTTAATCATGGCGAAGAAATTGTCACTATAGATTAGTCAGATTTTCTTGATCCGTCTCCTGACCCAACTAGAGACCAAGTCTTTCCTTTATTGATTCCCAGTGTTTCTGTAGACACTACCCCGCCACAGGTGAACTATGTGGCTTCTGGTCCTTTGTGTTCAATTGCTACTGAGAGGCAGCCTCTGTTTTCATGCTTACCTTCTTGGGACTTGGTCCCAACAGTTGATCGGGTGAGTCATCCTATACAGATTGTAGAGTCTTCTCTCCACTCTGTCCATCCATTTGAAAGTTTAGATATGTGTCATATCTCGGATGATTTCTTCCTTTCGGATGAAGTCTTCCTGGAGTCTTTGATACAATCTAACCTTCTTTTTCAGTTGTGATTAAGTCTAACCCTGATTTGCCTAGTAAGCCTTCCCTTTTTCTTATGTTGGTTTTTGTTGAGTCTTTGATTCTTCATTTGAAAAGCAAGTCAGTGATCCTGATGAGTTTGATTTTTTCTTATGAATTTCTCAGCTCCTGTGATATTGAGTTTGTTCCTGCAGACTCTATCTCCCTTGTTGATTTTTGCTTCTCTTCTGAGGTTGATCTTATTGATTATAAACCCTCGAGCCTTGGTCCTATAGAATCTTCTTCGGTTGATTCTGCCTTGACTTTTCCTTTTGTAGAAGATAGCAAAGTCACAAGTGTTTCTGCCAAAGTGACCTGCATCGGATCGTTTCTTCTGATGTTGTTGTTTCTTGGAGACAGGATTATTAGTTGGATTCACAACTGTTTATGGGCCTCACCTTGTTGTTCAAGTTGTAATTGCATTTGCATATGCCTTGCTTAC
>LPNX011212930.1:211761-237507 GCA_001517045.1 Pseudotsuga menziesii | reverse complement strand
ATCCACATTGGTGGTAGGTTATCTCTTTCTCGGACCATGTGGAATAATACGAGAAAGGATCCCTCTCTTTTCTTTTTGAATTGAGAAGAGTATTCTCAGGAATAGGTTTATCTCTTTTCCGGACCTGAGGGACTAAACTTACGAAAAAGGAACCCCCGGTATGAGCTTAGTTTTCTCTTTTTCGTGCTCTGGACCAAAACATGAAAAAGATTCCGAGTGTACTTTATGTCTTTTTCATGCTCGTTAAACCCTAAAGAACAAAGCATCGATTTTATTGTTGTAAGCCCCATTTCTCGTAACCAAATGGATCTTTCTGAGTGATCTTTCCTTCCTTCACACTCGTAAAACTCAGGCTATATATGCTGCTTTAGAAGGAGCGTTGGGTAGGTGGTAATTTAACCTTTTTCGGACCTTCCTGACTAATTACGAAAAAGGTGCGCCTTTTCTTCTTCGAAAGTTAAGAGATTTCTTCTGTTGTTTTTTTTATACTTTTTCGGCCTCAGGAGACTAAATTGTACGAAAAAGGACCCCCCTGGAGTCTTCTTTGGAGTTTTCAGACTCTCTAAACTATGAAAACACAGTCGAGCATGTACTAGTTCGGGCTCGTAAAATCCACGAATTAGTGCTTTATCAAGGATTCTTCTTTCTTTTCTTCGAGCTTGTCAAAAATGAAGATGGTCCCGAGTTTGCTTTCTTGGACTCGTTAAACCTTTACAAGAAAGAAGGGAAGGGGAAGGTTTATTTCCATGTCTTTTTATATCATGGCAGCAAGTCTTGTTTCCTTGAACAAAGCACCAGTTTTGAGTCTATCAACAGTTGGGTCCTAGTCTTTTGACCTTATCCTGATTCATAGTTTTCTTACTCCTCCAGTTGGTCTCTTTTCCAATTATATGGGGAATCTGTCAATGTCTTCTACATTGCAGATTTGTTTCGTTGGTCCTATTTCATGTCAAAAGCTGCCTAAGTCACTTTTGTGTCGTGCTCACTGTTCAAGGATTAAACCTTTGTCGGCCATTCTGCAGTTGCCTTGACCTTTTATGTCGGCCATTCCCTAGTATCAGTTCATTACATCATGTCTCCAGCGGTCCCTTTTGTGAAATTCAGTACCATTTCCAAATCCAATTAGTCTTTGATTTACCTCGTGTTGGATGATGAAGGATGCCTTAATGCCTTCCTTCCAATGGATCTCTTCCTATCGACTGCAACACATCTTGCTCTGGGAATGAGATTCAGAGTTTTATGACAGTACCTTGGGAATTGTTGTCCTCAATGGAAATTTCCCTCGCTATTGGGTAGTGGGGATACCTTAATGTCTCCTACTCGATGGATTCTTCAAGTGTTCGACTTCAAGTCCTTGTAATCACACTTGTTAGAATGTACTAGGTACCTTGGGGACCATTTTCATTAATGGTGGTTTCCCTCGCGTTTGTTAACGGTTTTCATTATTGACCGGTAATCAAACGGTTTCCTCCATGTTCGACTTCAGCTCCTTTATTCGCATGGTGAGGATTCGTACCTTTTTTGGGCGGTTTGGATTGAAGACCTTGGGCCGATAGTAGCATTGCCATTTTTTGCTATTGCCCAAGTTGCGCAAGACCTTGTTATCTTTATATGACATTTTGCTGAGACATAGATCCACCTTGTATTTTTGTGGCTATGATCGATTGTTGAGCATGGATCCACCTTGTTCATTTGTGGCCATGACTCCTTTAGATTTGATATGGCGCCTTTTTGAATATTGAGCGACCATGATAGTTTCATCAGTTATACATATGTTGGATCTTCCTGTATCTTTATGGCGATTATTTGTATATGGACGTGTATGTACCAGAGATCAGTTTTCTGACATTTATCTCTCTTACAGGTACCTTCACTCGAGCCTTTTGATCTTGGATTCTCTGCTCTCTCCATACTCAGCTGTTTCCTTTATAATGTATTTCAGCTATCATCTTCCCCTCTAACCTCACACATTAGGGGGCATCTGTTATAGCCCAAAATGACACATCTCTTCCTGTGACCACTTTCCCATGATTTCGTCGCATGTCGGCACTTCATGAAAGTCACTGAAAAAACACCTATCTTGGAGGACCCATATCTTGAGTTCTATAACTCCCTTTGACCTGATTTCTATGCCGTTGGAAAGGTATTTCAGTTAGATAAAACTTTCTAGAAGACACCAAAGTCTGAAAATGCCTAGAAATACCCTCAAAATGCGTTTTTTGTCCATTCACGATTTTCCTTAAGGCAAACCCACGAATGTGCCTCTTAGCATTTAATTATTAAAACATGAGTTAATTGGAGATTAGTTAAGTTATTTAACTTAATTTCCTTAACTGCTGTAACTTCTCCAACCTTCAAAACTACCTTATTTCACCCATATAAATAGAGGTAGGGAGGTCCATGAGAGGGGACTTGGAATTTCTGCATTGTTATGCTGGAGGAATTGGGACTCTCTTTGCCCACACCTTTGCCCTGGAGGTCTTCCCCTTGTGTTGCAGAGCTTGGAGGCTGAGTTCTTTGGAGAAGAGAAGCAGCAGATCCAGATCAAGGTTTCATGAGGTGCCAACTTGAAGAGAAGGTATACTTGTACTTGTTTTCAAGATCAATAAAGATGTGATGTCCTTCTTCTTCCCAAATCATTGTTCAATGTGTGATTGAATCTCTGTTTCTGATCATATGATGATGTTATTCAGATCATTTGTTTATGTTTATTTGATTATCATTGTCTTATATCTGGTCATAATGGTTTGAGGAAGGTATAATTTTTTTTGCAAGTCTCTTGGAGCGAGAGGAGCAAGAAGAGGATTGAAGAGAAAGCTTGGGCCAGCCTTCAGTTAGTCAGGTGTGGATCTTTCTCATCTCTGAAACTTGCTGATATATGCTTGATGAACATTGTGCATCTCTCTTTCAACCCCAGTATGTTGATGGCCTCTTAAACCCTAGCCATAGGACACTTTCCTTTACAACAGGTATACAACTTACATTCCTTCTTATGGCCCATCACCCACTGTAATGATTCCTTCGTATGCATTTATAATGATCAATCCTCCCTATATTCTATCTTTGGACTCTACTAACTTTGTGCACAAAGTTTTGGATTAATATCGTTGTGTGGGGTCCATTTTTTGTGCACTCTCACTGAGTTTGGCTCATCCATGCCCATGGCAGGTATACAACTGAACTTGCATAGGATAGTACCACTTTCCATGTGCATTATGCATTATCCTATGACTATGTCACATTAACCATAGGTATGAACCTGCTTACTAATGTCACAAAACCATCCTATCGCTAATAGAAGTGACATTACATAAGTGGTAGAGCTTATCTAATCATGGGAACCTTAGTTAGATCCTACTTTGTCATTTGGTGCCCATTATGATCATCCCCCCCTTAGGTCTAGGAGTCCCTCGTAGTCTCACCATGCCTTTGAACAAGAACTTCATATTCTTTCTTACCTTTATGTTGGTTATCTCCTATAGGGACTCTCGTTTTTATCAAGTTGTAATTGCATTGCATGCGTTTGTTTGTCGTATTGAGCTTAATGCCGACTCCCTACTTCAATTTTATAAGACATATAGCCCAATATTGTCTCAATTATATCCAATCAAATCCTCTTAGTTATATTTTGCAACTTGAATATCCCATCCATGAAGGAGATATCCCCCCTGAGTGTCATTATCCTGCATATGCTTCCTTGCATTGAGCATAGGTATGTTCCACTGCTTGGAACTAGTTTGCTTTCCCTTGACACTTGTTTCCTCCTTGTTGTACTATAAACAATTTTACTCTTTTCCAAGCTTATTAACATGAAAAATACCAAAAAAATAATAAAACATAAAAAGTCGGACGGAAAGTGATATTTTCTCACCTTGGAAATTGTTTTATTGCCTTCAAACATAGCACAATCCATGAGTCTACTCATCATTGGTTAGGATTATAGTATGAACTTAGGAGATATACTCATTATTCATATCTTTCTCCATCGACTGGTTATGATTCTAGTCACTATGGATCCTGTGTTTATGCCTCATGTATCTTAGAGTTGTCCTAGTTTTCATCTTAAGTCTATGATTCCTATGTGTCTTCATCTTCCTTATGCTCTTATTCGAAGGAAGTATTTAACCTGAGTCAGTCATTACTCAGTTATGTTGACTTTGCATGTTGAACATTCCCGATACATTGGTTACTGGTTCACGCACCATCTTGTTCATTTGAGTTCTTCCAAATTATCCAGCATTGTTGTGTACATCGTGTTAGTTTATGATGGATTCCTTAATGCCCTCCTTCCACCAGATTCCATTCTATCAGATTCGGATTATTTATTCTGGAATATGGATATAAAGTCCATTGAGTTCCTTGAGGCTTGCAGTAATTAGTGGCAGGTTCTCTCACCATCGACATATTTGGAAATACATCAATGTTCCCTGACCGATGGATTTTTTCAAGTGTTCGACCTTAACACATATATTCACACTTGATTGAATGCACTATGTACCTTGATTCCCATTATCATTACCAGTGGGATGTATCACATCTGTTAATGGTACACATCAATGACTGATAATCAGATGATGGTCCATCATGTTCGACCCCAACACCTTTATTCACGGGATGGGACATGTACTAGAGATGGTTTATATAGAAGACCTCAGAGTTTAGTGGCATTCCATATATGCTACTTCATTGATCACGACAGTATTTATGAGATTCCATTTCTCATGACCAGATTTCGGTGTACCTACTTATGTACTAGATTTCTTCATCCAGTATGGAGACCATACTTCACTGTATGTTGTAAGTGGTGATGACCACTCTTGACATATGTCTATTATTCCTATTCATGGCCATTGTAATGATATGTATCCAGGATTTTTATATATACTTCATATCTGCATTCATATGTAGATATTTATCGTTTTTTTACACTAATGAGTGGTTGGTTCTTCACTACTCCACTCTTGGGACTATTATAATGTATTTCGGTCATCATGTACCCCTCCAGCCTCACACAATAGGGGGAATCTATTATAGTATGATTTTCCACACTTGATACATCATGATTTGATGGCCTTTCCCTATCCATATGCAGACTCACTATACTCCCTTTAATCACCATCTACCAAATGCTCCATTTTAACCCCTTAATTGTTTTTTGAAGATACACGCAGGTCATAAATATACAAATAGCGTATACACATCTTGCATCACTATCACCCGCGTACATGGGTTTTTTTTCTTAAAAATAAAAAATATTTGGATTTTTTCCCATCAAGTGACGAATGACTTGATCCTTGGCCTTCCATATGCCAGGAAATGCTCTGATTCAACCCTTCATTTCCTATTTAGGGGCTATATATTGAGCCATTGTGAAGCATTGAAGGAGGATAATTTTGGAGAGTAAAGAGATTATTGTGAAATTTTGCGCCATTCTTATGTGCTTGAGTCTGCATCCCTTTGTCCTTGAGGAATCCATTAGTGCTCTTTCGCAAGATTTCCATTTCCTTTGTGATATTTCCATTGTATGGAGGATTGAAGTGGTGGAGGACCAGGTGGAAGGACTCGGTTTATTAGTTCCGATGAGGTGCTGACAGAGGTTGTCATTTGTATCTATGTTTACATTCATAGAAATATCCATTTCTTGTCCAATTTCATGTGTAACTATGAATATGCTATATTAGACACTAACACATTATATAGCATGCTTGTATATCTCTTTTTTATTGAGGACGAAGTGTAGGGACAAGTTTTGATCGAGAGCTCAATGGGGATCTTCTTAGAACATTAGATTGAGGTATAATTATTATCCCTTAGTGTTTATTTTCCTTTATATATCTAGCATTCCTAAGAATGGATTGATTTCTGGTGTCATATTATATGTTGTGGTCCACCCCAAGCCATAGGAATTTTTTATCCGTAACACTAATACTTACTATGAAGATCTTGGATTTATGTTGTACACACTGATGATGAAAAAGTTTCCATCCTTTACTAGGTGTTATTAGTTTTCTCTCATAAATGTCATACCCCTCATGTATATATAGGGGATTCCAATCTCTCAACCACACACATTAAGTGGCATTGTGTCTACCTCTACTTTGTCAATGCATTTTCCACTTATCCTAAATATGATCTTACACTAATCAATGAATTTGAGCTCTACATCCTTATTTACCCATCCCAATTATGGGTATGGCTAGGATGGTCATGAAATTTAAATCCAAGCTTATTGACTAAATCCCTTGCTGTGATGTTGGTTTGAGAATCAAAGTCAAATAGAGCATCGATCTTTGGCTTCTATGTTCGATATTTATATGGAAGAGTTTATTAGTCACCTTCTCTACCTTGGGATGGGTTCTACTCATGTTTGCCTTCTTTTTTCACTATAGTGTAGGCAACATTCTTGTTACATTTGAGTTGTTCTCTACCTAGTTGGATGGATATATGGATAGTATGTTTTTCTTCTTGGGATATTCATTGTGGTTCTTTATATTCAACTCCAAATGTAGCTTCCAAAACTTATCTTCAATATGACCTTAGATGTTAGAATGGACACAACTTGGTTGCTTGGATACTTGCACTAGTGTGTTGTCATTATTGTTTTTTTATTCTTTCATATACACTTCTTTTTTTCCTCCTTAGAAACACCTTATTGATTCATCTTCATGGAACCATCTGGAATTCCTTTCCTCTTGTCCATCTCCAAATATTTTCTTGCACATAGGATTCATGAATTGTATTAGGATTAAATATCATCAGTTGCATTCTTAAATGAATATGGAGACCACACATATACTTTAGGGGTATGTCGGGGTTCTTGGGAGATATTCCCACATAATGAATTATTTTCTAAACTTAGTGATGTACTCTTGGTCATGATTCCATTCATTCTATTGGAATAATTCCCAATAGATCATTGATCCCTCTTCATACCCAACAAGTAAAATGGGGTCTTAATGAGGGATTTAAACATTGCAATATTAGTTATTGGTTCATCACCCCATAGTCAAGTGTCCCCTATGTATTTCCCACTAACTTTGGATGTGTCCCTCTAATTTTAGTTAGGGAAACAATATATTCTACTCGTATCCTTTGCAATGTATGGTAGTATACACTTCTAGTTGTTTCCAGTTCCATTGATTCAACTTTACAACATCCATTTAAACTTAATAAGGTGTGGTCTCTACCTTTGCTTCCACTTTGAACATATAATGGGAAGATGAGATGATGGGCTCTCATCCCTCTTTCTCTATGTCTTCTTTATATTTAGGTTTCTCATAAGATTCAATTTCTAAGTTAGAACTACAAAGCTCCTTGAAAAGTTTGAAATTGTTTTCTAGCGATGACATTGGTATAACTACAAGGAAAACACCTTCTAGTAGATATTTTTAATGTTACAAGATTTGGAAAAACTTAAAAAAAATATCTACTAAAACCCTCTTCACTAGTAACAAATGATTTGGAAGAGGACGTAATGGGGTTTCATTATAACTAAAACAAGGGCAGTTGAAATTTACAACGAGGGTTTTGAATTAGTTCAAATTAGTTACATAAGTGCATTGGTGCATAAAATTTAAAAAAATTTCACCAATGCATTTTAGTCATATAAGAATTGGTGCATACCTTGTAAATTGTATGCATAGGTGATTTTTCATTTTTATAAAGTTTCGGTGCATATTTTATGCTATAAATCATCGATGCTTATTATACCCATTAAACACACTAGTGCATATTATTCAGACATAGTGCTATACTATCCACTATGTTTTGTCCAGTAAATTTAATGGTGACAATAACAACCATTGGTCATTGAATTGTTGTTTTCTATGTAATTTTGTGTTGTGTGTGTGTGTACAATTATCACGTGAGCATCATGATAACAACTCATTGAAAAAAAAAGAACCAATGCATAATATATGTATCTTAGTTTCTTAAAAATACCCCCTAGGAATACACACGAAAAAGTATACATGTGCATGAGTATCAATATTGTATCAGATATGTTGGATGAATTTTATTGTAGCAAGAAATGTTTGGGGATTGATTCATTCCTAAAGGAGTAAATGATTTTGTTACCCTACATTAAGATCCTTTTACTATTCATTGGTGTTATTCTTATGGTGAACATACTTTGGTTATTTTTGAAGTATAGAAGTTTTATGTCATTATGTCATTATTGTGATTCAATTTCTAGGTTAAGGATCGCTACAAGTAGTATCAAAGGCGTTATTAGACCAAAAATTAGAATATTTTTATGAAGGATTATTTTATTTTAATTATATGCTTTTGTGATTACAAGTTTGACAGGTCTTCTTTCAATTCCTCTGTAAACACTTGTTTTAGTTCATAAAATATTATTATTTGAGTCAATGGATTTATTTTTGTATTTTAACTGGAGACCACATCTATACATTATTTCCACTATATCTCTCATATTTTTATAAAAAATCCTCCCCTCCCACTTTTCATTAATTTCCAATGCCACTCTAGATAAATTATGACCATTTCATCATCACTTAGATACTTCGTATTTTTAATCTACATGATTTTCCCTTCCCTTATTGTCAGTCCTTGCATGACATTCAACAAATGTGAAATAGAGTGTTTGAAACATGTTAGCAATTGTTGATGTCTTTGTAACTTCAGAATGTATTCACTCATATAGGTTATATATTGTATTTCATTGGTCCCAGATGTTCCTATCGGGAGAATCATTAATTTAATCAAGTCATGTAAAGTCATAGAGGTTAACGCTCCTTGTTGATCAACGGGAAAAGTCCCCCGCGGTTGTGGGGCACTAAGGTTATTAGACTCTCCTAGAGAATTCAACCTTGGTAAGTTATTGTCAAGTCAGAAACTAGTATAAATAAAGAGTGAGCATATCCATTTATCATATACACTCACCCAACTATAGCATATAGGTGAGAGAAGAGGAGCTCACACAAGTGAGAGAGAGAATAGTTGTTGGAGATCATCTTTCTGTGTTTGAGTTTTACTACTACCATTGGTGCCCATTCTATCTCTAAGGAAGTTGCAGGTTTTTTCCTTTATGGTTTCCCCGAGGATAAATCTTTGTGTTTATTGTCTCTTGTGATTGATTGTTGTGCATGTTATTCTCTCAAATAAGATCCTAAGATCATATTGTCTAATTGATAAAAATATAACATGGTATCAGAGCTAACCTGAGAAGAAGACACTGTGTAGCTAAAAAATATAGGGATTCTTACTTTTTGGGTCTCTCTCCACAATCCATCAGCAAAATGAGGCTAGGTTGAATCTCCATTGAAAAGCGCATCTTTTTGTCGAAGCAGAATCTAATTCTGAGCACTTTCAATTTTTGAGATGCCACTGCATTGGGAAACTAGGGCTTTTCACAGAAGTGGAATTTTTGAGTGAGCCCAAAATAGGATTTCTCTCCTCCTCAAAATCGAAATTTAGAGTCCAAGGTTGAAATTTTTGGTTGGGTAAAATTCTGAGAAAGTCAAACCCTAATTTGACCCCGGACCTGAAAAACCCTAAAATAGTAAAACTGGTAGTTTTCGTACATTCGCTATGTCTCGAGATTGGAGAAGGATCATAAGTCAAAAGATTTACACGCCAAATGAAATTTCATTTTGAACACTATGTAAACATTTCAGCCTCAAATTCGCCATATTCTGGGAGATATGATTCCTCCAATTTAGGGTTCCAGCCTCTTCCAGGATTCATCTCTAAACAAGACACCTAGGGAAAATCGCTATATCTCGGGCTACAAAGGTCCAAATTAAATTTCTCAAAATTTTACAGATAGAGAACGGACTTTAATTTCTCTGGTAAAGTTTTCATACCCCGAAGGTGAAACAGTAACACGTGGTAGTCTGTACAAGTTAGCAATGTTGAACTGTTCTGAAATAATTCACCTTGGGAAAACTCTCATAAGGCTCAATTGGTGAAACCAATTCTGCTCAAAACTATGGTGCTAGAAATAGGAAAAACAAGGATAAATCACTGCAAATTTTCAGACATAGAGGAGTAGTAATTGTGGAGATACTGCAGAAACAATATCAGACATTTCTACAGAAGAAAATGGAGAACTAGGACTTACTGTTCTGGGAGCTTCCCTCCACTATTTTAAGAAAAGAAGTACATTAGATAGCTCTCCTTGAAGAGGCCCATATTTATATCTATTCATATCATAAAGATTTCAAGTTTTTAAAATTAGGGTTTCTCTGAAAAACCCTAGATCAGCCAAATCCAGAACCAGGACGGACACCTCAAATCGATAAGATCTAATCTTTTGTTATTTACATTTAAGGTTATCATTTCAAAATGAACTATCACACCAGCTTGATGAAAATATTGGTGAAGATGAGAAATTATGAGCATGGAAGTATAGGATTTCACTGGTTCTTGAAGAAAAAGGAATTGGACACCTACATAAGTGAAGAGGTTCCAGTTCCAGAGGGATATGAGGATAAAGCCTTACACAAGAAGAACTTGGTAAATGCCAAGAAGATCATTCCTAATTCAATCAAGGATCACCTTATACCACAAGTGTCTTCCCTAAATACACCTAAAGAGATGTTTGATTCCTTGACCAAAATATTTGAAGAGAAGAATATAAATCAAAAGAAGTATAGGAACTTCGTGATCCTTGAATAAATTGACTTGGATCAGTATTTCAGTAAGAAAGGTTTAGGAGCCAGAGGAAGATGAGGTCAAGGCTAGAGCCAAGAGAATCATTGTAGATTATATTAAAGATAATCTCATTCCTCATGTGTCATCCTTGAAGACACCGAAAGGAAGTGTTTGATGCTATGATGAAGCAATCGAAGAAGAATAAGATATGGTTATAATAACCTTGAATGGCCTCCCGGGATCATGGGATTTATTAATTCGAGGAATGTGTGCCAGAAGGAAGTGATTACCTTCAACAGAATCTAGGAAGAGTGCACAGAAGAAGAAGCTTAACTCATAATAAGAGAAGAGAAGATGGGAGCAACTGAAGATCAAGCTCTCTCAATTCAAAGAAGATCCCTCAAGTGATGAGGAATATGAAGGACTCAATTCTTGAAGAACCTCTTATCCATATTAGCATTTGTATAAGAAATTATGTTGTTATGAATGAAGAATATGATGAAGTTGAAGGATCAATAAGGAGTCTACCCATGAAACAATAAAGATAAGTATTCGATTTTCATTTCATGATATTATTTTGTTATGCATTTGTTTATATTCAGTTGATGTGTCATGCATGCTAGAATGTTTGCATTAATGACAGTATACTAATAATATGCATGTGATGGGTAAGTAGCTCATGGTGCCATACAATTCTCCATTTCTACTTATCTAGAATGAAACCTCTTTGCTGACATATTGGATTAGTGCACAATCTCAATGATGTCATGGTAGAGATGGAAGGCATCTAGAAAGTTTCCATGATATGGATGAATATTGTATTGGATAAAATAGTTGCATGATTATATCTTTATGCATAAGAACTTACCATTATGAATATTCCTTATGAAATGTTTCTAACCATACAACTAATGCATTTGACTTGTAGAAAATATCACATACAATCACCTACAAGAAAAGGATGAGACTTGTTCCAAAGAACAAGTGACGACAGTTCGAGAAAGACTACGAAAGGCAGAGGGAGAATGATGCTCCGCTTTATAGGGAGTGACTACAGAATACCATGAGGTTCAACATGGTACGACAAGATGGACATATTATTGATGAATTTAGGCTTTACTGAAAGTAAAGCAGATTCCAACCTTTACTTCAAGGTTGAAGGTGGAATAACAGTGATGCTCCTGTTATATGTCGATGACCTGTTCCTGATAGAGAAAGAGGAACTCATTAAAGTTGCAAGAAGGATACTTGCTTCCAAGTTCGAGATGAAGGACTTGGGTATGGTGCACTACTTTCCAGGCATGGAGGTGTGGCAGAGTGCGGATGGAATCCTCCTTGGACAAGGGAAGTATGAAGTGGAGATCCTGAAGAGGTTCAGGATGATGAACTGCAAGGCCATGGCCACACCTATGGCATCAAAACTGAAACTATTGAATGATGCTTCATCAGAGTCAGTTCATGCCATGATGTATCATCACATGATTTGCTCCTTAATGTACCTGACGAATACAAGACCAGATATTTGTTTTATTGTGAACACATTGAGACATGTTCACTTGATTGCTGCAAAGCATATTCTGAGGTACCTGAAGGGTACAGTTGATTATGGGCTAAAGTATTAGGCGAATCAGAAGAATAACCTAGAGGGTTATGCAGATTTGAATTAGGAAGGCAGTGCCATCGACAGGAAGAGAACTAATGGGTGTTGCTTCAGTATGGGATTAGGTGTGATCTCTTGGTTTAGCAGGAAGTATTCCTACATGGCACTAAGTACAACCAAAGCAGAGTATGTCGCAGCTTGTTCAGCTAGTTGTGAGGTAGTATGGCTGAGGAAGATACTGTCTGATTTGTTTGATATTCAATTGGATGCTACTTGTATATATTTTGACAAACATAGTTATGTGAATTTATCAGAGAATCTAGTATTCCATGACAAGTCGAAGCATATCGAGATCAGATACCACTATGTCAGGGATATGGTGTAGAGGGGAGTAGTTAAGCTCCAATATGTTGTGACGGATGAATAGATAGCTGATGTGTTGACTAATCCATTAGCCAGATTGAAATTTGAGTACTTTCGAGAGAAGCTTGGTGTTCTCTAGATAGAGGTTCCTTACAAGGGGAATTCATGAGTCTATGAGCCCTTCTGACATGATTGCGGGATGTGTTCCCCACATGGTCATATGTAAGTGC
Organism: Pseudotsuga menziesii; assembly: GCA_001517045.1. Lineage (NCBI taxonomy): Eukaryota > Viridiplantae > Streptophyta > Pinopsida > Pinales > Pinaceae > Pseudotsuga > Pseudotsuga menziesii. The sequence continues at coordinate 224,697 of LPNX011212930.1, read as the reverse complement.
AGATCCCTTTCGACATGGATGTAGGATGTGTTCCCCACATGGTCATATATAAGTGTAGATCCCTTCTGACATGGATGTAGGATGTGTTCCCCACATGGTCAGATGTAAGTGTAGATCCCTTCTGGCATGGATGCGGGATGTGTTCCCCACATGGTCAGATGTAAGTGCAGAGCCCTTCTGGCATGGATGCAGGATGTGTTCCCCACATGGTCAGATGTAAGTGTAGAGCCCTTCTGGCATGGATGTGGGATGTGTTCCCCACATGGTCAGATGTAAGTGTAGAGCCCTTCTGACATGGATGCGGGATGTGTTCTCCACATGGTCAGATGTAAGTGTAGAGCCCTTCTGACATGGATGCGGGATGTGTTCCCCACATGGTCAGATGAAAGTGCAGAGCCCTTCTGGAATGGTTGCAAGATGTGTTCCCCACATGGTCAGATATAAGTGTTGAAGAAGATGAATACCTACATGGAGGCTAGGCCTACAACCAGCATGAATGGATCTATGGAACTTCCTGTGACAAGTAGAATTGAAGGATAGCACCATTTGTTCGAGATAGCAGAAGCAGTGATGATGATGATGATCCAGTGATGATGATCCAATGATGATGATCTAGTGATGATGATCCAATGATGATGATCTAGTGATGATCGAGTGACAAAGACTTGTGCTGATGAATTGTGTCTAGAGAATACCTTCCTAGTTAAGAGGGAGTGTTGATGTATTTGTAAATTTGGAATGTATTCACTTGTATATTTTATATATTGTATTTCATTGGTCCCTGATGTTGCTATCGAGAGAACCATTAATGTAATCAAGTCATGTAAATTCATAGAGGTTAACCCTCCTTGTTGATCAAGAGGAAAAGTCCCCGCAGTTGTGGGGCACTAGGGTTATTAGACTCTCCTAGATAAGTTGTCCTTGGTAAGTTATTGTCAAGTTGGAAACTAGCATAAATAGAGAGTGAACCTCCCTATTTATCATGTACACTCACCCAACTATAGCGCATAGGTGAGAGAAGAGGATCTCACACAAGTGAGAGAGAGAACAGCTGTTGGAGATCATCTTTCTGTCTTTGGGTTTTACTGCTGCCATTAGTGCTCATTCTATCTCTGAGGAAGTTGCGGGGTTTTTCCTTTATGGTTTCCCCAAGGATAAATATTTGTTTCTATTATCTCTTGTGATTGATTGTTGTGCATGTTATTCTCTCAGATAAGATCCTAAGATCATATTGTCTAATTGATAAAAATCTAACAGCAATTGTTCTTAATAAGTAGATTATTATTACAAATTCAAAAATACAATTCATGTTGATTACCTTTTGATTCACCTAATTCATATCTTTGTAACTTTTTTGTAAAATTTTTATTCTCTTTCTCACTTAGATTGCAAACAATATTATTGAGTTTTTGTAATCTTTTTTGTACATTGCACATACTAACCAAATACATATTATTTAAACTTATACATAATTCAAATATATTAATTGTGTACTAAACTTTCAAATAACTTGTCTTGTTCCTTTTTGGCATGTTCTCCTATCGTGGTCATTGCGACAAGTTTTTTCCTTATACTATCAAACATCTTCTACCAATAAATTCCCTACATCATGAAATACATAAACTATGAAATATGGTTTACAAATAAAGTAAATGATTTCAAGTTAAACATGCTTCTAGGTTTATTGGCGCATGTTGTATAGGTATATGATCTAGTGTTTCATACAAAAGAATACACACTAGTATACATGCATTTTTTCTAAATGAACTAAATATAAAGCAATGCTCTTTATACAAAGAGTACCAAATGCATTATACTTTATAGTACCCATCGGTTAATGTGATTTTTTTTTCAAAAAGCTAACAAGGACATGTTTTGGGATCCAATACAATAAGTGGTCCCATTGCAATACATGTCCAACACCCCATATATAGATTAAAAAATCCATTGAATATTTAGTGCATAGAACAAAAAGGTCTCATTGTGAAATAGTAGTGTAAAATCCTAATGCTAAAGTTTGCAGCCACATAAAATAGAGGGGAAGCAACAATAAAGCTAGGGTTTCTAGTGTTGAAGGTAAATACTTTTTTTAAAACTTTAGAGTATAGTGTAAATATTTCTATGAACTTAAAGAATTAATAAGTGTTTTTGAAACAATTAAGAAAAAATTGAGATGAATAGTAAGAAGTTACATACTTGAACTTTCTCCTCTATAGAGTTCTATGTGTCCTACAATCCCTTAGAAATTCGTCTCTTCATAAAAATCTTGCCACTCAAAATTATTCCTTGGTAAATCCACGACGTATTGACTCAATGAAACCATGCCATAGAACCTTCGTTCATGGGACTTTAAATAATACCCATAATTTCAGTAGATATGGATAATTATCTACAAAAATCCTTTTGTTGAACCCCCCTCCCAATACATATTTCCAATTAAGAAAACCATTTTTACGATATATTATCTATTTTTACTAGAAATACTTTTTATACGCACTCAATACCTATAACCCTCATATCCTACTCCCCATCCCCCCAAAACTTACAATATATTGACCTTATTTTTCAAAATTTAAAAAAAAAAAACCTTTATGAATGAACGCGATAAAATATTGCTCAATAAGGTGAATCCCCCATGGATAAATTTGTCTTGCACAAGTCTCCCCTCAAACTTTTGATAAAATAATGAAATAGTGATTCGGGTTTCTATGATAAGTTCACTTTCATAAAATGAGATTCTCTCTCTTTTTTTCACTATTAATTTTAGTTCATTGATGGAAAATGAGTGTGCCTATAATATTAAAGTTCACCGATGCCCCACAAATATAAAATCACACCGTTGAAAACAAAAAAAAATCCTCTACTAAAATTTAGTGGATATTTATTTATGTGGAAGTTGTTGCATATGTTTCCTTTTGGTGTTTATCATAGGTTATTTGTAGTTTACTTACGGAGGATAATATGGTGTACCCAGGGAGACACCCAAGGAAATAATTTATGTAATGTGTCCATAGGCTCGCTTGGTGATTGGTGGGTAATAAATATTCCACTAGGTAGTCAAAAGAAAATATATGATAATATGGGGGTTTAGGCATAGACCCCCTAGGAGTAATCATGCTCGAGTATAAATATACGTAGTATCATTGTATGAGATATGTTGGATGAATTTTATTGTAAAAATAATTTTTGGGGAAGCAATTAATTCTTAAGGAGTAATCGATGGCATTAAACTATCTTGAGGGGTTTTCTCTATATCTTAGTGTTATTCTTGTGGTGAATATATTTTGGATATTTCTGAAGTATGACAGTTACATGTCATTATTGTGATTCAATTTCTAGGTTAAGGATCACTCCAAGTGGTATCAAAGGAATTTCTTGTACCAAAAATTGGAAGATTTTTTTCTTCTTTTTGCAAATTTTCACTGAAAAATATGAAGAAACTAGTTGCATATTTGAGTTCCTTTCTCCAAGGAACCTAATTTTAAAATAATCATCCAAATCAGTGTCTAGGGAGTGGAGTTATCACTGATTTGAAATTAACTATTTTAGGGTTTTTCTAGTGAAACTACGCAGATTGGAAAACTGATATCTTTTAATAGGGTGAGCAGGTTTTCATCAAACTAACTCCAATAGATGCAACATGTCCATGAAATTTAATAATTGTTGTAATAGATATTCTAAGAAATATTGAGGAAGTCATTTTCATTTTAAATTCATTGTCTCAAAAATAAGTCATTTTCTTCAAAACCCTAGCTCTATTTTTGGGGTTATAGAAAGTGAGATGTTTTTGAAGGAAAATCTAATGGTCCTAGCTTTGAAGCATACATATATTATTGTAACATAAATTTCCCTCTACTTGGAGACAGAGATTATATTTTAATCAAGAGCAGAATGCTTCCATATGGTCAGGGAAATTGATCCTAACAAAATACTGAAACTTTTTGATATAGAATATAAAACAGTTCTTTTAGACAGGTGGTCTAATACTTTGAATAAGGATTAATACAAGTGGAAGTGACTTGGCCTCGACAAGATGAAGAAACTTTCAAAATAATAATATAAAAATGTATTTTCATATAGGTGTTTTAAAGTTGTAAAGAAATATATTGAGATCCCTAAGGGTTTATTTTCAAGTGCGAACTTCCCATTATAGGTTTATGGATGTATTCAGTAGGAAAATGTTATTATTTCTATAAACCCTAGTAGCAAGTATAATCTCATCAATGTCAAAATAGCTAAAGCTTGCAAGTTGTTGATGGGCAGATTTGACATGCTTGCCAGTGAATAAGAAGTAACTCAAAAAAGGTCCTTAAGGCAGTTCCCAATTTGTTTGGAATAGCTACTTCTCACAGGAACGAAGACCCATAGCCACTACTGAAAGTTTGCTCCTCAAAGAGAGACTTTGCAATAAAATTTATCTATGCTCCTAAATGCAATTTAAAATCTTAAAAATACAATAGAAAAGAAATCTAACGTGATTCAATCTAAGCTAAGCTCAATTTTCAATAACGGTGAAAAACAATTTTAATAGCTAAAAAAATTACTAGTTGCTAAAAACATGTAGCTTTTGCTACTAAAAGTTCTGCTAAATATTTACAAAACTAAATTTCATCCCATTTAAGATACCTCCCGATTATATCTGGGATTTTCCTTTTGACACTTTGAAGATCCATTGCATGAATATTCTTAACGCCATTGGTATCTGGTAAAGGCGCATAATTCCACTTCGATCTGGAGAAAATTTCGTAAGATCTTGGTGATTCAAATGATTAGGTTTTGCATACATCGCCAGCTATTTGGTGAAACCTGCACGCCATTCTTTTATCAGGAGGAGATGTGTACCAACAAGGGATTTCAAGGCTCCTTTATGATCCACTTTATAAAAGAACTGTCAGTTATTTTATTTTAGAAAACTAGTGGGAATCACGACTCATCATAAACAAATTCTATTTTATTTATTTTTCTGTTTGACCCGCATCTTGCTTTATAAGCAAGACTGGAAGCCCCATGAGATCCTCTTTGATACGTGCTGATCTCCCTTGTAATGTTGGCAGACATAACTATGATAGCAGTGTATTAAACCCATTCACCAAGATTCCCTCCAATTTGAAGACACGTGGCTAGCAGAAATAATGCTTCCTCAACAATCTTTTATCAAAAGTTTCGAGCTCTTCTTTTCTCAAGCACTGGCAGTTTGGCAATGGTCTTTGATGGATATTACTTCAAAATCAAATCAATTTTGATGACGTAGAATATTTTTTTGGGTGCAACGATCTCCATTATCTAATGTAAATACAACTGATTGTAGGTTTGTATGAATTGGACGGTGGTGATCGTTCAAGCAAATTAAATGTGACTCCGCAAAGAAGGAATTAAAATATTAATCTACAAAAAGTAATTCATTTCAGAGTATCAATGAACTTTATGGGAGAACAATAATGTGAGTGATATAGCTTAAAAGCAATATAAAATTATTTAAAATATCCATTAAGATTTTAATAATTGTTAACCAAAATAATATGCCCAGAACTCATTAGTGAAGATTAAATAAATTGTTTTGAAAGATGGTAATGAATTTCATAAAAATCATCAATTTATGTATGAAAACATTTTCATTATCATGAGTCTTCTAAATCTTAATAAAAACTTTTTTCAGGATGTAGATGGGAATCATAAATTTGAGTATTTAATGAAAATGTTTTGATAAATTGTTTTGAAAGATGGTAATGAATTTCATAAAAATCACCAATTTATGTATAAAAACATTTTCATTATCGTCAATATTCTAATTCTTAATAAAAACTTTTTCAGGATGTGGATGGAAATCATAAATTTGAGTATTTAATGAAAATATTTAGATCCAAAAAATGTCTTTTTCATTTATTAATAAAGTGAAGGTGAAATCTTGTGAGATTATCACTACACTATATTGATATATTTTTTTTCAAAATGAGACATGGAGTCAAATTAGATAGGATCAACCAAGGGCATACAAGCATTGATTAGCAACTAAGAAGCCAAAAGATGTAACTTGCAAAGATCAATCAAATCACCAAAACCTTATGCAATGAAATCCAAGCCAAAGAACAAGTAGCATGAAGAGTGAAGAATCAAACAAAGAAAGCCATGAAATCGCCAACCAAATCAAGAAAGATAAAATCAAGCGCTAAATATTTACAACATTCTAATGAGGGGCCGCAAATGACGACATGTTGGGCGAACTAGTTATCTTTGCATAACAATCTAAATTTTAAAGATGTAAGGACAAAAAAACCCCTCCTCAAATGTCAAATTTCCAATCTCATAATTGATTTCAACATTGGTTTATATAGGATATGTTGAACCTAAGACTTTCAAAATTAATCAAATTATCATGACCATTATCTAAAATCTTATAAAGATAAATGATTTATTTTACAATTGCCGGAAAAAAACTTTACCAATAATTCGCTTCTCATAATCAAAATAAATAGTATATAGATACAAGTTGTCTTCTTTGCTAGATGTGTTTTGGGTTTGGCACTAGTGGTACTATTTATCTTGCTAAATTGGAATAGGTGACATTAGTCTTCGTGTCCATCTTTGATAATAAATATTCTAATAAAGCCTCTTTTAGTGGAGTCACATTTATTGTATTCACCTTATTATTGGAGTACTTTATTTGTTTCATGTGATAATAGATTATTGTCAAACAAATTCAATGAAATGGGACCTTGTTTGTAATATTACAATGCCTTAATATGTTGGATGTGATGTTCGTCGTGAACTTATTACAACTCATCTAGTAATTCACTTTCTTTTTAACTAGCAGATGAGTCTTTCTTGTTCTACTAAGGATAGAATCCTAGGAAATAGTACTAGTTTTTTATCGTCCCCTAGGTTGTCCCCACTATCGCATGGAAAATTTTGATGCATATGTGGAGGAAATATTCCTCTGCTACTCTAGACCTTCTATCCAACTCTTAAATCAGGTGGGGAGTGGGGGAGGTTACTTATGATGAATCATATATCCTCTTAGAATTCACATGTCACAATCTTCAGTAGGATAGTGTTAATACAACCTCAAAAAAATAAAAAGAGATTTGAATTTATTTTTTTAGGAGATCATAATAAGAAAAATTCAAAATAACCTTATATTTATATACTTAACCAATTTATTTTTAAACTAAACCTTAATCATAAATGTATCTTGATAATATATAAGATAAAATCATAAATAATAATTTTAGAGGTTGTCCACACTGTTTTTCAAACATAGAGTCTCATGAGAAAGAAAATTAATTTGGCTTGCTAAAGGACTTAGATCCATTATTCATTCAATAATTAAATGAAAGAATAAATTCTTACAGAAATAATGATAGAATGCTTAATTTTTATTGATTAATTATTTTCAAACTTTACTCCTTCCTAATTACAAAATATTCACCCAATAGTTCAATAGATAAAAATATGGCACCAAGGGGATTAGATAGCCTATGTCCTATATTTTCCCTATTCCATTTACAAAAAATATTGATCCCACCTATGGTGTATAAAGAGAATGAGGGAAGATAGGAGAACATGCTCCATAAATGTGACATATAGTTCCTAGAGAAATCATCAAAGCTGGTAAAATTATGGATATGGTTATCTTAAAAAAAAATCAATGATTCTTCAGAAATGTTTTGACCCTTTGGCGTAGTTTCCCTCTTGTTATTTATAGCATTTTTCCATGCTCTTTTTGCATGTTCTTGATTCAAAATATCTAGGAATCAACTAGGGTTAAGAACCAACTCCTCTAAATTAGTGCAACAAAATAAGGGGAGTAGTGGGAGTGTAACTCAAAAGAATTACACATTCACTTCTTCTTCTTTGCTAACTTAGAACTTGAACCTTTTTGTAGTTTAAAATGTGATCTTATCATTTTATTTGTAAGATTATATTGATCTTTTGCCAGCTACCATGGCCCCGTCTAAACTAAGGGAGTGTGCAAATCATGTACTTTTTTTACATTAATCAATTTTCTTTTGGAAGAATCGTACTACCATGTAAATTCTTGAAATATTTATCCAAGTCCATTTTACTTTTGAGAAATACATAGGAGGTAATGATCTAACCATGTTGTTGATAATTGTGAATAAAACTAAGATTGGTTGTAGTTACACAATATTTCACATAGAATGGTAAGAGTCTCCTCATCTTTGGTTATTGTAGCATTGGTATTAGTTTGTTGTAACAATTATTTGTACTTTTTCTCTAGATGTAGAAAATGTTTCTCTTCCAAATAAAGAGGTAGAGTAAAAAAAATTATCCATGAAATTCCCAATAATTTCATGGGACTTCATATATTTCCCATCTTTAATATCTTAAAACGATTTCTTGATTTGGTAACACTTTGCTTCTATCATAACAATGGTTATGTATTTATTCCATATTGTTTCCAAGCCTTCACTAAGGTGCAAGTTTTCTACATTTACAACATAATCAAATATAATAGGCTTGTTCTTTGTATCTTCATTAATGTTGTCTAACTATTGCCTCACTTGGAGATACAAGGCATTGAAATCCACATATTAACACAAATGTTTCCTTATATTTGGAATTTATTTGGTTATTTTACCCCATAATGAACCATTTATAGAAAACATATCTTTAAATAACCAATCTTAATTAGAATTTCACACTTCAATCTTATTCCATTTATTTCATTCATATTGGCTAACTCATTTTTTTTTGTTTCTACTGCGCTTTGATACTCATCCAATTTTTGGAGCTATTTATTAAGGTTTATTTTATATATTTCCAACTTAGAATTCAAATTCTCAACCATGCTATATTATTATAAATACTCTCCTCTTAATAATTCTTCCTCTTTAACCAATTTATTTATTTTATGTTGTGCATTCATAGTGCATGATTCCCATATCCCCATATTTATAAGAATGAGAGGGAGTGGTTTTGATAGTTTTACTATGAATGGATTTACCTTTAGATTTTATATATCTTCCTTTTCCTCCTTGAGGTAAAAAAATTGACTTTAGATTCCCCCTAATTTATTAAATTCAATATGAATCAATCTAGTTTTTTAGTGTAGTTAAGCATCCTCAACTTTCAAATAATCATCTTCTTTCTCAAGTTGTTTCTTTCCCTTTATTAGTTTTTGAAATTTAGGGAAGGATAATCTGTGTAAGGGACATTATATATATATTTTTTCATTTTTCTCAAATGTGATGATGTCCTCTTTCATTTATGGTGGATCCTTTTCAATAGCGACCAACTTAATCTCAAGGGACATATTTTTCGTTTCAGTGGATTCTATGATGACTTTCAACAACTAAATTTAATTTGGTAAAACTTCCACTTTATTCCTCAATTTACATTTTATCAATATACTTTTAGGTACTTGTCATCATATGTATGAAATTTTTTTATAATTCTACATTTCATCATTATCTCCACGGGTTAAATGTTATGACCCTTAGCCCTTAATATCGAATCACAAACAATATATTTGAAATGATCAATACTTTATTCAATATCAAAATTTTAAGGTAGGGAAACACCATACAATAATCCTTATAAGCAAGGATAAACTCTTATTCACTTTCTTTTTTTATTACAAGGAAACCTCCTATTAAGCTCCAATACAATATACTCCAATTCATGTTTCTTGAGGACTCTTATAAACCCTAATTATAACTAAATTCTAACTACCTAGTGGGCCTTATTTAATGAGGACATTTTACATTATTTAATTATAACTACCTAGTGTGCCTTATTTGATAATAAAAAACATAATGGACCTAGTCCACCTTACATTAAATGAAAACCATACCTAAACTATTTTTAACTCTAACGACCCCTTCAACCCCCATTACACCCCAAGGGAGGATTCCAACACTCCATTCCCCTACAATAAGTGTTTTCCTCAATGCTTATGGTGATGATGTGCAACCATAAACTAAGGTCATGTGTGTGGGTGTTCATTGTTGTGCTAAAGTAACCTAAGAAACTAGGGGACCTCATATAAATATCTTGGCCTCAATACTAAAGTATTTTATGATGCTCATCCATAACTAAGGTCACATGTACAAGCGTGAAACTAAAAGCTAAAGTAGTCACAAAGTATCATCTACAAAACAAGGTCTCGTGTACTAATTATCACACTAACTCCTTGCAGAAATCCTCCTACCTATGAGGATATTACTTCTATAACATTTTTTAAAGGAACATAATCTATCTCAAGTTCAAAATAGATAATCCATCAATGGGACTAACTAGTAAATATATCTATTAACAAGGTAATGAAAGTAAATAATTTAAATCATCAAACAAAAATATATGAGAATGGAAATAAGACATAATGCAGAGTACCTATAGATACTTTTCCTTGATGAAATCCAATGGCCTGTTTGAAACCACCGATCCTCAAATAGATAGCTAACCAAGTGGGGAAATCACATCTAAAAGTTGTTTTTCTACCCAAACAATGCAAATATATTAAGTAGGTAGTGCTCCTTGAATATGGAACAATATTAATGAGTTGTAGGAAATAATTAACAAGTTTACTCACTAAGAATCATAAACCAAATGAAGGATTACATCCACACTATCCAAAATAATTGAATAAAATATAAAACATCCAATTTATCAACCATAGCATGGTAGAGAGGCTCCTATATTTAAAACATTCCCATACCTCATAGGGTTATGGTGTGTAGAGGTCTTACCACCACTCAATCCCCCAATACATACCCCTCATAAGTTAGGAAACATACTTTACAATATCTCCCCTTTGCAATGATCTTACTACCACTCTAGACCCATTAAACACACATAGTTGGTCAAGCCTCATGCTCAAAAGTTATATCCCAAGGGCCAAAATAAAACAACGATAAATAACATTAGTACTCCTAGTTAGTCAAGTACACTTTTATCCCCATCTACCAACATATATTAGGATAGAGAAACTATCAGCCTACTCCCATAATTCATTATCAACACACATATCTTGCTCAAGATAGAAAATCCTAGAGATCAGACAATGACCAAACACTATCGATAAGGTTGGCAACCCTTTCAAAATTGTTAAATCTAACAACTATCCCAATATTGTTATTTAGTCTTCCTATTCCCACTAACAAATTAATCATGGGATAAAATTAGACATAGGAGTAGATTTACAAGTGTGAACAAGTGGGTAAAAGGTGAATTACAACTTTTCCCTTGTTGGCTCTTTACCTAATTTAACTTCAGTATGCATTTTCCATATGATTTTCCCTTACCAAGGCTCTTTAGGAATTATGATTAGGTGGTCACCCTCATTGAACTTGAGACCCTTTCCATTAGATGCAATTCCCTAGCCTCTCCATCAACATCTCAACCTATAGAAGGTTATCCTTTACCAAAATATGATCCATCATATAATCACCAGGAATAATGAATCGTAATAAAAAGTATAATGTCAAGGACACATCTCCATCGACATTAAGATAATAATCAATGCTCATCATTATCACTAGTTAAATTTTCATCGTATACCATCAAATAAAGGCTCGTGATAATCAGTAAGCACATATGTCTTAATGCTTGACATAAATCAGTAAGGAACTACTAATTCATGATTCACCAAGTAAATCCTCATGAATAATCATCAAGATGAATTCATCAAGAAAATAATCATCACTAAGCATTAAGGAAATACCCATCAATAATTTACCAAAGGAGAACTCATAACCATCATTAAAGGCATAACCAATCATTGATAATAATCAACAAATTGATAATCAATAATCAAGGACATAATAACAATTAAGATCATAAATAATAGGCAAGTACATCAACAAATATAATCATCAATATTCTCTAATAATTTTTGTCAAATTTATCAAGGAGATATTCATCAATAATCATAGATAATCATCAAGGTAAATATGGATTCGTAATCATTAATAATTATTGAAGGAAATACTCATAACAATTATTAACTCACATATGCCTCATGGTTGTTAAGATATTTAGACACTTAGGAGTTAGTTAAGATCAACTTGTGTAATATATCCGTTAGGTAAAAGTGTGTTTCTTTAGTATGCATTTGTAAATATTCTAATCCAACGGTCACGATATGTTCTAGACATAGAGTGATCCGACAGTTCAACTTCTCTTAGATCATACCTACCATTGATCCATGGCTTAACACCTGATTAGTCTATGATGTCTATTTAAATAGCATAGAGGGTCCTTTCCTGGTCGATCGATTATGAGAAGCTCATGTAACTTTCTTTCTTTTACATAATAAATTGCTCCAAGTAGCTATTTGGCTGGGGCCATGGACTGTTTCCCTCTCGAGGGTTTTAATCGCGTGACAAACATCGGTGTGTTGATCTATGATCTATTTCCGTGAAGCAGTTGCTGAAGGTGTTTGGTCTTTTGGGAGTACCTTGTGTACCCGAACATGGTATCATAGCTTTTATGAAGAGTCGCTTTCGGTTTTGATCAAGATCTGGAACCAGTGTTACTGAAAATTTGAAAAGGTTTCTGGTTCTAGATTTTTTGTGCATTTGTGGCCTATGGAAGTTGTTCCATTGCATCCATAGTTCCGTTTCCATTGGGAAATAGCTTTCGTTTCACCAAAAATCGTTTCCGTTTGCTCCAGAAACACCCATTTCGGAAAATCTGAAGGTATAATGTTACAGTGACAGAATTGTTTTTTGTAAATCTCTCATATTTTATCAGTTTATTATTAGATCTTTTTTGTTTTAGTCTCGGATTGTTTCCTTCCCTTACTGTTTATGCTCTTTTCCGTACCCTTTGCGCGATCACGCGAATCAGAAACAGTAAGGGAAAGTTTTTTTTTTCTTATCTTCTCGGCTACGTATGCTCTTTGCCATGCACCTTGTGCGATCACGGCAAATCAGAAACAGCAAGAAAACTTGAAAACGTAGACTTTCCAGGTAA
>LPNX011212930.1:198318-209536 GCA_001517045.1 Pseudotsuga menziesii | reverse complement strand
TCTGCGAAGTAGGGGACTTTTCAGGATAACCTCAGGGAAAGAAACAAAACCCACTGATGATGATAAGAAAATTAAATGGGAAAATAGATGTGATGAAGCTCATGTATTGATTGGGATGTCAATCTCTACTGATTTGCAATTCCACATATCTAGAATTGATGAACCTAATCTCGCTTGGAAAAAGTTGGAATCTGTGTTTGGTAAACACAATGAAATTCGGGGTCATCAACTTGAGAATGAGTTGCTTTCCTTGAATCCAAATGATTTTTCATGCATTCAAGACTATTTATCTAAGTATAAAACTTTTATACTATTATGTGCAGAATGCAAGATTAAAAAAGAAGACAAACAATGTATTTATCATATTCTTTCAAAACTTGGACCTGCATATTCTGTTTTTGTATCTACATTCTACTCCATGAAAGAATCCTTGACTGCAGGTAGCTATCAAGAGCCTAGATTTGAATCCTTTTGTGATTCCTTAATTAGAGAGCAAGATAAGTTTATTCATCTTGGAATAATTAACAATGCAGATACATCTGGAAAAGCCTTATTGTCCCAACAGAAAGAAAAGTCCAAGCCTCCCAAGAAACAAAATTTTCGCAATAATAAGCAAAACAAAAAGGGTCCCAAACCTTCTCAGTCAGCTCCTTCTTTAAAAAATGACAAATGATCCAAGCAAAAAGGAAAGAAGACTGAGCATCATTGCAATTTTTGTGGGAAATATAATCATGATGAATCTAAGTGTTTTAAGAAGATGGCGGCCTTGGAAGCAGCAATGAATAAGCACCACATAAGCCTAGATTTGTCTTTAGAATATACCTCTCATGGACATGCACTTTGTGCTTCTGGTTACTCTTATACTACATCTTCTTCTTCTACTTCAATTGAATGGCTCATTGATTTTGGAGCATCTTATCATATGGCTAAGGATAAATCCATCTTTTCTACTATGCATGAATGTAACACCAAACAAATATTTGTTGGTGATGATAGATCTCTAAGTGTTGTAGGATCTAGAATAGTTCCAGTAGAAAATGGTCATTTCAGTGATGTATTATGTGTTCAAAAAATTTCCTGCATTTTGTTATCAGTCTATCAAATTACTCATTCAGGTGAAGGTAAAACTGTGACGTTTACACCTCACAAAGTTGTAATCAAGGATTTTAAAAATCCTCAAGATATCCTTACTACTGGAACTGTTGATGATATTACCAGGTTTTACAAATTTAACAACTTTGGGTCATCACCTTTTCCTTCAGTTTTTGTTGCTCATAGCGATAACTTGAGCAAACTTTGGCATGAGAAATTTGGTCACTTAAATTATCACTCATTGCAACAACTATGTAAAGACAATATGGTGACTGGTCTTCCGCTGGTATCTTGCAAGGATGGTGTTTGTTTCGGTTGTGTACTCGAAAAACATCATCGGGACAGTTTTGACAAACGTGCCTCTTGGCACGCCTCGGTTCCCTTGGAGCTTGTGCATAGTGACTTGTGTGGCCCTCTTCCATCTACTTCCTTTTCTGGTTTCAAATATTTCTTAACTTCCATTGATGACTACTCCAGATACACTTGGGTAAATTACTTCCTAAAACTTAAGAGCGAAGTATTTAACATGTTCTTGGCCTACAAGGCCCTTGTTGAAAAACAATCTAGTCATCAAATTATTAAGTTAATATTTGACAATGGAGGAGAATATGTTAACAACAAGTTCACTACCTTTTGCACTGAACAAGGAATCCAATAACAGCACACTGTTCCATATACACCACAACAAAATGGTGTAGCTGAATGGAAGAACCACACTTTAAAAGAAATGGCTAATTGTATGATCCAATCTAAAGGATTAAGTCTTCAATATTGGGCTAAGGCCATAAATTGTGCAAATTACATAGTTAATCGCACACCCACTAAAGTTTTACAGGGTATAAAACCGGAAGAAGCATGGAGTAAAATTAAACCAGATGTAAGTCACTTTCGTGTGTTTGGTTGTGAAGCATGGGATCACATTTCAGATGAAAAATGGAAAGCATTGCAGCCTAAAAGTGAAAAGCGCATATTTGTTGGATATTCTGAAGATGTAAAAGGTTATAGACTTCTTCAGCCACATTTTCATGATATAATCATTAGAAGAGATGTTAAATTTGATGAAAATATCTTGGCTTGTGAGCCTAACTTGGCAGGTGTGCCATCTTTGGCCTATGAGCCTAATTCAGTGATTGTGCCTTCTTCTTCTTCTTCTTCTTCCAGCTTCCTTGATAGGTTTCCAACTCCAATTTTTGATGATGACAGTGAGGATGAAAATCCATCTCCGCCTGCTCATGTTCCTCTAATTGCACCAGCACCAATACTTCATCGATGGGTCCATTCAACATGTGAAACAGCTGGTGATATTGTCAATGATCTTAGAGATCAACAGCGAACACATTCTCAGTTTCAGCTAGCCTCTTCTCTTTTGGCTCAAGTTTCCGAGAATCATGATCCAGAAACTTTTGCAAAAGCTTCAGGAAATCCACATTGGGATGCAGCTATGGATGAAGAATATCGTTCCTTAATGGCGAACGATACTTGGGATCTTGTTCCTCTTCCAAAAGGAAGAAAACTTATCAGATGTAAATGGGTCTACAGAACTAAGTATGCATCAGATGGAAGTGTTGAAAGACTTAAGGAAATGTTAGTTGCCAAAGGTTTTTCCCAAGGTGAAGGGATTGACTACAATGAAACCTTTGCCCCTGTAGCAAAAATGAACTCCATCCGCCTTGTTCTTTCCCTTGCAGCCTTACATCACTGGGAATTCCATCAAATGGATGTCAAGTATGCCTTCTTACATGGTGATTTACATGAGGAAATTTACATGGAACAACCTCCTGGATATGTTCAAAATAACTCTAGCCTTGTTTGTCTCATTAAGAAATCCTTATATGGCCTTAAGCAAGCTCCTAGAGCTTGGTATGCCAAAATGGATAGCTTTCTCCTTGACAGTGATTTTTCTAGATGCCATTCTGACCCCAATGTCTATACCAAGAAAGTAGGAAACCATCTCATCATACTTGTTCTTTATGTTGATGATCTTATCCTTATTGGTAGTGACCCTAAACTTATAACCCATGTGAAATCCAGTCTTAATCAAAATTTTGAAATGTCAGACTTAGGACATTTGCATTATTTTCTTGGTCTCCAAGTCTTGCAAACCAAAGAAGGAATCTTTCTTTCCCAGTCTAAGTATTCTTGTGACCTTATCCATCGCTTCCACATGGAAGATTGTAAACCAACCCCTTCTCCCTTCTAGTCTGGAGTCAAACTTTTTTCCACTTGTACTTCCCCTGAAGTAGATGCCACCTTGTATCATCAACTTGTTGGTAGTCTTTTATACTTGACTCATTCTCGTCCTGAACTTTCCTTTGCCGTTGATCTTGTTGCTCGTTATATGCAAAATCCTCATGAAAGTCACTAGAAAGGAGCAAAAAGAATACTTCGATATATTCGAGGTACAATTCAACTTGGGATTCATTACAGTACAGGGAGAAAACCTTTGTTGGTTGGTTTCACTGATTTAGATTGGGTCGGTGATCCTGATGATCGAAATTCTACTGCAGGTTATGTTTTCAGTCTGGGATCTAGACCTATCACTTGGGCTTGTAAGAAACAACAAGCACTTGCTCTTTCTTCAGCAGAAGCAGAATATTGAGCCGCGGTTAATGCCAGTCAGGAATATTTATGGCTTCGACAGATCCTTTCAGAGTTTTGATTCGAGTAGCAGCATCCTTCTCCACTTTGGTGTGACAATCAAAGTGCCATCAAGCTTGCCAAAGATCCAGTACTACATCAGTGCAGCAAACACATTGAGCTACACATGCACTTCATCAGAAATCTTGTTCATGATAGTGTTATTGAAGTTCTCTATTTCCCTACAAATGATCAAGTTACAGACATCTTCACCAAGTCTCTTACAGAAGCAAAGTTTTCTAAACTTCGGTCTATGTTAGGAGTTTAGGAATGTGTCCTTAAGGGGGGATAGGCTCTAATGCCTCCTTCCTTCTCCTAATAGTGTCACTTTTGTAAATACTTCAATCCTATCCCAAGTTGTTCTTAAGGGGGGATGTTAGAATATTTAGACACTTAGGAGTTAGTTAAGATCAACTTGTGTAATATATCTGTTAGGTAAAAGTGTGTTTCTTTAGTATGCATTAGTATGCATTTGTAAATATTCTAATCCGATGGTCACGATATGTTCTAGACATAGAGTGATCCGACGGTTCAACTTCTCTTAGTTCATACCTACCATTGATCCGTGGCTTAACACCTGATTGGTCTATGATCTCTATTTAAATAGCATAGAGGGTCTTTGGCTAGTCGATCGATTATGAGAAGCTCATGTAGCTTTCTTTCTTTTGCATAATAAATTGCTCCAAGTAGCTATTTGGCTGGGGCCGTGGACTGTTTCCCTCTTGAGGGTTTTAACCACGTGACAAACATCGGTGTGTTGATCTATGATCTATTTTTGTGAAGCGGTTACTGAAGGTGTTCGATCTTTTGGGAGTACCCTATGTACCCGAACATCAATGCATGTCAAACATCAACAAAATAATTAATAAAGGAGGAAGAATGAGTCTAACACATCATTTGTAACAACCATAAGAAGGTGTATAACAAATAATAAATATTGGGAATCACAAAGAAACCACCATCCATTATGGGTGTTACAATTATTTCCCTAACAAAAAGGCTATTGCCCTAAAGCCAAGTAATAATCAAGAAAACAAGGATAAAAATTCCTCAAGCCACATCATAATCATCAATATTGACAAGATACCATAAATTAAATACATAGAAACCAACAATTAACATCATCAATATAAAGTCTTCCAAACCATCAATACCAACAACTCAACATCAATATAAGCATAATACACATCACCAACAAATTCTCAATATCATCAACAAATCAACATCCTCAATTCCAAAATTTTGTTATTAGCTCTTAAAAAGTAAAACTATCAAATAGATCATCATTTTCACCAATGATCAACATCAATGTTCTTGATATCATAAATATCGTCAACCCAAAGTATCTAATTCAGTATCATTAATCATGAAACATCCTCAACACCATGAGATTTCCATTGAATCAAATGCCATAAAACCATTATAGATCATCAATGTCATCTAATAAATATGATCATGAAATCAATCTTTGTTACCCAAACATCCACATCATTAACATCACTATTTTACTTTAAGTGAAAAAATCCACATCATTAATAAGTCACATAACAATTCATCTACCAAGCCAGTGAGATCATTCATATTAGCAATATCCTTAACATCATCAAATAAAAGTCAACTAAACAACTACACTATTAACATCCTCCAATCAATCACTATTAACATCACCAAATCATCACCAAAACAATCATGGAATCAATGTTGTCAAGTCAAATATTAGTTAATGTGTGATAATCAATCAACTAAAGTCCTAACACATGTTGATGTTTGAGCAAAATTGGAGATGCTTGAACTTTAAAACTTTTATTGATCAATTTGAGCACATATGATTCTTATAAATCAACCACATATCAGTTAGCCACATATATATCAGCCACATACATAAGCCCTATATAAATCATAAATAAATCAGCCACATATATCATCCCTATATAAATCATAAATAAATCAGCCATATAAATCAGCTCCATAAATCAACCATGAGATACAAGACATACCCTGGTAAAACCCTCCAAACATGGAGGATGAAAAAACCAGCAATTCTTTGAGTATGATACATATATTTGCAGAGAATGGTTTACAATACATAAGCATATTTCCCAATAAGAGATATCACCACAGCAATAGAGAAGATAGATCCAATGTAACCCTACAAAAAAAACTGTATGCGACTGTATTGATCTTTCCATATGCCTAGAATATTAGTAACCAGCCAAAAACCATAGCATGCAAAAGGTAGCGCATAGGAGGCTTAGTAAACATACTGAGAGCGCCACATAGTGCATTCACAAGGAGGAGCTAACTAGAACTCACTCCATGCAAACATTAGCACCCTTCCTTTCCTCAATTAGCTTTAACTAAAAGTTCATTGTCTTCAACTGAAAGTGAAATGACTTGAACTAAATGTTAATTGTCTTGAAATGAATGTTAACTAACTTGAACTGACTGTTAAATGACTTGAATAGAATTTTAACTTACTCGAATTGTATGTTAACTAACTTGAACTGAATGTTAACTGACTTGAACTGAATGTTAACTGACTTGAACTGAATTTTACCTTACATGAACTAAATGTTTAACTGACTTGAACTGAATGTTAACTTACTTGATCTGAATGATAACTAACTTGAACTAAATGTTAACTGACTTGAATTGATTGTTAACTTACTTGAATTGAATGATAATTGACTTGAACTCAATCCTTAACTGATTGTTGATCACTTAGTTAAAATGCTAACTTAAGTTTCATCGGTGCTTCACTCTTAGTGGCATGGATCTCTTTAGTTAATTAATGCATGATGGTTGATGAACATTGCACTCTTGTTTACTTAACCGAATACACTAATTAATAGTTCACTTGATGCTTTGACTGAGGCACTAATTGAGGTATTTATATTTTACTGAAGCTTTATAACTTGAGTTCACTCAAACATTTTGCATGGGAAATTAAAATTTTCTTTCTCTATACTTTATCTCAATATCATTAAACAATTAATGCATGGTCCATATGTTTATTATTTATCTCTTATGATATCATACTCATAAAATTATTCCATACATACTGATGATCATATATATTACCCTGGTCCATATAGTCATATGCTAAATTAATTCACTCTAGGGGTATCTAAGCCCTAAAGGAGACTTATAGCACTCAGTGATCATGACTAGCAATATATCACATAGTATAACCACCTCAAAAAATAGAGGTCCACAATATTGATACAACACAAGACTTCAATCTTGATACAACACAATATCATCTCCACAATTGGAGATCCATTCTCATAGGGTACTATCTATGAGAATCATTTACTTGATACAACACAAATCTATACTTGATACTGTTGTAATCTCTCAAATTGTAAGTTTACCGACAATACACATAAATAATCATATAATCATAACAGAGACAAGGATAGTAGGTTGAATAACAATTTTATATTACACAATAACACATGTGAGTTCATACGTACATCAAACCGAACCAAGTTCTTATCTGGCTCAACAACCTATATATATATGATTACAAAATAGTTATGGTAACTACATGTCGGTTCACTCAACCAACACGATCGATGAGGCCGACCTAATATACAATTATTCAGCTAACTAGTCTAGTTGGATAACCGACTAGATCCTCCAACATCTCCCCCAGGAACAAAACCTTTCTTCGTCCCAAAGAAATAGGGGAGGTAACAAAAATTATGAATGTATTAAGTAGTTCCTAAAATATCTTTGTTCATGGACTGTGTTGTCGAATAGATAGCCGTTTCTGTATGCAAATCTCCACAATGACTTATGTTGTCACTGCTAGTTGATGCTGAAATTCTGTCCAATTGCAGAGTGCTTTCTGAATATTGATGGTCAAGGTTGTGATGCTTGACAAGGTAGACATCTCTCTTGTATTGATAGGTCTATAATATTATCCATGTCGGGGCCCAAAAATTGTTCCTTCTCTTCTGCCGTGTCGAGTAATCTCTTCATGTGTGGACAAATCTTATCAAGTGTGTCGAGGCAAGGGATTTCCTAATTTATCCACTGATGTGCTTGTTTTTCTAATTTTTCGAGTTGTGTTGTTTCCAGTACTATCTGATCTTGTATTGTACTCTTCATTGCTTCTAGGAGCCCTTGTTGATTTTCTAGTGTTTTAATGTGCTCATGAGTCTCTCGAACTTGTTGGAATACTTGACCATAATAAGTATACCAGTTTCTCAATACTTCCTCTGTAGTGGTAGACTCCTCAAAATGTTCTTGTAGTACCTTGTGAGCTTTCGAGAATGTTGTGTATTGTTTTCTTCGTAGAACAAAAATCTCTTATGTTTGTTCATATTTATTTGCCTGTAATTGTGTCTAGAGGTTAGATGCGACACTTTCAAGCAATTGGTAATCTCTTTCCAGTGGTTTGTCAATGTCGGTTTCTACTACTCCTGGTAAAACTGTATGTGTCAAATTCCTGCATTTTATCATAAATTCTATTTTCTCTGCTTTAAGTTTCTCAATCTGTTCTTGTTTTTTTTCTTTTCTTATCCTTGATTCCTTATTGAGGGATTCCAACAATTGATCCAATTCTCCATCCCTAAGTTTTGGTGTCTCGAATGTAGTAGTCGATCCTAGCTGATGTAGGTGGATAACTGTTGGTACCTGCTGTAATGTTGATTCTGTCGGTTGTTGTTCATGTTCTTTTCACTTTTTCTCTTTTCTTTTTCTTTTATGCCGAGAATGATGCGCAACCTTTTCTCCTGTTGGTATTGTTTTGGGTTGCTATTGTTCTGTATGTTGCTCTTTCGACGGCTGATCTTCTATCGGTTGATCCTATGTTAGATTAGGGTCTACTGACTGTATCTCTGGGATGAGGTCTATGGCTGGCTGTGCATCTGTCGGTGGTGTGGATGGTAAAACTGATTTTGGAGGTAGATCTGAGGTTGATGGTGATGTAGGTGATTGAGTATATTCTATAGTTGATGGGGTGGTTGAAAGGGTACCTGTCGGCATAATATTTTTGACTTCAGGTTGCGAGTCGACATGGTTGTCGGTTTCTTCAGAGTCGAGGAGTTTGTCTATTTCTTGATATCTTGTTAGTGTTTCTATTTGATGATTTCTATCAATATCAATTGCACTTTAGTTTGCTTCATTAATTAGGAGGGGATGATTTTCAGTGGATGGTATAAAACATGAAATGTGAGTTGCGACAACTTGAGATGATTTGTCGGGGTTTCTTATGAATGAGGATTTAATAACTCCCACAAATTTCGGTTTTGGGGAAGCTTTTTCTGGTTGGTCGGGTTGTTGGGTGAGAAGACACCGTGAAGAGTTTCACTCAGTGAGTGGTTGTGTCATATTTATTTATTGAGCATTGCAAAAAATATTGGGAAGATTGTTGATAAATTGCTGCAGGTCAGCATCTTTATCGAATTTATCTTTGAGTGTTTCAGGAAATACATCTTTATAAGGGTTTGATGAGGCAACAACGATCGAGTTTGTTGTCTCTTCTTGCACTATTCTAGTTGGATATAGGGGTGGAGGAGTGGAGGTTAAATCAATAGAGTTGAATTCATGGGGGGTGGCAACTCTTACCTTTTTAGATTTTTCTTGTTTTGCTTCTGCTTCTATGAAGCATTTGAACTACTTCTCAACAGATATTTTGTTCTTGGAAGCATCCTCCAAGATGTCGGCAGCTATGGAAAGTATCTCTTCCTCATCATATGACTCTCCTTGAAGAATGAGCTTGCACTTTCCCTTCCCTTTTTATGGACTATCTTTCTTCTTCCGTGATTTGGATATTTCCTGAGCTATTTGTTGGAGATTCTACTTCATCAAGGCATACTCAGGTTTGTCGGACTGTGTTTCTTCATCTTTTTGTTCACCCTCCTCCTCCCGTTGTTTGGTCAGTACAAGGATTGCTAAGTCTGTGGTACTGTTACTATCTGAAGAGTACTTGTCTCTTCCACTGGGGTGTTTTCCAGAGTGAAAGTGCTGATATGAAGGTGTACTTCATAATCTTTTTCTTTCTCCTGGTTGGTTAGGGGTTCCACAATTGGTTGATTGGTCTTCATTGCAAATGCCGGTATGGATAGTTTAGTGTTGGATTTCCAGGCCAACTTTGTGAATATATCCTCGATTCTTGGATAATAAATCGAGGTGTTTGGCTTTTCTTATAGCTCCTTGCATGTACTAGACTGCAGTGTGGTCAAGTTCTAGTTGGATGTGTGTTGTCGGCGACAAACTTCTTCGGATGTTTTGGGGCACCCTCCATCTGGTTGTTTGGACTTTTAAATTTTGAAACCAGTTGTCTAGAAGCACTTTGGCTGCTTCAAGTTCCTGTGAGTTCCCAACCATTGAGAATGGCTTAAAACACCACATATGGAATCTTTCCAGTTCTAGGAACTGTGGATCTCCGACATGACACAAGTGGTACATAGAAATCCATATGATCAGTGATGGGAACCTGATCGTTGTGGCCCCCTCCTGACACTTTACGCAGATGTTTTTGACCATGTCGGCTACATATTGAGCCCAACGGTAGGTTTTCCCTGATTCCGATATACAATCGACAGCTTCCAACATGTCCAACCTCATATCACACCCTTGTTCTGTAACCGTTAGAATTGTAGACACACGTTTCATGACCATCTTGGGTGTTGTGTCCTTGATTTGACCGATTATTATCCCCTTAGAGTTCTTTCAAGTCAGTGTCACTGTTATTTTTTCAACTAAACCAGCGTTTGACTCGACAAGAACATCCTCTCCTTTGTTAGACAATCCTATAAGTTTGTAAATAACTTCGCTAGATATCTCAACATGTTTATCAAAATAGAACTTCCCATTATGATATTGACTAAGGATTAATTTTTCTATTATCTCGTTCATCCCACCAAAGCTCATTATGAGAGGTGCATTGATATAGCTCATGATGGTACTGACGTTTACTTTCTGTGTTTCTTCTGTCATTTTCTTTTCTACATATTCCCATTTCTTAATTTCTACACATAATCTCACCCAAGAAGTTTCCTAAACTTTTTTCCTTACTGATATTCTCTAATCTTTTTATCTATGGGGTTGCAGCAGACTGCAACTCCTTTGCTTTTGTGGTCACAGATCTGGTCTTCTTTGGTTTCATTTTGTCAGTTGTATGTTCAAGTTTTTGCACAGGTATATTTTTCTCAAGAGTCTAGTAACTCTGTCTCTCAAGCTCTTCATAAAATTATATGAATTATTCATCTAATGTGGTATTTATAGGTGGCGCGGGTGGTGATCTTGTCGATGGAGGTATTAATAGTGGATCTGATGGCGAAGGACGCTCTATTGATAGCTCTTTTAATGCGCTATGGTTTTGGCGTTTCCTCTGTCTATAGTCATGATGGCTTGATTGGACCGTTTGATCCTCTTGTCGATGATGGAAATGTTAGTAGAATGGTCAGTAGTCGGTATGTCGATAATGCCTGTTGTTATTTCTGTTGAATTGTATTATGTTACTTCCTTCGTGATT
>LPNX011212930.1:98462-198156 GCA_001517045.1 Pseudotsuga menziesii | reverse complement strand
TTAGAATTTTCCTCAGTTTTCTTACCGCTTTAGTCGGGAACCGTTAACCAGTTTCTGAAATACTATGCCTTGTAACGTTCTCAGTCAAACTGATCCGTTGGCATTGATTTCTTCAATGATATAGGGTCCCATCTACTGTGTGTGCAGTTTCTTTGGTTTTCCTTCTACCTGACTATTATAAAACAACGCAAGATCTCCAACCGACAAGTTCTTGTTTTTTTTTAATGAATTGATTTTTATGTTTAATGTTTACCCGAATGTTATACAACAACACAAGATCCACATAAATTGTTTTTTGTAATGTTTGATTTGTATGTTTATTGCATCGGGATCCAGATTTTTCTATTGCAAACCTCACAGGGATGGTTGATGCAGTAGTCAGTGTTGCATCTGCAATGGCAACAAGTCACACAAAGGTACAACTATTTCAACATGATCTTTACATAGTTTATTATTGTTGTCTATTTTTTATTCATGCATGTCTAACTATTTCAACATTTTTTTACTGTAGCCACCAGCATCAATAGTAGTTCCTGGTCTCTCTGGTTCGACCATGTCTCTGACCATCCTTGATGTTCAACCAACATCTCCATATGATACCATGTAATGTATATCCTCCGATGATATTTGTTGGTTGACTTGAAATCTAGTGCATAAACCATTTTTGTTAATGTTTGATTTGCATGTTTACTGCATCAAGATCTAGAGTTGTCTATTGCAAACCCCCCAAGGGTCGTTGATGTAGCAGTCAATGTTGCATCTACAATAACAACAAGCCACACATAGGTACAACTATTTCAACATGATCTAGACATAGTTTATTATTGTTGTCTATTGTTTATTCGTGCATGTCTAACTATTTCAACATTTGGTGATTGTAGCCACCACTAGCAGGAGCAGTTCCTGGCCACTCTGGTTCGACCATGGTTGCGACCATCCTTGATGTTCAACCAACAGCTCCATCTGCTACATAAGGAATGCAATCCCCTTTTTCACGGTCTCTCATTGAGGTGATATGTCCATTAATGACCAAGTGTTTCATGCAATTTCCATGCACATGTTGATAATTGTTGAGTTAATTTAAATATGGTATTTTATTGAGCTAAATTATTAGTACATAGTTTGTTGAAATTAACAATTGATATTTAATTTGCAGGATCTAGAGACACACACTAATCCTAGATATGTGCTAGAGGATCAACATCTAGAAATAACAAGAGGAAGCTTGAGTTTTGATGTGTCTTATGGGATATATGTACATTTGGATACATGTACATGTGGCTTGGATAGATTTGGATACATGTACTTTTGGATACTTTTGGATATATATGTACTTTGGGATATTAATGTACTTTTGGATACTTTTGGATATATATGTACTTTTCGATACTTTTCGATAAATATGTACTTGTGGATACATGTACTTTTGGATACTGTTATAACCAATTTTACCACACATGGTTAATCACATGTTGATGGCCTTCCCTGTCCCTCTACAGACACTTTAGACCCCATGGACTCATATTATCCTTTGATGTCCCAAGATCATCCCTAAAAAAACCTGTTTATTGTTGTACGCTACTTTTAAACCCATACTTGCGTGTACACGTGACTTTTGACCTCAAACCCACGTACATCGAGATGTGTGCATAAATCCAAATACTTTTGGAGTTTTCCTTCATGTGAGTCTGAACCACTTAAATCTTGGCCTTTCATATCCCTTTATATCGCTCGGATTTGACCCTCCATTACCCCATTGGACTGCTATATAAGGAACCCCTTGGATACATTGAAGAGGAGGAATTGAAGAGCAAGTAAACTATAGTCCATGTTTGCCACAGTTTGCATATACTTGAGTCTACATCCCTTTGTCCCTTTGGAGAACTTGGTGTTCTTCCCAAGATTTCCTTTAATTGTGAGCTTGCTATCGAGAGATGGAGGATTGAGGTGGTGGAGGCCCAAGTGGAGAACTCGGTTTCTTCGGTTCGTAGACGTGCCGACAGAGGTTGTCACTATTGTAATCTCTAATTTAATTAATAAAAATATATTTTCCTGTCCAATTATGCGCAATTGAATATGAATGTTGAATCCATGGATGTGTCTAAATTGTTTATGCATCATTGAATATATATACTAGAATAAGTCTAACACACTATTATATAGCATGCTTGTCTTGTTTGTTGTTGTTGAGAGCAAATTTCGAATGCAAGCGTGAATTGGAAAGCTCAACGGGGATCTACTTCAACCGTCTGCAACAAGGTATGATTCGATATCCCTTAGTGTTAAATGGTTGGTTTCTCATGCATATTGGGAAATATTGATTTTTAGTGTCAAAGTTGTCTATTGTGGTACAACCCAAGCCATAGGAATTTTCTCTCCGTAACAGAATTGGTGACCATACTGGGGAGGTTCCTAATTGTTTCTCTTTGGGGGTTTTTGATATTCAATGTACTTAAATTGCTCTTGATTTCTCTATTTTGGTGTCGAGTCTGGGGGCATGTTTTCCCAATAAGGTCCTAAAGAAGTAAATTTTGTCTTAGCTTGTCTGTTTGCCCTATTTTCCTGCCCTTTTTCTTCTTGTACACGGGTTTTTCTTTCACAGTCGCATATACACACGAGTTTTCCTTGAATAGTCATGTATATACGCTCTTTTACTGAGAACAGTCATGTAAGCCTTGATTTTGAGCCTTAGTGGGAGGATTAAGTGTTGTTGGGTGATTTCTGATGATTGCTGAGTCTTCTTGGATGCTTCTGGAGTCTGTATACACCTTCTGTTTCTGACCAGAGATTGATTTTAGTTTACTTTTTAAGTTTTGTTCTTGTCATCGATTTATCCATTTTTTGTTTTGAGATTAGTGCATTAGGTCTCTTTTATCTTATTGCCTTGCTTGGCTACTGTTTGTGAGTGGTTACAGGTTTTAGGGGTTGTAGAGTCATCTATTTGCTTACATATCTCATTTATTACAGAAAATACAAAAATATTTTTTCTTTTGCATAGTTATGCATTTGTTGCATTTTGCATTGGCACGGTACTTGCATTAGGTTTGCTTACTGTTATTATAGTTATATTTTCATATAGGAAACACTGCACTTGCATTTGAAGGAAAAATTGTGCATCTCATGTAGTGGCATACCCTATTTTTCATTCTACACATTGCATTTGGCATTGCTTGTTAGGTGTGCATATTTACTTTACTACTGAGTCATAAATTCATTGGTTGCACAACCGTTTACCCTTTGAGTAATCACAGGGAATGAAAATCAACGCTTATTAAAATGAATTACACTCTTTTCTTTTTTAGGGTGCATCAACAAGAATAGGTTTTAGGGTCTTGGAATAGTTCATTATGAGTCAATTCTCCAAGACCACTAAACAAAACAAGTAGGTGTTTGTCCAGGTGATAGTGTGAAACCCTTGATATAATTAGTGTTTCTCAGAACTCTCCTCTTACACAGGAGTTAGGAACGAGGCAGTGCATGCAATTGTGATTGGGATGGCCCCTAGTCACTTTCTGTGAGCACCAAAGATATTTCCAAGATTGTATTCATATTTGGGGGCCTTTGAGGTAATGATTGGTACACCCTTGGGGTACCAGTTGTGCTGTCAGGATTTGGGATTTTATACTCTACCCATATGGTTGATCCCTCCTATGACTGTCCACTTGAGCATTGGTTATATTGAGGTGACCTTAGTTGCCTTACCTAGGTTATCGAGGGAGTATTTGCATAGGTTATTCTGCAGGTGTCCTGGCCAGGTAGGGGTCGGACAGCATAGTCGCTATATGCATTGAAGCTGAGGACCACTATAATCGGTTACGAGTCTCAAGCCTCTCCTAGGTGAGATATAATTGCTTCATTGAGGAGCTCACTTATCCTACCCTTGGTTTTCTTGTGATTTGGATTTATATTTTCTTAGGTGTATGCTCTGTGCACGCTAGATTGCTTAGGGTTGCGTAGCTAGATCGAGTCTTTTCTTTCTATTGAATCATTATGGATTCGGGTGCGGTACCTCGCCATTCTCGTCGTTTAGCAGGAATTTCTCCTTCCATGTCTCCTCCTCCTTTGGGAGAGAGAATCAAACATTATGGGCGGACGCATTCTCACTTTGATTCATACACTATGGGTGATCACAAGCACAAGATTCCTGATTTTCCTTGTCATGTATGGGAAGACGAACCTTCTAGCACACATGGGACTCTAGTAGGGTCTGGTATTCCTTTGACTGGGTTGTCACAAGAATATTTTTCATGATTCACAGAACCCACACACCCTAATCGTCGGTATTGGCTTCCAGGCAATGAGACTCACCACGCATCCACTAACACTAACACTATTAGGTATGGCATGCCTGATATTCCCGAGACCAGTCCAACACCTCATGATGGATCGGTTGTTGACCCTAGTGCTGCATCTGGGGTCACTTCCATTCCTTTCCAGGCGAATAGGTTTGGTATCTCTAGTCACATTACGCCTTCCATCCCTTCGGAAGTTCCTTCACACATGCACCCTAGGCCTAGCACTAGTGTTCCTATTTGGGGACCAAAACCTAGACATGTGAATATTGGGGGAATGAGTTATATTCCTTCACATATTCCATCGTCTTCTACACCAATCCCTTCAATTCCCTTTTTAACCATGCATCCTCCTCCTAACTCTAGTGGGCCTTCTGGCCAGAGTTCTACTACTAGCCATGTTCGTCCTAATTCTGCTAGCACCATTGTGTCATAGGGCCATGTTCCTCATTTCGTGTCAATAGGGCATGTATCTTCCCATGGACCATCTCATGTATCTTCCCATGGACCATCTCATGGACCTTCTCGTGGACCATCCCATGGTCCATTTTATGGACCTTCTTACGGACCATCTTACGAACAGACCTACACACCTTATGGGTCCGAGTATCAACCCATGTATCAGTCACCTAATTATGCCTTTGTAGCACTCCAGCCTCAAGGTACCTGAAATCACAATCCTTACATGCAACCCTATATGGGACAAATGGGAGGAGGTTATCATCCCACTAGCCAAGGCCATGGTGTATATAGAAGTCAACCTTATGCAAACCAATCCTATCAGGGAGCATGGAACCAACCAGCTCAACCTAGGCTCCCTTTCCTTACAAATTTGAATCTACCCGATCTGTCGAGATTGACGAATGATCCCATATCTCATGACCCCGCATGGCCAGAAGTTCCTACCAAACTTCCTTTGGACATCCTAAAGTTCGAGGGTAAGGCTGGTGAATATCCTGGTGAGCACATTATGACCTTCCATCTTTGGTGCTCTTCGAATTCCTTGAACGGTGATTTTTTCTATTTAAGACTGTTTCAATGCACCCTCGCGGGTCCTGTCGTGAAATGGTATATAGATTTACCTGGGGGGACATATTATTCATTTCATGACCTTGTTATGACTTTTCTTAACCACTTTCAGCTACCCGTAAGTTACGACGTCGGTACCGAACTCTTGTCGACATTTCGGCAAGAAAAATCCACCCATATTTTGGATTCAAGAGTGGCATAGACAAAAGAGGATGATTAAAGTATTTATACCACCATAGTTTCTTCAAGATTGGTTCCTCAAGTCGTTGTTACCCTATATCACGAAGGATGTTTCCACATCCGGAGTGAAAAACGAGGACAAAGCTATTTTTAGGGCCCAGCAGTTGGACTTGATTTATGCTCAGTATGGGCTCCTTTATGAGATCATACCTAATTCTCCACGTTCCAATTTCAACCCCAATTTTAAACCTGTGCCACATGCTGATGATCTATTGTTAGCTCTGCAAGTATCAAACCTACGGATTTGGTTACCAAACAAGTGATCTAGCTATCACTTCACCAATTTGCGTCGGGGAAAGCTATGGCTTCGCCCCTTCCTACCCAATTGGTGGATGTACTTTTTGTGCATTCGTCAAACCCAAAAGGTAACCAGCAACCTGGAAGGAATAAAAAGAAATGGAAAAATGATAAGAAGGGTGGAAATATAAAAATAATGGGGATAATGACAAGAACAATAACAACAATAATAATGTTGGGGGGGACAAGAAGTCTAAGCGAAAGGTTAAGTTTCCTTGCAAGTTGTGCGGGGATGACCACCTCACTCACTTATGCACTTGTATGGAAGATGCCTCAAAGTTCATAGCACAAGGCCCAGCTGTGTTTACTAATCCTTTACCAAATAATCAAAATATGAACTTGAGGATCGTTGATCCTTGTTGTGTGTCTAGTGGAACTCAAAACCCGCCGGATGCCGCTAGTGGTCATGGTTTCATCAACATGGTGAAACCTACTATTTTTGTTACATGTGCGAAAGACTATGGTTCGTCAAAACCAAAACTTGGGAAAGAACCCGCTCCACTTGAGAGATATTTGTGAATTGAAAAGCCTATGGATAAACCTAAAATTCCACCTCGCATTCCTAAGGGATTCTTTAAGCGCTCGAGGCACAATCGTAATGCTCGAGCCGCCCAGAACTATTCAATTATCGAGGATTTCAGCCAAAATCCTTGTGTGATGTCCACATTATAAATACTTCAGACTTGTCCTTCGCAGAGAAAGGCCTTGTTGTCTGCTCTTAGGGTTGGTGATGATAGCTCTCCTTTCGTGATCAAATTTGAAACTCATGGAATCCTGTCTCGCTTTCCTTACTATATGTCTCTTTTGATTCACGTAGAGTGTTTGAATAACACCATCATGCGTACTATGATTGATGAAGGGGTTTCCACTTTCGTGATGTCTTTGGTTTGTTGGAAGGGCTTAGGTTCTCCCACATTGTCTAAATTTGCAAACATGTTGACTACTTTTGATGGAATATCGTTCTGGCCGCATGGTATACTTCTTTCCCTAGAGGTCCAGGTGGGGGGGGAATACTATTACGATCGAGGTCGAGGTGGTTGATGCGCCCCTTGACTACAATATTTTGCTGGGTAGTAAATGGATGTACAATATGCAAGTTGTAGCCTCTTCCCTATTCCGAGTAGTTTGTTTTCCATTAAATGGGAAGAACATTACTATTGATAAAAAATATTTCTAGAATCTGAGTGTAAACACATCATCAGGAGCTTCTATCCTGATTATTGATCATTCTCGCCGACAACTGAGAATGTGGGTGTGGGTATGTATCCTTCCCTCATGGGAACCTTTAGTTGTCCTGTGCCCATTCTTATGATTGGGTCTAGTCTTGGTAGGGCTTCTCCCTTTTCGAATTTGGTATCCTTTCGCACTTCTCATATGGAGGATCCTTGGATTCTTCCTTCACTAAGTACTTTGAGTATACCTGTTGAGACAGACGTGCTGTTACCTGCAACATTGCTGGCATATCAAGTGAATCTTGATCATGTTGTAGATCTGTTGAGGCCTGGAAAATCACAGGAAACAACAACAAGGGATTCTCCCCAGTCAATGTTCCCAATTAGCCCGTGATTGTTTGGTGTAGGGAATCCGTCTAGTTTGCGGTCCCGCTACCGTAGGTCAAGTAACAAAAATAAAAGGTTTTACCGGTTGCGGCCCGATCCACCGTATATATTTTTGTTTTTTTAATTTTAAGTATGATATGCAAGTGCCTACCTAACATGCAGATTGATTGAGAATGCAAGGAGCGTTCACAATGTGATGCGTAGGTTCTTACCTCTCGTCTTAGGCTCTCCTGCATCTAAATCACACACAGCAAGAAATTGAATCTAACTACCTACCTATCCCTGGGGAGAAACATTATCACTTATTTAATGAGTAATGTATCTTGTGCATGCATTATAAAGAGAAATTATAGATAGCTGATATTTCTTCTGAAACACATGAACAATTAAAGATATTTAAACAATCAGATAGCCAATTGCTTATGAACAACATTCATTACTCATGGTGGTAACTTTCATAAAATGAACCAAAAATAATTTAGACAAGAACATAGGTCCTAGGAGTTAGAATGATCTCACAGTTAATGGACACAAAGCTTTTCAGCTAGTCTTCAGTTAGATATATTTATGCTTCTGGCAAGTGGTAGGCCAGGGCTACATATCCAGGGCTATAAGCAGCATAACGTTGTTTATCAACATTTTCAAGAATCATGGTGGTCACATCTGCCCTAGGAAGAATCCACCCAATCACCTCTGAGCATGGAAAGAGTTCAGGTCTCATAGCAATTTTCATTAATGAAGACCTCTCTATGTTGGCATAGATGTTTTCTTCCTCAAAACCTATGTCGGGCACCTCTCGGTGCATAATCAATCTGTAGATTTCTCCCCACTTATATTTGGGCTCCACACCAATTATGCATTTGGTGTCTTCGTAAGTATATTTGAATCTGGTGATGACTTCAACTTCGGGTTCCTCTTCGACCACGGGAGCCTTCTTCTTTTGACATTTAGACATCTTAAGTTCTGAGGAATTTCCCTGTCATGTACAGAAATGTATTTTAGGTTCTGTTAGGTCATTTTCGGACAACTTTTAAAGATAAAGATAACAATATAAGCGTTTTACCTCATCTGTGTTAAACATGACTGCAGTTATAAAAATAAGAAAACCATGTTCAAACAAATGCTCCTGCCCAAAAACTAAAACCAGCTTAGTCCAACAAAGTTCAGATTTGGAAAAATAAGGCCTTCGTCAAAATGAAAACAGTCTTGAGCCCTCTCTTGGCGCCACGACCTATATGTTACGCAGAACACCTAAGGCACCTAATCTAAAAAGCTCAAGGGGGGCGCTACAGGTGATAGTACCCTAGAAGACTAGAAGACTGCACATGCTCATCTCACGGTCCATCTTAGACCGGGTAATGCGATTCTACCCTAGACCGATTCAGGGTTCGAATTCGACAGTGAACAGGGTCGCCCTAAGCAGTGAACTGAAAACAACACTGAGGTCTTGGTTCGCAAAATGAGGGTGACCAGACCAGTGGAAACAAACTCGACATTTCCTAGGAAAACCATGAAGGCCCTCCCTGGATGGCCAAACACAAAATGGGGCAAACTAGTGCAGACAGTGTAACGACCGTCTGCACTGGTTTCCCCAACAATCGAGTGCAGGTTGTAAGACAATAACGGCCACAGGAGAAAACATCAAGTAAACCACAAAGACCCCCCCCACTGACAGTCACACCATTCACCTCAAAATATATACATGTCAAGACAGAAACCTAAGTAAAACACTAACCGCAGAGACAACAAAATAGCTCGTCCAATTGAACGGAACGGGAAAATGAGCATAAGGGCCTACCTGGCACTGTTGCGTGACTGGCAAGAGGAAAACTGTTTAACTTCCATGGTGGATCCACCTAGGAGCGAGGGTATCAACAGCGAGAATCTTGGTATGCTCGAGCGAAAATGACAGCGTAGAGAAAAGTCCAAAAATAACGATAAAATAATAAACCACCCAATTCCACTATATATACTCCCCGGTCAACTATAATCGGTGGGAGAAAAAAAAGTCATCGGGCGGCAAAAGGCTAAGGGGTCGGTGACCAAGTCAACACTGCCTCCGTAATGGCGGATGATGAAACAGTTAGGATAACCGCAAAGGGATCGGCAGAGAAACAAATCAATACTCCCATCGGAGCTCGCAAGACTAAGGCATCGGAGCAATAGAAGGATGGAGAGTTGCAATGGTGAAACCACAAAATAAACCAAGTTCCACAGACCGGCAAAAATCAAAGAAAAAACAAATATGAATTCGACCAAAAGTATCGGTCCCGCAAAAAATAAAAATCAAACTACGTCGGAAAGACAACGCTTTTCAAAGCCACAACGGCGAACGCTGAAATCTCAAGGATCTGCGAAACAAAAATGGCGGGGTCTAAAAAGGTTAATGCAATCATCGGGGAACTTCGCAATGCGTCATCCACAACTGCGGAAACCGTAGAGACAATACGTTCCGGCAGTATTCCAACAAGCCACCGATTACGACAAATAAATAAAAGCATCGGACAAAATAAATCTTGGATCGGACTCAACTGCTTGTTACCTCTCCACAATGGCGGGCGTGTAGATGACTAGACTCCCGACTTAAAATTCCAAAACACTTCCGATGGGAAGGAAAAAGAAATAATTCAAACAAAACACATTTGCCCGCATAAAAGTAGTCTTCATTCAACATCCAGTAAAACCCAAAAAACCAAGCAAAACGAATTTAAAGGAGGGTCCCAAAAAAAAATTTGAATTTTGGGAAAAATGTTGCAGCTGCAACAATTGGCGACTACCTGGTGAACCCCAGATTTCTGACTTAACCTCTTCCCAGTAAAATAATGTTTAATCATTCA
This sequence comes from Pseudotsuga menziesii, assembly GCA_001517045.1. Classification (NCBI taxonomy): domain Eukaryota; kingdom Viridiplantae; phylum Streptophyta; class Pinopsida; order Pinales; family Pinaceae; genus Pseudotsuga; species Pseudotsuga menziesii. The sequence continues at coordinate 187,902 of LPNX011212930.1, read as the reverse complement.
TCTCCTAAATTGAATACTTCCAGCTGCTTGTATTCCTAAGATGGCAAACATATGCATTTAAATCATTGAGAAGCAGTCCATTCTTTGGGAAATGGGAACACCCAAAATATTTTAAAAGTCCGGATAACTCTTTTGAGGCTTAATAGGTGAGATTTATTTTACTTATGTCTGTGGGTAGTTTCTAGCTTGGACACCATAGTATCGTAACATATGGTAAACAAAACTATTCATTTGTTCCTCGTTCCCATGCCAATTATACTTTTGTGCCTTTTGAACTTTTGTTCTTTTGAGTCCTCCATCTGCATTTCTTTCTGAATTTTATTTAGGCTCTTCTATCCATAGTGCCCTTTTGTGTGAGAGAAGAATTTACTTTTCAGCTCACGAATGGAGAAGAACTTTTGGCAAATTGATATTCATGTTTCTGATACTTTTCTTTGATATTTATTTCTTTTTTAAGGAGTTTTGACTCTTAACAGCCTTTAGGCTTTTGAAATTATGGAATGGGATCATTTATATATAATAAATTGTTTACCTTGCTTCCTTTCCATGGGTCCTTGCCATCACTCCCTAAGACATCTTAGATGTGAAATGGGTGGAGCCTCAAAATAGTATTCCAGACCTCTAAATTTTGAGTTCTTTTCAGGGGTTAAGCAGGACTTCAATGAGTGCATGGCCATTTAGGAAAAATACCTACTAGAAAACATTCTATCATTTCCAAAATAAAACGCACAGTCTTTTCCCAAAGATTTTAGTTAATCAAGAACCCTGATGTTTTCCATGCAACCAAAAGTTTGCCTCTTTTATTCAAAAACAAAAATAACCAAAAACTAAGCGGTAAATCAAAGCAAAATGGCATCAAATTATTTATGTACAAAATCAATCAATCAAAGAAAATAAAAATGTGCCCACCCCTGAAAATCCTTCAATCTAATGAGTCAAAGGGCTAGGCTGGATTGCATACATGAGATACCTATCCATGGTCTAATTGTAATATTTTTGAAACCGAAACCATGTCTACTAATTTACAATCAATCCCATCAGCGTGAAGAAGTTGAAGGAGATCAGGTTGAGTGTCAATCATATTGCTGGATTTTTTTGAGGCATGATATCTTAGTTCAAGCTCCGTTAGATAATTTCCCAGAATAGAATTAGCAGATTCATTTCCTTACCCCAACTTAGTCATAGTGTGTTTCATGTAAGGTTCTCTTAAAATTTTGATCTGATTTGGGGTACCCTTATGAGGTAACCATAAATGAGACCAATCTAAAGAAAAATACCCCTTTAACCTCGCAGACCAGTCTCGGTTCAGAATAATCCCATATCCATCTCGTATGTCAGCCACCATAATATCAAAAAATTGACATATCTTTTTATTTGCAGATAAACGAATGAGCACATTCTTCATTTCCCCTACTACTTTGACACTAGTTCTATCTAGTTGAATAACTTCCCAGGAAGTAGGTTTTGGCTGCCCATTAATTTTCTTGCAAACTACAAGTGGCATAACATTTGCCGATGATCCAGAATGTACCAAACAATTATGCACCTTATGATTCAGCTTTTCCAGAGTCAAAAGGAAAGGTGGGGTTTTAGCTTTCTCTTCCCCAATTAATTCGACGTCTTCCTCCACCGGTTGATTTTCAGTGGGCACTTCCTTTTCTGGCTCCTCAGTCCTTTCAGTGTTTCCTTTGTTAACATCTACTTGTCCTTCCATAATCTTGGCATGCTCATTGATTTGTTCCGTCTCCTGGCTAAAAATAGTAACTTTGGGTACTTTATCTTCAATATTGATCTTTGACTGTCTCCTGACATTCTTTTGCAACTTCTTAATCTTTGAAATCATTTTATTGTCTTTAATTATCATATCCATGTATTTTGTTGTTGTTGGTATGTTCTTAGGTTTAGGAGTACCCTTTTCTATATCAAAAATCAAGACACACTCCCATAAAAACATGGTATCATTTTCCTATCTCTTTATGGTCTGAATACCTTTTTTCTCTTCATCACTTTCCTCAGTCAATTTAGAGTCCAAAAGCTGATTCATTACCAATGTCATTGAATTTAACCATTGAGGACAATTCTTTTTAGAATGGGGTTGTTGGTGAAAAGTGCAGAAATTATCCATCCCTACCTCTGTCAGATTCATTGATGCTGAATTATGTGGAGGGGTCTTGAATTGGTTGTTATCCTCCTTTTTTTTGTAGTAGGGCTTATAAGCTTTCTGAGCTTCCTTTTCTTTCTCCAAATCTATTATTCTGTTGGAAAGTTTTTGCATCATTTTTAACATTCCCTCAAAATCATGTGATTGCTTCTCTTTAGGTTTAGACAGCAATAAGGCTCTTTTCCCTGCAGTTTTTTCTCCAGATTGCTCGGGGTAATCTTCTATACTTTCCTTTTCATCCTCTACTCTTTTTTCCACTTTATACGTCTCAACTAACATAGGCTTAACTTGAGCTTTTGCGAACATAGCCAAGTCAGGGCCTAAAGCTGAGGTATAATACTCAATTAGAACTTTATCGGAAGGCTTATCAGTTGTAGAGAAGTTCTTGAGGTAAGCTGAAAACCTTTGAGTGAAATGATGTACCTTCTCATTCCTTTCTTTTTTCAAAGCGCCCAGACCTTTCATTAGTGATGCATGCGTCTTTTGGGCTGCATATTTACTTCTGAAAATCCTTTCAAAGGTATCCCAATCGGGGATAGAGTTTGCAGGAAAACCAAAGTACCAGGATGCTTCTGCTCCTTTAAGGGTATGCGGGAACAATCTACAGACAACATCCTTGTATTCCCCAGCCCTTAATCCTTCTATTGCCAAATAGAAACTTGCAAGTGGTCATCTACGGAAACCTTCTCATTAGGATCAAACTTAGGGCACAACTTCTCAAAAGCTTGAGGTAGGTTATGCAACAGAGGTGTTAGGTTCAAGGGTGATCTGGCTTTCCAAGCCGGCGGTGGGTTGGGCTGATTTACATTTATACCTACCATGAGTGAAAAATGAGGAGGTGAAAGAATAGGAGTCTGAATAGGAGAACCGTAAGGTGTATCCAGGATTACTTGCTTCAAAGGTTGAACCACTTCCTATAAGGCTGTTTCTACAAGTTCTTCCAAACCCCAAACAACACTGAGTCTTCCAATATAGGACAGTCTTTCCTTTTATATTTTCTTAAGTATTTGGGTCAGGACACAAAATGCTTTCAAAAATATCACTGGTGGGGGAATCTCGGGAAAATGGGTTTTCTCAGCCAGCCATGCACTGGCATCCCTCCTTCTAGCGCCAGAAACTATTGACGCCTGGAAAATCGCAGGCAACAACAGCAAGGGATTCTCCCCAGTCAACGTTCCCAACTAGCCCGTGACTGTTTGGTGTAGGGAATCCGTCCGGTTTGCGGTCCAGCTACCGTAGGTCAAGTAACAAAAATAAAAGGTTTTACCGGTTGCGGCCCGGTCCATCGTATATATTTTTGTATTTTTTATTTTAAGTATGATATGCAAGTGCCTACCTAACATGCAAATTGATTGAGAATGCAAGGAGTGTTCACAATGTGATGCGCAGGTTCTTACCTCTCATCTTAGGCTCTCCTGCATCTAAATCACACACAGCAATAAATTGAATCTAACTACCTACCTATCCCTGGGGAGCGAGATTATCACTTATTTAATGAGTAATGTATCTTGTGCATGCATTATAAAGAGAAATTATAGATAGCTAATATTTATTCCAAAACACATGAACAATTAAAGATATTTAAACAATCAGATAGCCAATTGCTTATGAACAACATTCATTACTCATGGTGGTAACTTTCATAAAATGTACTAGAAATCATTCAGACAAGAACATAGGTCCTAGGAGTTAGAACGATCTCGCAGTTAATGGAAAGAAAGCTGAAAACGAAATAGTTCCTCTTCAACAAATCCATAGCATAACATTTGAACATCCCACCAAGCTTTCTCCAACAGGCAAACTGTAATTCTCTATTGCAAAAGGAAAATAGTTCTTCTTACAATATGTCTTCACTCATCTAACTAGGAAAAATTCCTTCTCTCATCTAAATCTCCTATATTTATACAAAAGAACAAGACTGTTGGGCTTCCCACGAAAGACTCTTGGGCTTCCCCAACTCTTCGCCTCCCAAAATTTACTTTCACTAAGTGTTTATAAAATTTACAAAATATTATAAAAGTGAACAAATGTTCATGAGGAGGGCCCCGCTTGATTATTCAAAAACTTCTTCCACGTTGAGGCCTCTGAAGCAATACTTTCAAATTCATAAGGTTCCAAGAATCGAATATTTATTTCAAATTTTGCAGCCTAGTTTCTGATGACTTCTATTATGGCTGCGCTCAGGCGAAGCTGGTCTTCTAACAAATGCACACTAACCGCGGAATGATCTACCTCATTCCTTAGGGTCTATTCATCTAAATCTTTAATGTGTTTTATTCTTTTTTCATCTTCATGATACCTTCTTTGCAAAATTTCCAAAAACAAGTTGTGGTCTGGAAAAGCATACATTCTTTGCTCAGCCTCTACCTAGCATCGATTATGAGAGATCAAAAGTCTCCTGAAGAATTCTACACACACCCATCTTGTCTTCTTAACATCCTTCTTGAACTCCTCAGTTGTGTTGATGGCAAACTCCAACAAATCGTAGTCCTGCCTGAGGGCTTGTTGATCTTTTGAGGGTAACTCGGCAGGAGTTTCTTCATTAGCTTCTAACCTTTCCATCCTTCCTGTCAAGACTTCCAGGATGTCCTAAGATCTATCAACAAAATATGAAGAGGTCTCCAAAATCTCTTCCAACCGGCTATCTACCTGCAAAACCTTGCACCTTTCTTCCTCTATGGCTACTTGCAGCTGGTGCATCTTGGCTCTCTGTGCCAGAACGTGCTCATTGAAGGGCTGAAGGCTAACCTGCTTTTCCTTGGCTTATTCTAAAGCTGCTGTCAACGAGGTAATCTTCTCTTTAAGTTCTACCTCCTTCCCTTGAGATTGCCTCTCATTTGCTTCCAAGGTAGCCTTTTTGCAGTTCCAAGTCCCCTATCCTGCTTAGCAATTGCTCCTTTTCAGCCCTCAACTCGTGATATTCCTGCTGCACTTTTTCCAGACACTCTTGGGCGGTTTCCATAGATCTCTTCTCTATCTAGAGGACCTGAATCTTAGCCTTTGAAGACTTGATTTCCTTTTGTATGTCTTCAAACTTTCTTTTTAACCGATTATTTTCTTCCCTTTCCTTTCTCATGGTCTCTTTGAGCTGAGAATAAGACTTCTTTGACTGCTCAAGATCCATCATTATTTTATCTACATTGTCCTCGGAAGCATGGATCAGTGCAGCCCCCGCTTTGATGGTGAACCTGGGGTCTCTGTCTATCCCATATATAATAGTTGTATCATTTATCATCTTGCCAGATAGCCCCCCGGTTTCAACCTTCCTCTCAGTCCTTTTTACTATCCTTTTCTTTTCCTTATCATAAAATATAGTATTAAAATCCGGTACCTCCTCCCCTTTCTTCTGTTCAAAGGGGATTAGCCTAAGGGTGGGGACCATAGCCTATCCTGGTGTGCTGGCAGTAGGAACTTTAGGATCTTGAATGTCAGGGTTTTCCAAATCCTAATCCTGACTGTCTACTGCGTCAGAAGCTGATTGCTCTATCACTGCCTGTGTTAGCTTTATATTCTCTACTTCCTGCTTTTTCAGCTCCTCATCTATCTTTCTTTTTCTTTCTTCTTCTTTGCTTTTGGCAGCTTCTTCTGCCTTTCTGGCTACCTCTTGTTCAACTCTTCTTTTCTCCTCCTCCTCTCCTTTTAGCTAGCCTTCGACCTCTTGGGCTAGCCTCCTAGCCTCTTCATTCCTTTTCCTGGTTTCCTCCTCCTCGGCCTTTGCCTACTCGTCCTGTCCCTTTTCACCTTTGGTGGTGATCTTCTTTTTAAACCTTATTCTTAAGGCTGTCATGTTTTGTGCACTGCAGAAAATGGACTCTTCTCTGTCCCAGTGGCTAGTGTATTCAAAATGTACATTCGCCTCTTTGCAGTGCTCTGCAACCTTGTTCTGGGAGTCATTCCTGTGGAAACGCATTTCCCCAAAATGGAACTTCTCCAACTCCTCCACGAATTCATCGCCCTTCTTTACCCTGGTAAATTTCTAACTTCCCAATCTAAAAGGCAAAGGAGGGTATGCTGATTTCTTATGCTCAAATAGAAAACTTCCTATGCCATCTAAAAATACTTGTCTAACTGCCTCTTTGTGGATTACATAGTCTGTGGAATACTTAGGCAGTAGTGAGGGAGCTCTAGAGCATCCAAACATTCTAAAATATAGTCCATATTCAATCAAATAATAGTNGCCTCCTCCGACATGCAGTCGCATTCTTTCAAGAAAATCAGGGTGTACAATGGCATAATGAAATGCTCACACACTTCCCTGTAGTGACTGTGGTATTTGTGGGCCCATAGTGTCTTGTATGCTGAGTAAACTGGTGTTCTTTCCTAGTCCCAGATGCACCTCAAGTTGGGGAAGGGTTGATTGCATAGTATGCAATCAATTAGTATGGAGCTCATGTAGAACTCTGATCTCTTTTGGGACACCCCTCCTAATGCTGATGCCATGCAGGCCCAGAGGCTATTGGACATAATGTTGGCCTAGTTGAAAATGGTCCCCTTTGTTGCAACATAGAAAATTATCAGCACCCATTCCAATTTGAAGCTTTTACCGTGGGCTCTCCCAAAAATCCTATTCAGCATCAAGGCGATGAACCTGTAAGGGGTTCTTAGACTTGCAGTGTCATATTCTCCAGTTGGCGTGGTTCTAAATTTTTTTCCAGGCATGAGCATCCTCTTAAGTGTCTCGACGAGGTCCATCCTGATGCTTTTCAGCTAGTCTTCAATCAGATATATTTGCGCTTCTGGAAAGTGGTAGGACAGAGCTACATATCCAGGGCTATAAGCAGCATAAACCTGTTTATCAACATTTTCAAGAATCATGGTGGTCACATCTTCCTTGGGCAGAATCCACCCAATCACCTCTGAGCATGGAAAGAGTTCAGGTCTCGTAGCAACTTTCATTAATGAAGACCTCTCTATGTTGGCATAGATGTTTTCTTCCTCAAAACCTATGTCGGGCACCTCTCGGCGCATAATCAATCTGTAGATTTATCCCCACTGATATTCGAGCTCCACACCAATTATGCATTTGGTGTCTTCGTAAGTATATTCGACTCTGTTGATGACTTCGACTTCGGGTTCCTCTTAGACTACGGGAGCCTTCTTCTTTTGACGTTTACACATCTTAAGTTCCAAGGAATTTCCCTGTCATGTACAGAAATGTATTTTAGGTTCTGTTAGGTCATTTATGGACAACTTTTAAAGATAAAGATAACAATATAAGCATTTTACCTCATCTGCATTAAACATGACTGCAATTATAAAAATAAGCAAACCATGTTCAAACAAATGCTCCTGCCCAAAAACTAAAACCAGCTTAGTCCAACAAAGTTCAGATTTTGAAAAACAAGGCCTTCATCAAAATGAAAACAGTCTTGAGCCCTCTCTTGGTGCCATGACCTATACATTACGTGAAACACATAAGGCACCTAATCTAAAAATCTCAAGGGGGATGCTACCGGTGATAGCACCCTAGAAGACTGTACATGCTCATCTCATGGTCCATCTTAGACTGGGTAATGCGATTCTACCCCAGACTAGTTTGGGTTTTGAATTTGACAGTGAACAGGGTCGCCCTAAGTAGTGGACTGAAAACAACACTAAGGTCTCGGTTCAAAAAATGAGGGCGACCGGACCAGTGGAAACAAACTCAGCATTTCCTAGGAAAACCATGAAATCCCTCCCCGGACGGCCAAACACAAAATGGGGAAAAATGGTGCAGACAGCGTAACAGCCGTCTGCACCGGTTTCCCCAACAATCAAGTTCAGGCTATAAGACCATAACGGCCGCGGGAGAAAACATCAAGTAAACCACAAAGACCCCCCCCCCCACTGATAGTCACACCGTTCACCTCAGAATATATACATGTCAAGATGGAAACCTAAGTAAAACACTAACCGCAGAGACAACAAAACAACTCGTCCAATTGAACGGAATGGGAAAACAAGCATAAGGGCCTACCTGGCACTGTTGCGCGACTGGTGGGAGGAAAACCATTTAACTTCCACGGCGAAGCCACCCTAGGAGCGAGGGTACCGACAGGGAGAATCCTGGTCTACTCAAGCAAAAACGACAGCACAGAGAAAAGTCCAAAAATAACGATAAAATAATAAACCATCCATTTCCACTATATATACTCCCCGATCAACTATAATCGGCAGGAGAAAAAAAATTCATTAGGCGGAAAAAGGCTAAGGGGTCGGCGACCAAGTCAACACTGCCTTCGTATCGGCGGATGATGAAACAGTTAGGAGAACCGCAAAGGCATCGACAGAGAAACAAATCAATACTCGCATCAGAGCTCGCAAGACTAAGGCATCAGAGCAATAGTAGGCTGGAGAGCCACAACGGAGAAACCACAAAAGAAACCAAGTTCTGCAGACCAACAAAAATCGGAGAAAAAACAAACATGACTTCAACCAAAAGTATCGGTCCCGCGAAAAATAAAAATCAAACTACGCCGAAAAGACAACGCTTTTCAAAGCCGCAACGGTGAACGCTGAAATATCAAGGATCTGTGAAACAAAAACGGCGGGGTCGAAAAAGGTTAATGCAATCATCGGGGAACTTCTCAATGCGTCATCCGCAACTGCGGAAACCGTAGAGACAATATGTTCCGGCGGTATTCCAACAAGCCACCGATTAAGACAAATAAATAAAAGCATCAGAGAAAATAAATCTTGGATCAGACTCGACTCCTTGTTACCTCTCCGCAACAACGGGCATGCAGATGACTAGACTCCCGAATTAAAAGTCCAAAACACTTCCGATGGGAAGGAAAAAGAAATAATTCAAACAAAACACATTTTCCTGCATAAAAGTAGTCTTCATTCAACATCCAGTAAAACCCAAAAAACCAAGCAAAACGAATTTAAAGGAGGGTCCCAAATTTTTTTTTGAATTTTGGGAAAAATGTTGCAGCTGCAACAAGATCCTAGTCCTTCCTCTTAGCAGACAGAGGAGGAGGACCCTTATGTGTTGCTGGCTTGGGAAGTAGATTCATCTCACTCTCAAGAATGCCAAGATGATGTTTTTCCATCTGATGAAGTTATTATTGAGGCTATGTCTGGGATATAACAACCTTGGGAAGAGATGCACCATAGATCATATTTCCTCCCTAATCTTGATCGGTTAGAGTGTGATGACTTTAGGGAGATTCTAAGCAAGAAGGTTGGTAGACCTGTGGTCCCATTAAGCTCTCCTAGTTAGATTGTTGAAGGGAACATGGATAACCTGTCACTAAAGATTCCTATCAACATTTCTCGTGATCCTGGTAAAATTGAGAACGTTTACAATGGGGCAGATTGTTCCCCCGATGAGATTAAAGAGTATACAAATATTTTCAAAGAGTTTCATGATGTTTTCGCTTGGTCATATGAGGAAATGCCAGGAATAGACCCTCGCATTGTTGAACACGAAATAAAAACCTATCCGGATGCAAAACCAGTTCAACAACGTTTGCGTGTCGTGAATCCTAGGAAAGCGCCCGCTATTAAAGTAGAGATAGAGAAACTGCTCAAAGTAGGTTTTATCTATCCCATTCCCTTGATGGAGTGGGTTTCAAATCCCATTCTGGTGGATAAGAAGCAGGGAACGATCCGAATATGCATTGATTTCTGTGATTTAAATCGAGCCTGTCCTAAAGATAATTTCCCTACACCATTTATTGATCAAATTTTGGATGAGTGTACGGGAAGTGAGGTTTTTTTTTTATGGATGGCTTTTCTGGATATAATCATATACATATTAAACCCGAAGACCAACATAAGACTGCATTTATTTGTCCTTGGGGAACTTTTGCATATCGGAAGATGCCCTTTGGCCTTAAAAATGTCGGAGCTATGTTTCAATGGGCCATGATCTTTGCCTTTAATGATCTCAAAAAGATTATTGAAGCGTATTTGGATGGTCTAGCTGCTCACTCTCGTTTGAGAGTGCGTCATCGTTATCATTTGTGATTAGTTTTTGAAATATGTCATCATTATCAAATTTGATTAGATCCTCACATGTGCATATTTTGTGTGAAGGTTGGTTGTTTACTAGGATTCATTGTGTCTAAAGAGGGTATTAGAGTTGATCCCTTGAAGGTTTAGGTAATACTTCAATTGTATCCCCCGCGTAACATTTGAAATCTTCAATGTTTACAAGGTATGGCAAACTTCCTGCAAAGGTTCATAGTCAATTTTTCCAATTTGACTAAAGGTTTCATGTGTTTGTTGAAGAAAGACACCCCTTTTTACTGGGATGAGCTAGCCCAGGAGTCTTTTGATGCTCTTAAGAATTCCTTAGCATCGGCCCCTGTGCTTAGTCCACCAGACTATAGCCGTGACTTTTTTATTTATGTAGTCACGTCTCAAGAGACGGTTGGTATGGTATTGGTTCAAGAGGATGAGGAGCTCCATGAGCATGTCATATATTATTTGAGTCGAAACCTTATTGATGTGGAACTTCGTTATATCCATGTTGAGAAGCTATCCTTAGCCATCATCCATGCGGTTTAGTGTTTGAGGCATTACATCCTCCTTCGCTAAACTTTGGTCGTAGCTCACACCAATTCGTTTCATTCGTCCTAACTAGAAGGATGATTGGGAGAAAGTATAATAAATGGATTGTGATATTGCAGTAGTTTGATCTCAAGTTTGTTTTGGAAAGATCGTAGAAATCATTAATCTTTGCTGAGCTCATATCAGATTTACCAAATTTGGATGAAGAATAGGTTCATGAGGATTCTCTTATTGATAAGCATATCTTTCTCATCTCAACCATGAACCCTTGGTATGGAGATATTATTGTTTATTTGCAAACATTGAAGGTTCCTACTCACCTCTCGCGAGATGAGCGATGACAACTATGTCACGTAGCAAAGAAATACCTCATAGTGGAGGATAATTTGTACCACCGTGGGGTTGATTCCATTTTACATCATTGCTTAACTCATGAGGAGGCTGAGGTCGTGCTTAATGATTTCCACGGAGGGGTGTGTGGTGTTCATTTATCTGGGCTTTCTATAGTCCAAAAAATTTTGTGAGCATGCTATTTTTGGTCATCCATATTTAAATATTGTGTTAATGAGTTCAAGAGGTTCCACCCTTTCCAGGTGTTTGCATGTAATATGCGTTCGCGTCCGGACCCTTTGCATCCTATTATTACTGCCAATCCCTTCACCAAGTGGGGGGTTGACTTTATGGATTGTAACCCACCTTTGGCTGGGGGGCACCATCATATTATTGTGGTTGTGGATTATTTCACGAAATGGGCAGAAGCTATGCCTACTATCAAATCTAATGGTGAAACAACCGCTCATTTTGTATTTAACTGGATTATCACCCGATTTGGCATTTCGATGGAGCTTGTCACTGACCATGTCAGGAACTTTCAGAACAAAATGATGGAAGAGTTGTCTTCAAAGTTAGGATATAATCAAGAGCATTCCTCTTCTTATTACCCTCAAGCGAATGGACAGGTTGAAGCAGTGAACAAATTAATTAAGTCCATTCTCCAACGAACCATCGCACATAGCAAGAATAATTGGCATATCATGTTGTATCCTTCTTTATGGGCCTATAGAACCGCGGTCAAGACTGCCACCATTTTTTCTCCCTATCAGTTTGTGCATGGGGTGGAGTCATTTTTTCCAGTTGAATGCAAAATACCTTATTTGAAGCTAGCTATGGAGCTTTTACCAGAGACTTCCACATTGGAAGAATTTTTGGTCCACTTGGATCAACTTGATGAGTAGCGTCGAGATGCTTTAGTGGCTCTTGAGGTGAACAAGAATCACGTTAAGGTCCAATACAATAAGTATGTCCGTCCTGGGAGGTTTAGTGAAGGTGACTTGGTCCTATTGTGAGATCAAGATAAGGAACCCTTGGGGGCAAGAAAGTTCAACTCAATGTGGCATGGTCCTTATGTGGTTAAGCGTGTCTTAGAGAAAGGTTCCTATGAGTTGGTGGATTATGAAGGGACAGCCTTGGCGGAGCCTAGAAATGGGCTCTATATTAAAAAGTACTATGCATGATCTTCATCCAAGGCTGAATTTTTGTATATTAGTGTACATTTATTTCATTGCATAGTTAGGTCTCCTTATGATGATTGGGTTTGTTAATTAGCTTTCATTTGTTATGGCAGATGTCAATGGAGTCTTCCATTTACATATAGGATTCACTGATGGTGCTAGCCACCACACTCAAAACTCAGCTTCGACTACTTGGGTGATCTATACTCCTGTGGGTCAAGTGTTGTCTTCAGGAGGCATATGTTTATGGCCTTCATCAAACAATGTTGTTGAATATAGTGTCATTATTGAGTTATTGCGGGATCACGGGAGCGTCACCTAGGTACCAATATGATATCACATCCATTCATATTGGGGGGGTTGAAATTAAAAAATTTAAAGGCAATATATTGGTGGTATATTAAGGGTAAAAAGGGTTTTTTTTTAACTATTTAAACATCCAATATGCTGGGGGGTATTTTATTCCACATTCCTACCTGCGCCCTTCACCAGTGCTCCAAGCCTGCGAGCACCCTGTGTCTGATTGTGGTCTGCATGCACCCTGCATATGCTGCATAGGGTTTTCCTGTGGTTTTCTCCATCGTTTTTCTAGGTTTTCTGGATAACAAGGGCGTGTTGGTCCTTGGGTTTTCTGTGATTTTTCTCCATCGTGTTTTCTAGCTGGATAACAAGGGTGTTTTTTCAAATCGTAATAGTGGTAGCAGTGTTGGTCCTTGGGTTTTCACCATCATGTTTTCTGGAAAACGAGGGCATTTTTTCACTGTTTTCTGGTCGTGGGTTTGTAGTGGGTTTCTCTGGTGCATAGAAGTGTTGGAGGAGGCACGTTGGAGAGCCACTACATAGCATTCTTGGAGGTAAGCTATACTGTGTTTAATCTCTGATGAAAAATTCCTTCTGGTGAATGAAAAGTTGAAGATCCAAGTAAAGAGTCACAAGATTGAAAGCTTGTGACTCTTAGAGATATCAACTGTGCTTTTCTAGTGGTTGGTATTATATTTTTTCTATGCATGAATGGTATGTGCTTTTCTGGTGGTTGGTATTATATTTTTTCTGTGCATGAACGGTAGAAGCTCTGGATTTCCTTGGTTATACTTCTGATTTATTTGTTAGAAAAAGTGACTTCATACTAGTGGGTTTAGAGGCTGGCATTGTTCAATCAGTTATCCTGAGTTATATTTTGGTGAATTATGTTGGGTGTGCAATGACACGATGTAGGCTTCAATGTTAAAAGTGAATTGCATCAATTAATAGCATTGGAGGCCTTGCACTGGTTTGTTATGGAGCCCTGTTTAGTTTCACTTAATTGCATGGAAAAATGGATTGGACTTCGAGAATGTTCTTTTGCAAAACTGAAAGTGTTGGTTGCCCCCTTCAAATGTTCTTGGAAGCAAGGTCCCTGTTATAACAATGATCGCAGTATGCACATTGTTTGTGCATTGTCCTCTTTTTTTAGGATGGTAGTCCTAGATTACTTTTTCTCAGAATGGCTTTTTCTGAGAGGCCTTATATGCTTTTGGGAGGGGATGAGTCTTCATGTTCAGTCCTTGATAGTTGTGTGCGATCTTCTGTTGGATTTGAGCAGCAAAGGAGCAATCTCTCAAGGTAAAGTTCTAGAGAATGATTGGTTATCTTTTGTTATGGTGTTCTTATGAAAGAGCTAGGAGACACCATGTTCATTTCTTCCAGATTTGTATAGACAGGAAAACCCTGACTTTTGAATCATTAAAATTGTAGAGTTGTTTCCAGTATCTATTGTTTGTCTGATACTTTTCAACGTTTACTGTTTTCTCAGGATTTTGTGTCTGATACTTTTCAACTGGAATTTCACAAGGTGAAGAGCAATTATTGTTTCAATAAGGATGTGTGAGGTGAGATAAGGAAGGGTTTTTCACCCAGTCCCTGATAAGCATAGGTGTACTTATAGTTGGAATGTTTCCTGATAAGCATAAGTTTACTTACAACTGGAATGTTTCCTTCAATGAGCACATGCCCTTCCCTTGATACTATGCTACTTGGGCATGTGAGAATCATTTCTTTATTCTGGTTTTGTGGGGAAAATACCACTAAGGATATTTATTTTAAAGGAACATATACCATTACTGATATCTTTTCCATGGTAACTTGGCAGTGGGAGGAAAGGATGTAGAGGGGTTTTCTCCGCTATGATGTCACTACTTGTGACACGAAGGTTGGACTTATGTTACAACCATTTTTCCAATTATCAGTTGTTTGAAGAATACCCTTTCTAGAATATTCCTTTTTGAACAATCGATTCTATATTTAAGGTATGTTCAACTGTTCCAGTTTGGTATGGTTTTGGGAGTATATTTATAAAGACAAGGTTTGATACAGATTATATCCCCAAACACTATGGAAATGATTGTAGGTCATACCCAGTGATTATCGTTTCATTGCTCAGCTAAATGAAGGGCGCCATCTTAAGAAATTCCCCACTGAATTTCAAGTGGACAAGGTGCAGCAGGACTTTGACCCCAGTAAATTCAACTTCACCAAAGTAGTCCAGGAAGAGGTGCTCTTTCGTTTTGAAGAAAGTGAGGAAGACAAAGTTCATTACTTGGAAAAGGCCTCTGTCTTGGACAGTCCAAACATGGTTGCTATCAATGTAAGTGAAATTAACGATGACGGCAATACCTTTTATGCAGGGTTTGAGGTGTTTTGAATGTTAAAAGATTATGTTAATCGATCATCTTTATTCTCATGCAGGTGAGTCTAATTGAATATGGGCATGTGCTCCTCGTGCCAAGAGTGTTGGACTGCTTACCCCAATGCATTGACCATGATAGCTTACTGTTAGCTTTGTATTTGGCTGCTGAGGTTGACAACCCATGTTTTCGTCTGGGCTACAATAGCCTGGGAGCTTTTGCAACTATAAACCATCTGCATTTCCAGGTGAGACTATTGTTAATACATTGTGTTAGTTACAAAATTTGACTTTTCTATGAAACACTCTTTATCATTTATGTGCCTTTTGAACAGTAAAGAGATGAGGTTAAAGAAGACATTGTGTTTTCCCTATTCGGTTCTTTCTTTCAATAACTCTTTTTGGATTGTAGAGATAAGATTGCAATGATGATATCTACAAATTTTGAAATTTTGCATAATGAATCGAACATTGTGGCAGGCCTATTACTTGGCCCTTCCTTTCCCTGTAGAAAAATCACCCACAAAAAGAGTACTATGGTAGTCTGAGAAAGGTGGGGTCAATATCTTTGAACTCTGCAACTATCCAAATCCTCTTATTGTGAGGGACTTTGACCCAAATTCCTATACATGGGCATATGGCATGAATATATTTGACTTGCAAGAATGGAAAAAGAAGGACATGAAAAGGATCTATCATAAATGGAAAAACCTGGTAAGTATACATTGACATTTTGCTTTTGGTTTCCCGGTGCTTTATGTGTGGTTTCTGCAATGAAGTGACATTAGCATTTGGTTTTGTCTAAAAATGACTACTGTGTGATGCATTTTATCTTAGAACAAGGACATACAGCTATGGAAACTGGGCATCCTGCCACTTGGGATGATCACCTTTTACAACCTTAATTATGCACTAGATAATTATTGGCATGGTCTAGGCCTTGGTTATAATCCTAGTGTTAGTCGGACAGATATTGCAAAGGCAGCACTGAGTAGCATATTTTGGTAGTTAGAGTGAGTCTTGTCCACACTATGCGATTAGCAAAACTTTGAGTTCCTGTAGTTATGTCTCTTTGATTTCAGTAGTACCAAATCTTGTTTCCTGTAGTCATTTCATTCTCTTCCAGTAATGAATCAATATTCTAATGTTGAAATTATTTAGACAATCATTTCTTCTTGACAATAATACCTAAATATTCCAGTTATTGAACTCCTTATTTCCATATAGAATACAGTTGATTGCAAGGTCTGATCTTGTCACAATCAATTGTAAAAACCAAATTTTGACAGTGGTCATATTATCTTCATTAGCACTACTAATCTTGTACACTTCCTTTTCAACATCCACATCTTTTTCATCAAATGATTCTTCTACCACATCATTAGTTTACTTCTAAAAACTGTAATGCTACTTTGCTTCATATTATTGACATAGATCTCTCTTGTTGACATCAATGACAACTCACCTTCAACACTATATTCATATTTTAATCCTCTAATCATAATTTTTCTTTGAGTTTCTTTGTCCAAATTATTATGTCTAGATCTTTGCAAATTATATTGAAATATTTCTACACAATCTTCTAGATATTCATTTTTTCGTTGTTACATCATGCATTATCCTCCCAAATGTATTTAGAGTTTCAATAGTCTTGGTACTTTTGGTGGAAATCTTGTTTAATTTCTTTCCATGTATGAATGGTTTGACCTCCAAGTCCCATGAGCCATCTCAGTGTTGTTTCTTGCATTCTTCAATGTGGCAAGAATCAAATTCAACTTCTGTGCATCAGAAAAAAAATCATAACTATGACATAAGACATCAAATTCAAACAAAAATGTGTCAAGGTCCTAAGAAGCCAAACCATGGAGAGTGGGCATAGATTGAAAGAGGTATGTTCTTCACTGGTTCTTCACCTCTGATATTTCCAATGGAGAACTCAAATTTTAAATTGGATAAACTTCTCTGAGCCAGACTTCCCATGATCTTTCTTAAGGCCTTTGCTATTTTTCTTTGTTGGGGTCACACAAGATTTATTCACCCTGATTCCCTTTGAATTGTATTCATATTGCTCAGCCTCACCCTTTTGTGCATCATAAGCCTTGATAGGAGGTATGCTGATTGAATTGACTTTCCTTGAAGCTAAATTTGAAACATATTGCTTCTTTGGAGAAGGAAGCACTGGTGCAGTCACACTCTGTAGCTTTTGTTCTTCCATTTTTGGATCAGCCAATGATTCAGTAGATTTTGTTACTTTGTTGCATTCACCAAGTGTTACTTTGTTGCTGAAGATGGTTGAAGCCTTGGCTATGTTTTTTTGGTATTGCTAGGAGTTTTCAAGGTTGGTTTCTAATATAAATGTTCTAATTAATCCAGGATTTACAATTTCATCACTATTATGAGATTTGTATGGTAGGTTTACTTCATCACCTCTCATAATAGATCCATTGATACTTGTTGTAAAACTCTACTAATTATGCTTGAACAAGTAGTTCATTCTTGGAAAAAAAATTTAAATAGATCAAGTAAAGAAAGGAAATATAATTTAACTATGAAAAAGGAAATACAAATATGGATCTCAAAGTGCTTCCTATAGTTTTATACGTGGAAACTATATACTGAAATCTGGGAAAAATGTTTATGCCCACAACCCTGAAATAGGTAGCCCCAATGACAAGTAACCCAAGCAAAGACTGCAATGATGATTAGAAAGTACAGAAATAGGACAACACAGTCTGGACTTTGAACTAATCCTCTAGGAAGCTTCATCAACCCAGAGATACCCACACATGTGGTCATGAATTTTACTTCAGAGCCTTATGTGACAATGCTTATCTGCCACTGCTATGGTTAGGATTCACAAGGCAAGTGATAATTTATAAGATATGTGTTGGGAATTCTAGGCATACAGGGTTCAGAATATCTTCCCCCACTTTCAAGAACGGTTGTCCTATATGCCAGATGCTGAAATCTATTTTCAATATTCTTAGCATGTTATATAATAAGAACAATTACCATACTTGTCAAGAAAAATATCGATAACATCCTTGATCTTCAGCCAAGATGGATAGAAGCTTTAGCTCCAGAAGATTAGAAGTTCATAAGATGTTTTGTGGCATCTATCTACCATGTGGCGTGTTCTACTACCAATCAGTTGTATCAAAATGTTCATCAATTTACCCATGTCTATTTATATCACAAGTATCACATTGTATTCCCATTACATACATGATGGTTAATCCCTCATGTAGTTAGTTGCTTAGTTGCTTGGGCTGCCATATACAAAGAGGCATACACATTTTCTTAAGAGATTTGAAAGGCACATCAGTATACCTGCATAGCATAATTAACAATTCAACAGTCCTTAAAAGGAACCATGGTCCTTATTGGAAAAGCTCTGAATGTCTATTAAAAACTCTCACTCATTCATCTTTTTGACTCCAAAGGCTGGCTTGTGTCATTCTTTGTACCCTACAATTGAAGTATTTTGAATTCAAACTAGTTGTCTCATATGTATTTTATAAGGATCAATGTTTCAGATTGGTCCCTCTATTATATCTATTCTAGGTCCTTGCCTCTTAGGTTGTGTTGGGATTTTGCTAAGATTGCAGTCACATCATAGAGCTATATAATTTTATCTGCAGTACATTAACTAGTTTTAACATTGCATGTATAGAATCCTATTCTAACTCATTGCAATTCTTGCAAACTGTATGGATGCTTTAGATCTATTGAACTAATTTCCTAAAGTTTATCTTAAGCACAAAGTCATCTACTAATGTGGCGATGTTCATGTGGCTTTGTTGATATGGCGATGCTGTCAACCAAAATATAAAATGGGCATTAACTTATAACAATTGCATCATTTGGCCTATGAAGCTTTGATTTCCTCATGTGTTCAGCCATGCTATGGCTTAGCCTTTTTCTAATAGCTTTATGGAAAAAATCTAGAAAGTGTAATTGCAGAGCATCTTACTTTATAAATATCTTATATATGTTAGCTAGATTTAATTGGATAATGCATCTTATTAGGTCTTGGAAAATCAATGTTCTCTATGTAGGTTCGTAATGATGAAGAAGTCAGAGCCCTATTTAAGCAAGTATAGGGAGAGGTTACAGGTTCACCGATATTTATCATGAAGGTTGCATCTCAGGTACTAAAATAATTCAAGAAATAATGAATGGCTGATAATGGAACTTGGATGGCATTTCAGTTGTTACGTACACACCACTTGTAATGGTATTCATTATTGAAGTGGAAATGGTTATTGACTTATGAGATTTTGTAGTGAGTGAAGCATAGGTTTTTCTCTATTGTTATGTCTAATCTTGTATGAGACAAGAGGTGGAAAAGTTTACTATGGGCCTACTTTTCTATTTATTCATGAGCAGTTAATGCTTCTATAACACATCAGTAACATACATAACTCTACCTCTACAAAGTCGACATCTAGAAGTGCAACTAGTTTGTGACCAGCATGGAAATGTGGCAGCTTTTCATAGTCATGACTACAGTGTTCAAAGAAGGCACCAAAAGGCTAGGATTTCTCTCCATTTGTCTTATATGAATTCTGTTTTTCAGTGAAATAGATTAGATGGAATATGATGTTATTGTATTTTTTATGTCCTGTCAAGTTAGACATCTTAAGCACTGTGTTGAATACTGTGTTACTCTCAGGATGCAGTGGACTCTCTATTGCACTGATATATATATACATATAGAATAAGGAAGCTTGTTATCATTATCACTAAATGCACATTATTTCAGCATTACTACTAAGCACTGGGTATGCAATTTTTGTTAAAGATGTCAGTTCTTTTTTATTTGCAGATTATAGAAGAGGGTCCAATTACAGTTGCTCCACCTAAAACTGTGAAGCAATTAGAGCAGGGTGCATGGAGACTTGCAAAGTGTGTAAACTATATTGGGGCTGCAATTGTTGAGTATCTTTATAGCATGGACTCTGGAGAGTATTATTTTTCAGAACTGAATCCTCGTTTACAGGTATATAGAATTTGCTTCAGTAAGCATTATGAGCATGGAACTAATAATGTTGAATTTGAATTTCTAGTTGTCTTGAGGTGAATAGAATGGTTGCTTTAATATTAGGTTGACATGCCTTTGTAGGTTGAGCATCCTATACAGAGTGGATAGCTGAAATGAACTTACCTACAGCCCAAGTTGTTATAGGCATGGGCATTCCTCTTTGGCAGATTCCTAGTATGCACTTAGTAAGGCTGCAAGTTGAATTATCTTTGTTGATATTCTATTATGATGACACTGATGGAAACCTATTATGTCCTGATGTTCTTGGTGTTCATATGCCTTAGAAATAAGACGATTTTATGGAAAGGAAGGAAGAACAGGCTATGATTCTTGGCAGAAGACAACGGTGACAGCTACTCCATTTGATTTTGACTTGGCAGAATCTGTCAGACCAAAAGGACACTGTGTAGCAGCCCGTGTGACAAGTGAAGATCCTGATGATGGTTTTAAGCCTACCAGTGGCAAAGTGCAGGTCTGAAACAATGCTATTAGGGACACTTATAGAGAGATATTAGGGTGAAAATAAATTGGAATTTTTTTTTTAGAAATTAAAACATAGATACCTTTTGTGGATAGTTATTTTGTGCTTGAAATTTGTCTTGTATTTGTGAAATATTTGCAGGAACTCAACTTTAAAAGCGAGCCAAATGTATGGGCATATTTCTCTGTTAAGGTATTGACCTCTCTTTGTACATAATATAACTTGAATTTCTATTTCATATTTTCTCTTGCATCTCACCCTCCAAATACATGGAGCATGCTCTTGCCTCATGGAACGCCATATGGGACAGGAAGTAGTGGGTCATTGCAATGACTTTGTGATGCAAAAGATCTCTACAAATTGGTAGGATCTATATAAATTCATCTACTTCATGCCCTTCTCTATAGCATGGTTATTAGTCTTTTCTTGCCTTGGTGGCAAGATTCCAACTTCAATCACATACAGTGAAAAGTGGGAAAAACAATTCTTCATGTGCCCTGTGATTCCTTTAACTAGCTATTGCATCACATCCTCTGGTTGCCATTTGCACATTCATGAATCATGGATTTCATATAATGTAGTTGTCAAAGTTTCCCCAAAAGACTAAAATTACCATGCCATACCTAAATCCTAAAAGTGTTGAAATTTGTAACATGATTTTGACTAAAATAAACTCATTTGCTTTTCATGTTCATTGCAGTCAGGAGGAGGAATCCACGAGTTTTCAGATTCTCAATTTGGTATGTACACATTTATTTTTCAGTGGCTTAATAATTGCTTCTGTTAAAGGTATGTACTATTCATAACAAATAGTTACGAGTTTCAGGTCACGTGTTTGCTTTTGGAGAATCTCGAGCTTTGGCCATAGCTAATATGGTACTTGGATTGAAGGAAATTCATATTTGAGGAGAGATTCGTACTAATGTTGACTACACAGTTGACCTTCTCCATGTATGTTAATAATTTTAGATATGCAACATTAACAATACATCGTGCTATGAAACTTTCTTAGGTATGGTTCCAAGTAAATCATGTGGGGAAATTTTTACACTGTTATATGATAGTATTGTTTATTATAGAGCTGTGTGAAAGATGGGTGTTCATTTTTTACAGGATGTGGAATATAGAGAAAACAATATTCATGTAGGTTGGCTTGACAATTGGATTGCAATGCATGTTAGAGCAGAGAGTCCACCTTGTTATCTTTCAGTGGTTGGAGGAGCACTCTATGTAATCCTTTGAATCAGTTCAAGTTTTGTAAAACCTTGAGGGACTGGTATGTCCTGTTATTGCCTTTGTTTATCATTTACCCGATATTGAGCTCTAACATGCTCATTTTATATCAGAAAGCATCAGTGATGCATGTCGCAATCATTTCTGAATATATTGGGTATCTTGAGAAAGGACAAATCCCTCCCAAGGTAGGCTGTGTAAAGCTTGTACCTTTATGGAAGGAAATTATTACATTTACAGTATAGCTTGTACCTTTATGGAGGGAAATTTGTTAGAGACGTGTCTTATGTGACATTGTGACCCTTTTAATCTTTTAAATTTGTATTAATGTATGTTTTTGAGATGTGGAATATCTCTTTGGTAAAATCTGTAGTGTCTCTCAACATTGAAGGGATCAAATATATGGTATGCATTCCTTTAAAAGTTGACAGTCAGTTCTATCTGTTTTTCTAATTAGTTTATTATTTCAAAGTGGAATAACAGATATTATTTCATGGTGGAATAACATAAGCTCTATTTGTATATGGAATTTCATCTTTATTTGTAGATTGAAATGGTAAGGGAGGACCAGGTAGCTATAGACTAAGGCTTAACCAATCAAATGTTGAAGCCGAAATACACACACTATATGATGGAGGGCTACTAATGTAGGTGCCTCTCTCTATTTCCTTATGTTTTACATTCATACCCTTTGCATTGTATGTTACAAAATAACCTCGGGATATTTGTCCTAACATGGAGTTTTTTTATTTTTCCCATTTAATTTTGTTGAATTGAATGGGAAAAACAAAATTGAGCCTTCAAAACATTTGAAATGCATAGCAACTAGCCTTATGCAGATATGATAGTTGATATGATAATTACTCTCAAGTGAAAGGTTTGATTTTTTGTTGTTGTTCTCTAATAGTTATTTGAACATTGATTCACTGATATCATTTGACTTCCCTTCTTGCTATGGTAAAATTTCATGGTTCATTACAGTGGCTTCATTTTGAAATTATTTTAGTCTTCTTTCGTAATGTTTCTTTTCTTATCAGTCTTAGCCAAGGTCAAGGATATTATAGACTTTATCATAGTAGGTAAATATTTTTTTGTTTGAGGGTGGTTTGAGGCATACATGAACACCTGCAAATACTTTTAAGATGGCATAAAATATAATTAAATTAGCAGAGTAATAGAAATAGTGAAATATAGTGATAAGGAATGAAGGTGATAATTCTTGTAGTAATTAGCTATACAGTTCTTTGTGGCAAGAAAATTTGTAATGAGTAGGATGTTTTGCTTCTAATTTTTTGAAAGTGATTATGAATTTCAGAACATGCAAACACCCATGTCTGCAAGAAAGTCCAGAATGATAAGACAAGACACAATTGGAGAAGTGGTAGATAGGGGCAAGTCAGAAGTTCGCGATCATCAAGGTTTGCTATAATGAAACATGGTTTTATTAAAATTTCCTTGTTTTCCTACCAACTTGTTAACATTTGGATCATGGGTTGCAATGTTATATTTGCAGATGGCACTGTTGCAAGCTTTTGTGAGATGTTGGATGATTATATTGAGAGAGCAGAAATTCCTGGAGAAGATGAAGGTGAAGAGGAGGGTGCATGGCTTCCTCTTTCTGAAATAAAACTTCTTGCAAATGAAATCACGTCTGCACATTCAAGGAATACTTTACATCTGGCCCCAATGGACACTATTGTAAGACTGTTAAGTTTACTTGATCATCATATACGGCGTGGGCATGACATGACAATGGATGAAGAAGATGATGTGAGTCTAGATAATAATATGTTTAGTTGAATTTTATTTTCAAATTAACAGCATGGCTCACAGTGTGTGTGTGTGTGGTGGGGGGTCCTCTTAAAAACTTTATTTAAGTTCTTCAAGAAAGTTCTTATGTCCTGCAAATGTTATGTTCTTCATTTTAGGCATTGCTAGCTAAACAAACTGTTTGACATCTATTACACGAACTAGATTACCAAGGAGCTTAGGCATGGTAGTACTGGGTGATAGAAATCAGCCTTCTAGGTAATCATTAGGCTTTAGGGTGACTGGAAGCAAAACTGCAAGGTTTCAGGTGACAGGGTAGGCTATTCCACAATGTCCGAGGTATGTGATCTCCGTACTTTGTTGAATAAAGAAGTGAATTAAAGTTTAGGCTTGTATTGTTGAGAATCCATTTTTTTAAGAATGTCACTGTAATACTATTTCATGTGGATGGTCACACAACTAATATAAGACTTACACTTGTCTAAGCTTGTTTGATTTTTCTAAATGCAACTTAGAGAGGATTGATCGCAATCCATTAATCTTATGGTCAAAGAAAAATAATAAATGGTAAGGTTTTGTTGTAGAAGAAGTAAGGAACTCAAAATTTCTACTAACATACTATCATGCAGGCTAATAGTGAACACCCTATGGCAAAGGCTATAGTGGATTATACCCAAAAACTAAGAGGCAAATATGGGTCATTTACTCATAGTCTTCATTGTCCATGCATGTCCACTCGAAGTGCATCATCATAAATGAGGAGGATTATTATTTTCTTCTCTTGTTCTCCTTGTTTCCATCAGTATCATGTACTAAGTATTTCAACAAGGGGTGGCTAGTCTCTTGACAAGGTCTCATATCCCATAGATCAAGGAAAGGAGTGCATATATTTGTGTGGGGGGGGTCATAAAGTTCATTTTATTGAACAAAGAGGAGAAATACCATAGAGGGAGTAACCTTAGTTCATTGTTAAGGAACCCTACACACTTATGAATAATTATTTTGCATGGTGAGGGAAAAGAATGAATGTCGAGTATCATGTCAATATACTAGGTAGAAATCTAAAGGGGTATAAAAAATGTAAATGAAAAAATCGATACATGTAATATACAGTGAAAATAGGGGTTTTTTTAAATTGGGAAGGCATATTGGGAGGGGGTTAAAAAAAATGATTTTGGGAGGTATTTTCCAATATTTTTTGAAAATAGGGGTATTGTTTCATATGCCATGAATGAACATGCTATGGCATGGTTTCACTAAGTGAATACCCCATGTGCGGGATGCCATTTCACATGGTGTTCTTTCTCTTGAGGTACTTCTTGATTCGCAGTTAGTGGTTTCACAACTTAATGGCTTGTATCGTATTAGGGATCTGGAATTGTTACGAAGGTTCTTGCGTGTAAGATTACTAGAACGACAATTTGAGAGTATAACATACATTCATGTTCCAATAAATTTTAATCAAGTTGTTGATTCATATGCTAACTATGTTCTAGATTGGCATTTGTTTCACAGACCATAATCATTTCACAAACACATTTTACACATGTAAATACAATAAATAATCGATCATCATAAATATTTTTTTCATTAAGTCCAAAAAAGGTGATGTCATAATACATAAGTGTCATTTACAAAATTGGGGCTTCTGAGCCACCAAAATATACTACATCTTCATACAAAATATACACCTAGGTATATAAGCATGAAGTGGAGAAGGGTGTTGATCATGGTACCACACCACGGTTCTAGCTAGTCGAAATAATTGAACCCATGCCCATGGTACCCCAACCACCTGGCACTGCATAGCCTCAGGAAAGTCCTCAACTTGCGCCATGGGAACCCTCTGTGTCAAGTGAAAAAAGTTTGTGTGGATGCTTTGGAGTGTCCACTCTGCATCCACACCCATGATCTAATCACCTCTTCCCCTCCATCGATGATGAGGAAAGCCTTCTTGTCGTCGTGGTACCAAATCTGCATGTACATGAAAGAGTTTCATTATGTGCCGTCACACCAAAAACATGTCTTTTGATTTCATATATCAAAAAATACAAAAAAAAATTAGAACTCAAAAAATAAAAGTGAGTTGGGGTTTGTTACCTATGTCTCTATATGCTGATCCTGGTTGTAGGGGCATATCTGAATCTCCATGGAAGTCTATCCCCGCATAGGGTTAGTCGTCTATGGTGACAATCTATCCCTGCCACCAGAGGAAGAAGTCTGTTGGGTAGGGGTTGGCCACTCTTCCCCATCCCAGTCTCCACATGACATTGACCCATCATAGCTGAGTCAGATCCCTAAATCCATGTGGAGCAATGTCAACTCTAGGGCTTAGCCCCAGTACCCTCTCAAAAAATAATGCACTTAGTATGCTGTTGAACCCAAAGTTTCGTACCCTGCCCATTTTGCAGTCACTGAGTCACTGCTTCATGTTGCTCAATGGCGAGGTACCCAGTCATATATCATGGGTCTCATGCACTCTACTGCATAGAAAATCATTAGCCTTGAGGCCTGGTGGAGTGACACTAAACCTGTGATTCTGCCCAATGCCAACAGTATGGATTTCAGCCCCAAGTTCTGCACTGCGTTTGTCGGGATTTGACTCCCAACCTTCTTAGTATCGGGAAGGAAATACATAGCTATGTACTCCTCTATAGTCAGCCCACCTCCTGGCCCACGAGATCGAAGGTTCACCATCTCCCCTCTCCAGCACAAACCTGTGATAAAATATATGTCCTCAACCTCAATGTTGAGTGACATCCCATCTATCTTAAAGGTCTCAGAATCTGGATCCCAGTAGTCTACTAGTAGCTGGAGTAGGCTTGGCTTAGCTCTTAAGCTACCAAGGTGCCAAAACTTATACAACCCACAAGCCCTCAGTGCTTGTTGAGCCATCAGATCTCCTTGTACTGTCTCCTCAACATCACCATGTTCCCTCTCTCTCCATTCTAGCACCATCCTACACAAAAAAAAATTAGTTTCATCAATATTTCACTTTGAAAATCACATTTGCGGCCCTGTACGCGACTATTTTTTAGAACAACCGTGTATCTACGTAGGTATCGTGGTCTTTTCCGCGTATACCCAACCCTATATGTGGAAAAAGAACCGATTTTCGCATCGATCGAAATGCATAGTTTGGGGTGGCCTAAAAAAATAAATTGATTGTGAAAATTTAAAATTTTTACATGAAAATGAAAGGGAGGGGCAAGGGAATTTACTTGGATCAAACGTGGAGTGATTCCGCCAGACGATGCTCCCGGAATTTGCTTCTGAAGTTCTAGACTCAAATGCACTGTGGTGGGTAAAAATTCAAATGGTATGAAAATTTTTAATTTTTCAATATTTTATAAAAAAAAATTTGAAAATTTTACCAAATTCCTATAGTTTTTTACCGTTTTTGACCATTTTTGGACCGTTTGGACTAATATGATGTTGTAGCAGCCCATTTTTAGGGCATTTTGATCGATACTTTGACCTGTTTATGTCTATTATAGGTATCATGTCTAAAATGGCATATAGGTTAGGATTTCACATCCACCTGCATTTTGCATGACCTTATGACCATTTCATCTTAACCTTAGGTACGAACCCATTCCATGATGTCACAGAACCTTCTTGCTGTTGTTAGAAGTGGTGTTGTGTGAATGGTAGAGCTTTCCCATACATGGGTATCCTAGTTATATCCCATATTGCATTTGGTTCCCATGCCAACATTTCTCCTTTAGCTTGTGGGAGTCCTTTTAGCCCCGCCATGTCTTTAAGCAAGAGCTTCATACTCCTCTTGAACTTTATGTTGGCCATTCCCCTAGGAATCCCTTGTATATATCAAGTTGTAATTGCATTTTCATGAGTTTTTCTTGCCTTCTTGAACTTTATGACGGCTCCTTGACTTTGAGTTATCAGCCATATAGCTTGAGCTTGTCTCATGTCTAGCCAAGCAGAGCCTTTTTACATATCTTTTGTAGCTTGATCATCCATTTTTACCGAGAGGAGACCTTCCCCCAAGTGTCGTTATCCTGCACATATATACTTGCATTGAGCATAGGCATGTTCAACTGCTTGGAATTAGTTTGCTTATTTCCTTGACACTCGTATCCTCCTATATTTGTACTATAAAGCACTTTTATTCTTTTTCAAGCTTTTCAAAATATATGAAAAAGTCCAAAAAAATAAAAATAAATAAAAATCCGAACAGGAAAAGATGTTATCTTTGGCAGCAATTGAGTCGTGTTGCCTTCGAACAGAGCACTGTATATCACATCTATTGGTTGGGTATTAGTTTGACTTTAGGAGCTGTACTCGTTACTATGAGTTTATCTCCATCAACTGGTTAAGCTTCCAGTCCCTATGGAGCCTCTGGTGATGCCTCCTATGTCACAAAGATGTCCCAGTTTTCATATTGAGTCCATGCTTCCTACCTTCAATCACCATTCACATTTATTCTCTTGTTCTAAGGAAGTTGAAGCCTAAGTCGGTCATTCCTCAGTTATCTTGACTTTGCATGTCGGCCATTCCCGATATTGTTACTGGTTCATGCACATCTTGTTCTTCCACATTATACAATGTTGCTGAGTACCTCATGTTGGTTGATGGGGGATTCCTTAATGCCCTCCTTCCAGCTGATTCCATTCCATTAACATCAGATCATTTATTCTAGAATATGAGTCTAGATTCATTTGAGTTCCTTGAGACTTACAATCATCAGTGGTAGGTTCTCTCACCATCGACAGTTTTTGGGAATACATCAATGTCCCCTGATCGATGGATTCTTCCAAGTGTTCGACATCAAGACATATATTCACACTTGTTAGATTGTACTCTAGTACCTTGATTCCTATTTTCATTATCAATGGGTGATATCGCGTCTGTTAATGGTATAGATCAATGACCGGTAATCAGAAAATGGACTACTATGTTCGACCTCGACACATCTATTTGTATAGTAGGACATTTACTCATAGAGGTTCATGTAGAAGACCTTCCAGCTGAGTGGCATTCCATATATGCTACCTCCTTGATTGTGCTAGTGTTCATGAGGTTTCAGCTCTCGTTATGTGACTCCAGTGTATACCAGATATCTTCAGCTATTATGGAGATCTTGATCCATTGTGTATCTTCAGTCATTATGGAGATCTTGATCTATTGTAAATCTTGATCCACTTTGGAGATTCTGATCTATTGTATATTGTACGTGGCAATGACCACACATGTCACATTTTTTATATCATGCCTATTCATGGCCATTGTACTCTTATGTATCCAGGACTGCTATATGTATTTGCAGTCATATGTAGAGATTGATTATTGTAATGTACTGATGAATGACTGGTTCTTCCATGTGGTTATTCATTACTCCACTTCTGGGATGGATTTTATAATGTATTTCGGCCATCATGTTACCCCTCTGACCTCACACATTAGGGGACATATTTTATAGTTGATTTTACCACACACAATTAATCACATTTTGATGGCCTTCCCTATCCCTCTGCAAACTCTGTAGAGCCCATGGACTCATAGTATCCTTTGATGTCCCAAGATCATCCCTAAAAAATGCTTGTTTATTGATTTACGTGACTTTTGACCTCAAACCCGTGTACATTGGGATGTGTGCATAAATCCAAATAATTTTGGAGTTTTCCTTCATCTGAGTCCGAACCACTTGACTCTTGGCCTTCCATATGCCTTGAGATCACTCGGATTTGACCCTCCATTACCCCATTGGAGTGCTATATAAGGAACCCCTTGTATACATTGAAGAGGAGGAATTGAAGATCAAGTAAACTATAGTCCATTGTTTCCACAACTTGCATATACTTGATTATGCATCCCTTTGTCCCTTTGGAGCACTTAGTGTTCTTCCCAAGATTTCCTTTGCTTGTGAGCTTTCTATCGAGAGATGGAGGATTGAGGTGGTGGAGGCTGAGGTGGAGGACTCGGTTTCTCCGATTCGTAGACGTGCCGATAGAGGTTGTCACTATTGTAATCTCTGATTTTATTAATAGAAATATATTTTCCTATCCAATTATGTGCAATTGAATATGAATGTTGAATCCATGGATGTGTTTAAATTGTTTATGCATCATTGAATATATATGATAGAGTAGGTCTAACACACTATTATATAACATGCTTTTCTTGTTTGTTGTTGTTGAGAGCGAATTGCTAATACAAGTGTGAATTGGAAAGCTCAACGGGGATCTACTTCAACCGTCTGGAACAAGGTACGATTTGGTATCCCTTAGTGTTAGATGGTTGGTTTCTTTTGCATATTGGGAAAGATTGATTTCTAGTGTTAAATTTGTCTGTTGTGGTACACCCCAAGCCATATGAAGTTTATCTCTGTAACAGATACTTTTGGATATACATGTACTTTTGGATACATGTACTTTTGGAGACATGTACATTGACATTTCACTTATAAATGAATGATATATTTCATTTTGTATTTGTTCTTCGGTTTCCACATGTTCTTGTGTCAATGTATTGTGTTGATTTGTTTGGATTATCTATTACTTATGAATGCACTATGTTAAAAGAACAAACTGTTATATTTAAAGGTTTCAACGAACTCACTACATGCACACTAATTGGATATCTAATTAGAAATTGTGATTTTGGATGATCATTACAAGTTAAGTCAAAGTTCTTGCTCATGTAATTTAATAAAACTAAGTGCAATACAATGTATTTCAAGGTTTCAATGAATTCACTATATGCACACCAATTCGATATATCTAATTAAAAATTGTGAGTTTGGATGATTAAATTACAAATTAAGTCAATGTTCAAGTGTAATTTAATAAAACAAAGTGCAATACATGCTTCACATTTCATCAATGACCAAAAACACTATTCAACAAACCTCATGCACCCACTGACTAATCACCCAGCATTAAAGGAACTACAATAGAATCCAAGGACCGAGCACCAACTTCGTGAATCAACATGATTTGAAGCATAAGTTCATCATATTTTAAAAAGTTGAGTTGGACATTAGACTAATTTTGAACTGAGTTATGACAGTAAGATAAGACAAGCTTGTCATATTTAGGTCCATGATAATCAGAATAAATATGAGACACTCATTACTTGCTGGGATATATGAGAAACAAGCCAATAACAACCAAGTAGCGACAGCTGATCTTTACAATCATCATCGAGTCTTAAAGAGGTATTAAAGGTAATGGAAATTCTTGGGAACTATGGATCAACCATACAAGAATATTATGCAGTATTAAATCCATGATACTTTGTGTGAAGAACATGAGATCATAAATATGCGGTCTAGAACACTTGTCCATATGTGAGGGAGCTCGAAATTATAATGTTATTAGACCCAAACTATGCATGAAAATATACAAGAAAATGTGCAACTGACATACTGAAAATATATTTAAAATATTCCAAAATAAAAAAGGATGAAAGATCAGCTTCATCAACTATGTTGTTATCAAATGTTGTAAAAGCGAGATCTTCTCAGTGATTGGAACATTTATTGGAAAACTCTCAGCATCAACTCTAATGCATGTAATCCCTAAACCCTGGTTAGGATTAGGGTTTCCCTGGTAGGGTTAGGGTTTCCCCATTGATGAACATCTAGTTGAACAATCCATGCATGCTAAACCATAGGTTATGAATTCCAAACCCTGGTCCATGCATGTTAAACATTAAACCCTATTTAGGGTTACGGTTCCCCTGTGAACTCGTGTCGGGGTGCAAAAACCCACACAAAGAAGTGATTTTGAATTTTGTCAACTCCTACTAGCGTGTTTGGGTAGGGTCCATATGGAAATGCCAACCATAGCCACACCGTCCGTGGTTTTCCAAGTGTGTCCCTCATTGGTGTGAAATGCATTGTCCCTTACTGAGCGAAACCCTAGTTTTAGAAACCAACGTATACGAAGTTCATCGGGTGATGGATAGGTGGGAGAATGGCCACCCTAGCTAAAATCCCATGTCATGAATCCAATGGAATTGATGATTCATCGATCGAAGGCCCGAGCATCAATCTATGGCGAGTTGCAGGTCACCTCTAGATTTTGTTCAAGGACACTTGATGGACTTGTTCTCGGTGCGCAAAAAATGCCACGAAGCAACAATTTTGAATTCCATCAACTCCTTCTAGCATGTTTGGGCAGGGGAACTATGGAAATTCCAACCACATCCCCACCGTCCGTGGTTTTCCAAGTTTGGACCTCATTGGTGTGGAATGCATTGTCTCCTACTAAGCGAAACCCTAGTTTCAGAAACCACAGTATACAGAGGTCACCGAGTGATGAATAGGTGAGAGAGAGGTCCCCCTAGGTAAAATCCCACATCATGAATCCAACAGAATCAACGGTTTGTCAATCGAAGGCTCGATCATCGATCTATGGTGAGTTGCAGGTCACCTCCAGATTTCATTCAGGGACACTTGGTGGACTTGTGCTCGACACTAAAAAAACGTCACGTAGCAGCAATTTTGAATTCCATCAACTCCTACTAGCGTGTTTGTGCAAGGGAAATATGGAACTACATCCCCACCATCCGTGGTTTTCCAATTTTGGCCCTCATTGGCGTGAAATGCACTGTCCCCTACTGAGCGAAATCCTAGTTTCAGAAACCATCGTATATTGAGGTCACCAAAAAATGGAGAGACAGGAGAGAGGCCCTCCTAGCTAAAATCCCATGTCACAAATTCTACAGAATCTATGGTTCATCGATCAAAGGCCCAAGCATCGATCTATGGCGAGTTGCAGGTCACCTCCAGATTCCGTTCAAGGACACTTGGTGGACTTGTGCTCGGTGCGCAAAAAACATCACAGAGCATCAATTTTGAATTTCGTCAACTCTTGCTAGCATGTTTGGGTAGGAGAAATATGGCAACACCAACCGCAACCCCACCGTTCATGATTTTCCAAGTTTGGTCCTCATTGGCGTGAAATGCATTGTCCCCTACTGAGTGAAACCCTAGTTTTAGAAACCACCATATATGGAGGTCATCGGGCAATGGACATATAGGAGAGAGGCCCCCCTAGCTGAAATCCCATGTCATGAATACAACGAAAACTACGGTTCGTTGATCGGAGGCCCGAGAATCGATCTATGGTGAGTTGCAGGTCACCTCCAAATTATGTTTAGGGACACTTGGTGGACTTGTGCCTAGTGCGCAAAAAATGTCACGGAGCAACAATTTTGAATTCTGTCAACTCTTGATAGCATGTTTGGGCAGAGGAAATATGGAAATGCCAACCACATCCCCACGGTCTGTGATTTTTCAATTTTGGCCCTCGCTGGCGTGAAATGCATTTCCCCCTATTGAACGAAACCCTAGTTTTAGAAACCACTATATTCAGTGGTCATCGGGCAATGGACAGGTGGGAGAGCGGCCCTATAGCTAAAATCCCACATCACGAATCCTACAAAATAATGGTTCATCTATCGGAGGCCCGAACATCGATCTATGGTGACTTACAGGTCACCTCTAGATTTCGTTCAGGGACACTTGGTGGACTTGTGCTTGGTGCAAAAAAAACATCACAGAGCAACAATTTTGAATTTCATCAACTCTTGCTAGTGTGTTTTGGCAGGGGCAATATGGCAACACCAACCACATCCCCACCATCCGTGGTTTCCAAGTTTGGCCCTCATTGGCGTGAAATGCATTGTTCCCTACTAAGCAAAACCCTAGTTTCAGAAACCACCATATACCAAGATCACCGGGAAATGGACAGGTGGGAGAGAGGCCCTCCTATCTAAAATATCATGTCACGAATCCAACAGAATCTACAGTTCGTTGGTTGGGAAGGATATGATTGGAGGTCATCTTCATGGAGATAAGTACTCTTGTTGTCATGTGTCATTAAGGTTTTTTTCATGTGATAAAACCCTTGAGGGTTAGGGTTTTTTCATGGTTTCATTGTACTTTTTTTCTAAACATAATTATTCTAAGAAAGGTTGCTAGGTTTTCTTCCCCATGAGGGTTTCCCGGGATAAAATGGTGTGTCTCTTATGCATTGTTATTCTTAACTAGATCCTACATGTTAAATTCTTTATGTAAATGTTTTATGGTTAAATTTATGCATTGAACTGATGGTTATAATTGGTATAAAGCATTTATCCAGATCAAGGATTAAAAATTTAACATGGTAAAAGAGGTGAGCTGTTAAGAAGGAAATTATACAATCCTTAAAAAAGAAACCCTAGGAGAGACAAGAGACTTCCAAGGAAGTTATGAAAGTGATCGTTCTGGCATGTTGTTTCCATCATCCTAGTTTTATAGATCAGCTCAAAACATTGACAATATCACCTACTTGAAAAATTAGGGTTTTAGTCATGTAAGAGGGCCTACAAATAACTTTGATAGGTATGACCTAAAAAGGTACATGTATGTATTATAATTTCATGTTTAACATGTGAATGAGATCTTGACATGTTCATATTATTGATATTGTCATGATCATATGATTGATATTGAGATGATCATATTATTGATATTTACATGATCATTCATAATCTTAAGGTTTATTGATCATATGTAAAAATTGCCATATTCATAAACCTGACATACAAGAGAACTTTTGGCATATTTATAAACAACATAAACGAAAATTTGGCATATCAAGAACACAAAACTGACATATTCATAAACAACATACATGAGAAAAATAAAAGTATGTAACATACCTCATCATGCTAGATCCCACGTATTATCATACAACCAAGCCCTCCAGATCATCTCTTATAATGATGGTCTCCATTAGTCTCTCGTGCTCTATATTCGGTAAGAAGTAGTGTACCTTCGATGAATTTTGACTAGGCATTGTTCGTACCTGGAGGTTTGTACCAATGATTAAGTTGGTAAAGTGATACACACTTGCACCTAGTTTGTAATCCCTGTAAGCATATCCATCCTTCTTTCTTGCATTGTTGTCCTATGTCAAGTATTCACCTTTAACAACCATAGACCTGATTAAGAATTAGTTGTTTTCATCATTAGTCATGGACATATTGAGGGTTTGATTTCCCTCTATACAACATGCCAACCAGTAATCACCACCCATTCACTATCTTTTGAGGAAACCACTATTTATATGTGCCCTGCATAATATGATTGTAGGTATATGATCAAAATATTTTTTGTGTGATACAAGACCATTAATGTGAGTTTGAAGACTACGTAAATAAACAAAAAAATGTTAAGGAAATGCATGATACCAGGTTGTATAAGGTTTGAGACATGATCAAAATCTATAGAAATAGATGATTGCTCTTCTTCCAGTGGAGTTCACTCAACAATTGCACATTGATCAAGTGGAAGTGATATGGGATCACATCCATCAACCCAATCCAATGATTCATTCCCATCCCAGTCACCATCACAACAAGGCAGAAAAAAACAAGCGAGTTTTCTGGTCCAAATTTAAAATATAGGGTTATCAAAGCTTCGACCCGAATGAAATCCATGAGTCCTAGGAATAGTCTTGCATTCCCATGCATGTGAACGATTTATGTCTACCACCTCCAAAAAAAGTCTCTCCACATGTCTCTTTCTTGTGGATTCTACTCACATAGTTGATTCCTCTCTTCATAGGGATGTTTTGGCACATGCTCCGACTCCGTCATGCTCTCCTTTACCATGCCCAGTCTCAAAATAGTTACACATATGTGGCACTTTGTAGTTTTTATGTAATGAACACAACCATTGAAATATGTGTTTATTTTTTAACTAACCAGCACATCCATCAAACCAAATACAACGTCGATCCATCTATATGTTCCTGCCATTCAAGTGATCATAGAACACTTGATGAAGAAATGACGTACATAGTGTAATTCATGGAACCTATCATCACTTATGTAGAAGTAATATTCCTTCAGAATTTCTCTTTTCTCTTCACTGCTATTTGGGCCATGCCTATATGTGATATGGACCATCTAGGAAACCTACTCAAAGTGATAATATTGACTTTGGATCTCATTTTGAGGTTTCATAGTGTAGTTATCAGCAAAATCAACAACTGAAAGTATAGTACCATGGGGAAATGTATCTCTGCGTATTCTAAACTTCTCATCCTTCCATCGTGCCGAGTGGACATGCTGAACATATTGATGTGTCTTTTCAGTAAATTCCTTGACGAAGTCCCTAACTTGTACCTGGTGACACAAAATGATCTCAATATCAGTTTTTTTTTGTAAGTAGCGAATGAAATGTAACTTTTCAAACATAAATTTATAGATAAATGCATACCTGAGATGTCACCAATTGTATTTTTTTGCTTTCTTTCCCTCGGACTATTTCATAGCTGTTATATTTGAAACTTTTCATGTCTATAACCATAATACCAAATTCACTGTCTCCACTCTCATGCATACATTGGCTCAATAATTCCATTCCAACATAGTTGGAGCATGTTCCATCCAAACAAGATTTTTCATAGTGTTTTCCCCTCATGCCTATTGCACATGATGCTATGAATGAATTCTCTTAATGAATTCGGTGGTATTGTCAAGGAGCAATCCTGCACATGGTTAGTATGCAACACACGACAAATGTACAAAAATGTTTCATGGTAATATTCATATTCTACATGGTATCTACAACAACAAGTGTTATGAAGAGTATTTATTATAACATACTAGGGCTTACATTTCTCAAAATATCTTTTCCCCTTTGAACCCACTCTCAGTTTTAGTACATCCTTCCGGTTTGAAGAAAGCCTTGTGTGATCATGCCAAAAACTATGCACTAGTCCCTTTACTGCATCAACTAGCTTCATGTCACGACGTTGAAACTGACCAATAAAGGCCCAAAAATATGTCTGATTGGTTGTGTCAAGATGTTCTCTTCTAATAGAATACCTACGGAGGGTTTTTACATTCAAATTAACTAGTTTGGATGTAGGCTTGAGAAAACGAAGGACCTTGGTGTTCTTATTTATAATTGCTTGTGACAAGACACAACGAGCTGCATTGAGATCCTTTGAACATGTGTTCTTACCAATTTTACCAAAGGCATCTACTAAGATTTTAACTATATGAGAACTTGGTCTAGAATTATTTATCATATTTATCCCTAACTTTTTCCTAACAATATTCATGCCCCTAGATTTTAACAATGATAAAAATAATCTACATTTATCTCCATCACATTTAGAAACAAAATATTTATTTAGTATATGTTGATTTTGATAAGAAATACTACGTTTAGATAGCGTACCTTCAATGGAATTGAGGATACTTTCATCAACTTGTATACGCTTTGGAGTTCTTCGATGCGTGCTTTCTAATGGAGGTAAGGGGGGTGGAATTCTACCATGTAGCGCATCAACAGACGCTCTGGAATTTCAGTAGTAGCTTGTTGTCCTTCATTCTCTTCCTGGTAGTTGGATGGTGGAAGTCCAACATCATCATCGATGGTCCGGATAACATTTTATTCTTCAACAGCAGGCTCCATGTCCAATGTCTCTCTGACTTGATCACTTGTATAACAACAAGAGGTGAACAAATTTTGTGTTTCTTCATGAGCTTCATCTTGAGATGGTAACTTATCACTTTGACTTGAAGTGGGAATTGAAACATCTCCTAATGAGCACCTACATTTTGCTTCTTGATTACTTCCATGGGGTGATTGTTCAACAACTATTGTGGAAATTGAAGGTACCTCTAGTGAATGCTTCCTTTTTTCTTATGGTGGATTAATAGGATGAACCATGGTAACCTCTATAATTGGATTTGGATTATTTTCCAAAGAAATCCTCTGATTCATCATGTATATTCTTTTCTTTTCTTGCTCTTCTTCAATGACTTCTTGAGGTCTCTTCTTCCTTGCTTATTTTCTTCCTCAGTTACCTACATTCCCCATCACCACAATGATCAATTCAATATAGTTTGTTTTTGTTGCTCCTAAATCACAAGATTTCAAACCTTTAGTGCTTTAGAACTATAGATCCTTCAAGGTGCTTCAATCTTCCTTCTCAATTGTTCATATTTCCCATCAAAAAAATGATGAATGAGAAAATTTACCTTTGGTGCTATTCAATAATAAGCAAATGAAAGTTAAATCATAAATTTTTCCTCAAGGTGAGTCTCTTGTACAATTGTGTATATCCACCATCACCATGAAATGGTCTTGAATATTGATATCTTATCTTGTGTGCTCCTCAATTATAGGCAAAATGAATCTTTCAAATACCTTATCTTTGTTGTTATTCCATTAGAGACTCTTCAATATTGTTGATTATCTTCTTCAAATATGATCATATAACCCAATACCACACTGATCAACCATGAAAGATGTCCTCAATGTTGCACCTGCATAACAAAAATAATGATGGAGATTGTGTATTGCAAATCTTTCCAATGGCGGGATTGTGCTCTATTCAAAACAATCGCGCAATAACTTGTTTTTTGTTTAGACAGAGTAAAGTTGTTGTCGGATAGGGACATTCCACTGTTTATACACTCATAAAATGCGCACACGTTATATAAAGGAAAAATGCACACACGATATGGAGAATCAAAACGTGCACGTGATATGTTTAAGCACAATAAATAGGTCAGGTGCACGGCTAAGGAAATGAATAAAATCAAAAGAAAACAAATGTTTTGTATGGTTACATACAAAACAATTTTTTTTAGTGTTCCCTTCTTTTCATGCATATAAATGTTTCTCTCTATACCCCCCTAACTCTCTCCCAATAATCCCTAGATACCTCCTATCTCTTTATAAATATCTATCCTTCATTCTCTTTACATCCCTCCCTATATGTTTCTTTCTATCCCTTACTCCATCCATGTCCCCACCACCCCACCCTCCACCTTCTCTTTATCTTCGCCATTATCCCTCCCTATAGCACTCTCTCCCTTCTTCGCCCTTAATCACTAACCCTATGTGCCTTTATCCCTCCCCCCCTACCCTCTCTCTCTTACCTTGTATCCCTCCCTCTATATCTCTCCCCTCCATCCCTCCCTCTCTCACCATCTCTCCCCTTCTCGCCTTCTATCTCTCTCCGGTTACTCCTATAGTTGATGATGTCATTGTCAGTAGAATACCCTCCTCATTAAGGGGGAGTGTTGAAATATTGTAACTTGAAAGAATATTCTAAATGTATTTTACTGATATACCCCAAGGGAGATGTCTTATTCCTCCGTCGGGATGTTACTATTGTATTTGGTCATCATAGAGTCATGAGGTATAACCTCCATTGTATGTTGAATCAATACTACCCCCACACATGATCTCTTTTAAGGGTATCCTCAACCTTTAAGTTGGGATATGGCCATGATTAGGATATTTTTAGAATTATATATGGAGGATAATGTGTTAATCATGGTTGGTACATAAATCTTTAATTTTAGGTTGTAAACCAACTTTTAGGGCTTAAGGTCCATGAACGACACCTTGAATCACCAGAGATGACCTCTCATGTTGATATTTTTGTTTTGAATGGGGATATGGGAACCATAAGGGGTTTC
Organism: Pseudotsuga menziesii; assembly: GCA_001517045.1. Lineage (NCBI taxonomy): Eukaryota > Viridiplantae > Streptophyta > Pinopsida > Pinales > Pinaceae > Pseudotsuga > Pseudotsuga menziesii. The sequence goes on along the minus strand of LPNX011212930.1, from coordinate 149,079 downwards.
TAAGTAATATGTATGTGTATTGGGACCTTAGACATAATAAGGGAGGAAACCTAGGCCTTAGCCCCTATAATATGCTTCTATCCATCTAGAGCTAAGAATGATGTGTTGAACAACCTCAATAGATCCTTCCATGGTTTCATTTACCTTGAAATGAGGATACTAGTTCCATTAGAACATGTTTAGCACTAAGTATAGATATTATGCCCCTTCACATGAGTATGGGGGAACACTTGGTCCTTAGGCCTTAAAGGAAGTTGTTAACCATTTAGGGCCAAAATTGATGCCTCCAACCACCACACGTGACATTGAAAGTGAATCATTTGAATCTTAATCAGGATATGCATGCCATCATAATTTATTGAGCACTAGGTATGCATCTCAAGGACATGGGCATGGTCAAGGGAGGAAAATATGGCCTTAAGCCCTAGCTAAAGCTTCTAGGCATCTAGGGATAGGAAGGATGCCTTAAAAAATCACACATGGCATCTCATAGATATATTTGGACTATGAATATGGATATTAGTAGAATTAGGTGGTTTTGAGCAGCAAGTATGGGACCTCTGAGACATGATTGAGGGAATATGCTTGTTCCTTAGTCCATAATGGAATATTTGAGACACCCATGTTAATGAACAATTCCTTGAAGCACCACAAATGACCTACTCAAGGTATGCTTGGTCTCAAAGAAAATATGCACATGCCTTTAAGAGGTTTTGAGCATTAGATATGGATATTAAGGCCTCAACGTGGTCAAGTGAGGAAATCCAAGACTCGATCCCTAAATTATATTTTTGGCATCTATGGATACACATGTTCCTTACTCACTATTCCTCTATGCCTTACTCACTAGCCCTCCCTGCCTTTGTATTTCCATCTCTCACTATCTCTATGTGTATGTTTGTGTGTATTTCCCCCTTCTCTCTCACACAACCTCCCTCTCTCTCTATCTCTATGTGTGTCTGTGTGTCCCTCCCTCACTCCCCATCTCTCAAAACCTCTCTCCACCTTATTTATACCTCCCTCACTATCCCTCCCTACATCACTCTCTCTCTATTTCTCCTCCCTCCTCGCTCTCTTGTTGTTTCTCACACCTCCCCCCTCTCTCTCCCACACAATCTATCTCTCTCTCTATATATATATATTGTGTGTGTGTGTCCCTCCCTCATCCCCCCTCTCTCATAACCTATGTTCGCCTTCACTATGCCTCCCTCCACCACTCTCTCTCTATCACTCACCCCTCTCCCCCCCCTCTCTCGCTCTCTCTCTCTCTTTGTGTGTGTGTGTGTGTGTCCCCTCCCCTTCTCTCTTTATATATCTATGTTTGCGTGTCACTCCATCACCCCCCATATTCCATAGTCTCTCTCCACCTTCTATATACCTCCCTCACTATCCCTCCCTCCATATCACTCTCTATATCATTCACCCCCTCTCCCTCTTTGTCGCTCACCCATCTCTCCCTCTCTCCCACACAATCTCTCTCTCTCTATCTCTATCACTCTCTCTCTCACACACACACACTCTATGTGTGTCCCTCCCTCACCTCCCATATCTCATAATCTCTCTCCACCTTCTCTATACCTCCATCACTATACTTCCCTCCATCACTCTCTCTCTATTTCTCACCCCTCCCCCTCTCCCTCTATCTCTCACCCATCCCCCTCTCTCCCACATAATCTTTGTGTTTGTGTGTGTGTATCCCCCCTTCTCTCACAAACTCCCTTTGTATCTCCCTCTCTCTCCACCTTCTATTTACCTCCCTCTATCAATATCTCCCTCCCTTCTCCCTTAATTACCAACCCTATGTTCCAGTATCCCTCTCTCTCTCTCTCTTTCTTTCTCTTTGTCTCAACTTGTATCCCTCCCTTCCTATCTCTTTCCACCCTCCCTCTCCATGTTTCTTTCTTTCACAACCTCCCTCTTTCTCCATCTCTCAACCCTCCACCCTTTGTCTTTGACACCATCCATCTCTCTCTCTCTCTCTCTCTCTCTGCATGTGTGAACCTACCCCTTTCTCTCTTTGTGTCTATCCCCTCGTCACCCCTCACACACACATGTTTTATCACTCCCTCAATATCTCTTTCCTTAACTCTATCTTCATCCCTCCCTCACCCCCCCCTCCTCCCTCTCTATATTATTCTCTCTCACACTCTCTCCACATCACACACTCTCTCTCTCTTCTTCTATGTTTTCAACTTATCCCTTCTCCTCAACCCCTTACCTCATTATGACCCCTATTCTTTGTTTTATCGCATCTCATTCCCATCTCTTCAATTTCCCTCTCCTTTGCCTCTCTCTTCCAACACATCCTATTCCTCCTCTAATACTCCATATCCACCTTTCCATTCACCAATCCTCTCTCTCATCAAACCATCACCCACTTCATCCCCTCCACCTTATCCCCTTTTGTCACTCAAGTCTCGTGTACTGCTTCTAACCCTATACGTCTTCAACACCTCTTCTCCTCCTAATAATTCTCTCAATCCCCACTCCCCTTCTCACCCTTATAACCCATAATTTTCCCATTCCAATTCATCTTTCTACACTTGAATTTACAACATCCTCCTAGGACCATGACCGTTCCCCACCCCCTCTCAACTATTAACCATCTCCACTTGAACTTCCATCATCTTCCTAGGCCCTTGACCCTTCTCCACCCCCTCTCAACTATTAACCATCGCCACCTGAACTTCCAACATCCTCCTAGGCCCTTGACCCTTCCACACCCGCTCTAAACTATTATCCATACATTTGATATATTACATATAGTGCTAGATTTTTAGCTCTACAAAACACATGCACATTTTGTAGTTCTATAACGTGTGCGCATTTTGTAGTCATATAACGACGCACATGCGTTTTCCAATTTTACAAGGGTGGGAGATGTAATTTGAATTTAAACATTCCAATTCACTTGCTCACGTGTCACCAATAGTCCTATGTGTATGGTTTGGATTTTGCTTCGGTAATACCAAACCTGTGCTATGGTATATGATAAACCATAGCTAATTGGTCATTTCTTCCATTTTCTGAAGAAGTCGTTGTTTACACACTCGTTACAATATGCTACACACAATCATTTTTTACGAAATCTTAAACATAAATAGCATTTTTTCTGTATATTCTAAATATGTAATTTTTATTAAATTTTTTTATATTTTCCTATATTTTTTCAACTTCTATTGTGTTCTAACTCCTCGACTCAAAAAACATGTTGTTAGTATTTTTTCCATAACTTTTTCAATCTTAATCATTTTAAAAAGAAATTATATGGTGCACTAGAAGAAACTGACCTTTGCATTATATAAAAAAACTCATTTCATGATTATTTCATTAAGACCTTCAAAGGCTGCACCCACAAAAGACTTACCATTTTCGAGGAATGATCACTTAGATAATTATAAAAAAAATTAAAAATTACTAATTTTATTGTCGAAAAATAGCGCTGCACTAATGCTATATGTTCTCTAAATGCCTGCAAATTTTTGTATCCCAAATCCACAAAAACATATACCTTATCATTTCCCTAAAAAATAAAAAGTGACTATTAGAAAAAATGAAACTTGACATAGTTATAAAAATTTTCAATACATAAACCTTATATATTTGAAAACTTGATTCAATTTCCTGCATTTAATCTTATTTACTCAAAGCAAGATATTTTGTGTAAGTATCTCAAAAAATACAATTAAGTTGAGGCATGCCTGATTTTTCAGTTTTCTATTGCATGTAACGTGCCAAAAGTGACCCTCGTTAGCTTGTACTCACCCAACATCCTCACTGTTTATCACCAATACTCGCCATGCTAGACTTGCAACAATCATTCAAGTTTGAAATAGATGGTTTTGATTATGTTATAAGTGCAATCATCACTGGATATGGACATCTCATGGCTTACCACAATGACATTAAAGAAATTTCAAGGTAGAAAATGGACCTCAAATCAAAAATTGTAGTGTCAAAATTCACTTTAAAAGAACCAATGGGATTCAAGATGATGGTACAAACCCTAAAGAAATAAAGAGTTGGATGGAAAGAAAAACAAACTTTAAATGCATTTTCTTATTTTTCTTTCAGCTTATCTCACTATGAGTCTACTAAAAGTATGTAGTGTGGGTGCTTGTTTGATCCATAAGCAGATAAGAAATATGAGAAAAAAAATAGTTTTAGTTTTTTCCCTAAAAAATGCATAACATTTGTTTTGTTATGTTGACTATTATTTTAATATTTTCCTTAGTAGGCCCATTATATACCTAAAAAAGTTATATAATGGATACTCTTTATGGGGTTTGAAGGTACCCCACTTATGACAAGGAGATGCAATCTCTTGTGCACGCCTATCACCAATAGAAGTATTACATCCTAGGGAAGGAGACGATCATACACACTAATCACAAGCCCGTATAGTGTATACAAAACGAATGTTATAGAACAACCACCATCAGAAAGGGTCCATGTGCCTACAATAGTTCCACTTGAACATCAAGTACAAGTAGGGTAGCACAAATCATGTTGTAAACTACCCCAAGTGACCTCTAGTTACAACAATGACTGACTTCTGTGTTGAAATCTTGTGGGCATGAAAGCTCCACATGGTCCCAATTATATTAACAAAGATCCCAACTTTATTAACAAAGATCCCAACTTTATTATTACTTATGAGACACTATGTAGAGGATTGAAAATGAACTTTAGTGCCATTTGAGGCACCTCTGTGTTCCTTTAAGCAAGCATGAGAACTTGATTTGGGAGTTGCTCCTTTAAGCAAGCATGAGAACTTGATTTGGGAGTTGCATTATAGTTGAGTGGCCAAGCACTTTGGTGTGGAAAAGACAATAACATGTATATTGGATTATGAACTATGTGTATAATTGTCAAACTTACCATCAAAAAGTAAGGTTTTTAAATTTAAAAATTATTTGTAAAAAAAAAATTACATTGATAATTGATAATGTGGAATAATTAATTAAAACGATCTTTCCAAAAGTTGTAATTAAATTAAAAATCATTTAACCATATAATAGTGGAATTTTACCTCTTTATCCATCATCATATTATTATCATTCATGCTGAAGCTCAGCTATCCATAAGAAGATATGATTGATATATATTCAGATCATTTTATGCAAAGGGTTAACTCTTGATAGCAGATACATTTTACTTTCCTTTTTGGGGGATTCTCTTTATTTGGAATATTATTGAAATAATTGTAGAGTGTAGTTCTTTGAAGATATATTGAGATAACACATCGTGAAGCAGCAAGATTTCATTATAAAAATCAGTAAATTTTCATCACCAGATTACATCAACTTTCAACCCTCCTATCAGAGGAAAGATTGAAGATTGGCAAAGGTAAGATTTTGGATGATGCCATCAGTTTACAGGTAAAAGATTTTGGCTGATGCCATTAGTTTACAGGCACCCAAATGAGATCGTTTTCGAATATCCAGTGGCAGACCTCGATCTGGCCTGGCTTATGTCCCAGCGCCACAAATGCTGCATGCCCAGCACTCCACTGCGTTGTGTCCAAATGGCAGATGGCCACTCCATCGTTTATTTTCGCAATCTTTTTCTTCTGGTTCGAGCTCGGATTTGAGTTAGAGCTGCGCAGGAGCGCGGCTTCATACACCTTCACCTTGGGCACCGAATGGCAGTAATAAACGAGATATGGAAACATGCTTTGATGGCACGATACCGACCTTGTCACTCTCCCTCCATCTTTCCCCTTCACTTCCCCGACTTGAACGCGCTCTCCAGAACCTGCTGTGCTCGCTGTGGTCAGCACTTCCACCTTCGGCCCCACTATCCCCACTGCAAACTCTGCCATCCCTTCCACCGATGTCACGCATTTCTTTATTTCTCCCTTCACTGCAGGGCGTTCGCATTCTTTGAGGGTCTTCGCCATCATTCCCACCATGCTAGAGTTCTCCGGAATGCGGAACATTTGCACCAGCTCTGCTAAACTTTGGCTGGGGAGCTTGTCGGCTAGAGATCGAGGCAGGAATGATCTCCTGGGCATGTAATCTTTCAGATTAGGCAAAGGGAGACTCGAACCTTGGATCAGCAGATTCTCCCGGAAGAACTTCCCTGCCTCCACGCCCGCGCCCGCGCCCATCGCCATCGCGCTGGAATTGGAATTACTGTAGGAAGCGAAGGTTATGCCTGTGCCGTTCTTGGCATACTCGTTGAATTGGGCGTCCCTGCTGTAGCTGGTGAATTTCATCTGAGGACTGTTGGAACCCTTTCCATATTGCTTAAAGTCTTCTTGGTTAGGGTGGAACGAATTACCGTAATGGGTAAAAGTAACAAGAGGAGTATTTGCATCCTTCCCGTATGACTTGAAAACATCTTGCTGTACATTGGCGCTGTCTGCATAGCTAGTGAAGGTTTGCAAGGCTCCATTTCCATTGCTCCCGTAGCTTTCAAACTCGTTTCTTGGAACGTTAGCGTTGTCTCCGTATGAAGTAAATTGATCAAGGGGACCATTGCCGCCTTCACTGTAGCCTTTGAAGCTGTTGTTGCCAACATTGGAGTTTTGGGCATAACTAGAGAAACCAGTCAAGATTCCGTTGGCGTCCTTCCCGTAGGTGACAAAGTCATTGTTAATGGCGTTGGAGTTGTCTGCGTAGCTCTTGAAGTTCTGGTTCCCTGCATTACTGTCAGTGCCATAGTTTTTAAAATGATGATCGGGAACATTGGTATCGGATCCATAGCTGGAGAAATCGCTATTGCCTAAACTCGCTCCGCTACCATAGGTTGTAAAGCCTTCATCTTCAACATTGGTCTGTGGGGCGTAATTTGCAAAGACTTGAGATCGTGCCTTGCCATCTCTCCCATATCTCTTGAAACCGTCCTGCACCACGTTGTCTCCATCTGAGTAATTTTTGAAACTGTCGGTGCCAGAAGTGCCTCCGACCTTGTAGCTTTTGAATTCTTTTCCATGATAGCTCTGGAAATCCGCGTCCCCTGCGACACCTTTCTCGTCTCCTGGCATTTCGTTTCTTCGAGTGCAGAGAAGGTCTGCAGCAGTGCAGAAGGATGCAATGTGGTCCGAAAGTGTGTGATTTTTTATGTAGCCAGCAAAGACGGCGAGGGAAGTTGCGTTGAGAGGCGAGGCCTTCTCCAACAAGAAGGGTGGGAGCCTCGCATTCGGCAACACGCGGCGCCAGAATCTGAACAACGAGGCCTTGGCCGCAAATGGATGACCTCCGCCATTGCAAGTAGGAATCTGTACACGAAACACCATCATTGTGTTAAAATTGTATAAGAAAAGGTCGAACATGAATACCATACATTAAAAAGATCCAGATCTTGTTCATAAATTAAGGCTGGCCAACAATATGTACTGAGGTTGAATCATCTTATACTTACGGTCACTATGAATATGATGAAAAAGAGCACGAAGATATTGTTCGAATGGGGAATTCGCTTGTTTGCCATCTCCTCAACCTGCGCAGAGCCAACAATGGACGTAAGAGATAATAGTAAGCAAGGCCTGTGGTTGATCTCAATGAAACACACAGAAAATATGTTTCCTTCTTTACATGCAACTTGTGAACTGTATATTCCATGATTCAGATTACACAGTTGGGATTAGTGGGCGACGCATGCAAAACCATAGATCCTAAAATCCTAAATCTTGCATACGAATGATCTTCCTTACAAACATGTATTTTTCTCTCAACTCGGTAAAATTCTTAAAGAAAAGGAGCTCAAATCTCAGAATAAGAAAACAACATTTCAGAATAAGAAAACAACATTTCATGAAGCAAGAGAACTGACCTGCGTGATGAAACAGTTTTCAAGGAATGAAGAGAAGAGAAGCGATGGTAAGCCCTTAAAAAGCGCAAGGGTCAGATCTATTGCAGCTTCAAGGACAATAGTTCTGATGATTATTCTAACAAAATTTAGGTCAATCAAAGTAATGATGCGAATAATCAGAGTGGATGTAGCATTTTGCAGACTTACTGTCAACGAGGACAACAAGGACAAGGGCAAGGGCAGTAATATGCACAATTCGCAAATAATTTGGAAGTAGTTTTTTTTTTTATCATCATCATCAGAATTCAGTTATATAATTTTAGATTAAATTGCAAATTTTCTTATGGCTTAAGTTGCATTTTGTTTTAGATTGTTTTTTTAATTATCCTCGTCAAAATCCAAATCAGGCTATTTTATTTTAGATTATATTGTAATTTTTTATTAATTAAATTGTATTTTAATTATAAAAATGGATTTAAAAATCTCATATATTTGTATTAATTTTTAAAATTGAATTTTTTTATTAATTAAAATGTATATCTATATAGTTTGTGGTTGAATCAAGTTTATAGGAATCAAATGGTTAAGAGATAGTTATGGTTCCAGTGACTTATCAATGTTTAGGAACATCATTCTTCATGTTATCAATTGATCAACTATAAGTTATTGATGATCAAAAAATGGTTAAGAGATAGTTATGGTTCGAGTGACTTATCAATGTTTAGCAAAATCCTTCTTCATGTTATGAAATGTAAGGCAATTTAGAAATTTTTTTATTCATCATATTCTTTATTGTCCACATTCTTTCAGTTATTCATTTATCAACTATTAATTATTTTTTATATTCTTTTTTATAATAGTTTATTTCAAATTTTGAATAACAAATGAATTTTGTTTAGTCAAATATCTTTATTAAAATTTAAATTATTATAATATAAACTCAACGCATTATATTATATTCCCAAAATTTATTATCAATTCCCAAAATTTATTATCAATTTTTAATAAGATTTCTAGAACTTTTACAGCCTGGCTTGTACACTGTACACGCCATAAATGTTAGAACATTAAATGTTATGAAGCCAGGTGCCTAGACATGGTCCAAGATATCATTTTGGTCTCTGCTTACGGCACAATCTGCATTGAATTGTACAGTAAAATATTATTCCAGTTGGCTTGCTTTGCAATCTACTCATAATATTTACGTTATAATAGTAAGATCATTATAGATTTGTTATTTAAATCCAAAAGTTTACACCCCGAACTTTGAAACATTAAATATTTTACAGATGGATACTTAAACATGGCCCAATAAATTGGTCTCTGCATACTGTGCAGACTGCATCGAAGTCCACCATAAAAGTAATATTCGAGTTGGCTTGCATTGCAATCTGCTCATCAAATTTGTGATGGGGGCAGCTGGATAATCAACGGGCAGTTCAATGGCGTTGTGACAGCCTATCATTTGATTCGGGCACACAGACAGTTTCCGTCGAGATCACGTAAAGTTTTGGAGGGGTCCATTCCAGTCCAGTCTACTGTCTGTCTGATTTATTTGTGGGGTATGGCCCACCGCCCATGGGATTCAGTCGTCGTGGCTCGAAAACGAGTATTTCTCAGTGGTGGCCCGTACGGGTAAAGGGAATCCACAAGGTGATACGAAACATGGACATAACAAACAAATTGAAAAATCAAACTATATAGATACGTTGCGTAGGCAAATTAAAAATAAAAATTCTATATATGTTGAGTGAGCAACCATAAAAATAAAATTAAAGATAAAAGGTGACTTCCAATGGCATTCGATCTGAAATCTTTTAGAAAGTAAAATAATGTTCTTTAAAATGGATTATAAATGAAATTAAAAAATATGCTATGCTTTGTAAGGAAAGGGCATTGTAACGTTTAAAGCATGTTATGACAATTGAGTACAAGGCATACAAGTGGACATTTTATAACGTTTAAAGCATGTTATAATAATTGAGTGCAAAATCCAATAAATAAAACTAAAGGTGTAGTTTTAAAAAACATGTTTTATGTAAAAAATGTAAAAATACACTTTAAATGATTGAAGAGGAGGGACCGAAAAAGAGTTAAATTATTTATATATTTCTTCTAAATCACTTTTAATGATGAGTGAAATGGAATACTTTGAAATAATAAGGGTCTTGATAGATTATCAAGGAAATAATGTGTCTTGATAGAATATCATGGAAATAATGTGCGGTAATACATTATCATTTAACATGATAAGCTTTTATTCTAGATTTGAAGCAATAAAGCCATCATGTCTTCTTTCACTCCACAACACAATAAAGTCATCTTGAGGTAGGTATTAATAATTTTACTGAATTTTATGGTTTAAAGCTGTTGTATCTAAACAAGTTTTGGGTTTTGGTGATTCACATATTATTATAAATTGGGTTATTTTAAAGAATAAAATTTATAATGTAGAGATGTCTTTTTGCTAAATGAGGTTATGAGATATTTCGAGATATTGGAATTTGTGGATTTTAAGCATATTTATAAAGAAAGGAATGTTTTGGCATATGAATTAGCTAAAGTTGGCACTCTTATGCAACACGGTGTTTTGCATATTTCTAAAAACAAACTTTGTGGAATTTATGAGTCCATTTTGACTTTTTAAGTTAAATGTGACAGGATGATGTCTTTACAAGACTTTTTTCAGTTATAATACTTTGAGATATTGCAATTTGCATGGTGTGCCTTTTGGTTAAAGGCTTGACAAGTAGTTGTCAATACAGAGATTTGGTAAAGACTTGTTCATGGTTTTTTGAGACATTTACCTCTAAAACTATTTCAATCTGCTATTTTGGAGCATGATATTGTAATGATCTATAGTTTTATGCTTCTAAATTGACACTTCATAGGAGCTTTGAAGAACCATTTAATGATGTTTTTATGTGTAATGGACAATGTTGAATAGTATTGATTCATTTGAAGAATGTAACATTTTATTATGAATAGAGGTTTATGGTTTTTCTTGTGAAAAAAAAAACAAAAAGCTATAACTCTGCATTTAAGACAATATTAGGACAAATCATTAAAATTACTGAAAAACTTAAAATAATGAAATTTTATTAATTAATCACTTTACAAAAGCATGTAATTAATATATTAGACATTAAATAATTCAAATCACAAATTTTTGAATTTTAAAGCTTTCAAAACAACAAATCATCTATATTTGATGAAGATCCCACTAAGTTATGGTTTGTTTATCAATGAGTTGTCGAGATAGTTTCTCTTGAAAGGGGTTTCACTATTTTGGAGAGGGGATTGATATTTTGTGCAGTTAATTAAGATTTATATAACTAGTATAGCCACTTAACTTGTGGTGGTTGAATACCCATAGGGCATAGGTGAATATCCATAGGGCATAGGTTAAGTGTCATGAGCAGGTTATTTGTTACTTTTCTCCATGTATTTTTTTTTCCCAATTTTGAACAAATTTCATAAAATTAATCTAGAGAGTACAATTGTCCCATCCTCCTTAAATCTATGAAAAATATAGATAGTAGTCCACCCAACAAAGAAAACCATAAAATCCTAGGGTTTTTCATTTCTTCAACAAAATAGTGTAGGAGAAGGAAGACAAATTACATACATTGGAACTTGATTTTTCAAGGACTAATCTTGGCAATGGAGGCAAGGAAATTTATATAGAGAATATTTCATATATAATGGAATCAATATATGTAAGATTTCATCTATAATGGGGTTTTTGTAATTTTTTATTTAATTCTTTAAATTTGGAGAAAATAATTTAAATAATTATTTAATTAAATTTGGAAAAATTAATGTGAGGGATTATTTTATCAATTAAAATATTTTTATTATTATAATTAAGCCTTTAATATTTAAATATTCAAAGGTAAATATTTTCCCAATTAAAACTAGGTAGGCAATAACTTATGGGAGTTGTTTAAAAATTCCACGATTTGGACTGGACGACCATTTTTTTCCCGGAATCTAACATTTTTTTATTTTGCAAAATCAGAATTTAACTTTTCTTTAATCTAGATTTTGATGCTAGAAATGGATTCAACACCCTCCAAAACCCTTGGGGCATTCCAAATTCTAGAAGATGTAACTTGGATTTTGGAAAATTTTGGCCGGATTTTTTCAAAATCGTGCCAGAAAAATTCTCGTATTCCAACTCAAAACATTGAATTTTTAGTCTGTGCAATAGCTATGTGTAGGTTTATATAAAAAAGTAATATATCTAATCTTACATTGAGATATAATATAATATACTCAATATTAAAATGGTGGTACTTTAGATACAAAAGTGTCGAAGGTGAACTGAGCATAGACATGGTATCAAATCTGAGGAAAGTTAGGGTTTCGAGGTGGTGGTAGCAGAAGGGGGGGATCCCCCTCCATTCGAAAACACTCATATGGTGGAGGGGTGGATCCGACAAAGAACCACTCAGAGGGAGGGAATGGGATCAGTTTTGAAGGAAGGAGGGAAATCCAAACTGACAAACGAAGAAGGGGGGATGTTTGCCAAGTGTAGCAGAAAATCCCTCTCTTCATATCATATCTAAGAAATTTAGAGAAAGGGTGGAAATATGGAAGGAGAAATCCCTGATTGGGAAGTTCATTGGTATATGGCCAAGGGAGAGGGATCTGGTGAGATGGATTAAGTCTACCCGAAATCCCAAAGGCCACTATGATTTGCATCTGGCGGTGAAGGGTTTTTTCATGATAGTATTTTTCAACCAAGAAGATAGAGACAAGATCTTAGAAGGAGGCCCTTATTTCTTTTTCTCTGCATGGCTCTACCTTAGACCCTAGAAGCAACGCTTCAATCTAGACAAGGAATACATGAGCATCACCCTAGTTTGGATCAGGTTGTATTATTTTCCATGTGTGTACTAGTAGCCTGAGATATTGGAGGCCATAGGCAATACATTGGGGAAATTTGTGAAGGTGTCAAAGCAAACGAAACAACAGAGATACAAATATTTTGCCTGAATTTGTATGTATATGGACTTGTCACAAGAGATTCTGGAGGCCATAAACCTCACCTAGGAAGATGACCATTAGGTTCAGTCCATTGATTATGAATAATTACTATTTCGGTGTCGACAATGTCATGAACATGGTCACTTAGAGAGAGACTGCCATAAAAAGCACTTGGCCCAAACTGTGGCTTCGGTGAACATGGAAAAGGAGAAGGATGATGAAGGGTTCACACAAGTAAATAATAGGAAGAAATTAGGACGAAGATCCAATAATCAGATGCAGAATAAGTAGACAATGGAGTGCAAGAGGAATAACATGAATAGATTTGAAACCCTAAACTAGGTGGACGAGGACCTAGGGAATACTATGGAAGATAATCAAGATTAGGCTCGCTCCCTAAGGAAAATCAGGTATGGATGATATGGAGAGCACTAAGAAGGGTATAGGGGAACAATGAAACTCAATGGAGGAGGATGTACAAGAAGAGGTTGAGGATATGGACCTAGGGGAGTTAAATGTGAGTTAGATCTAGACGTGATCGAGAAAGAATGTAGTAAGAACAGGAAGGGTTTTGTCCCAAGAAGGAAGATAGAACTCCTACAAGAATCCATTATGAGGGCAAAATTGTTTTCCTATTTGGGCATAGAAAAATATCCCTTGAAAGGAAGTAAACAAAAATAGTTGGAGGAGGGTGAGAAACGTGGAAGAAAGATGAATCGACAGGGGATAGTGAGATTGTGACAAGATTAATAGAATTGGTATAGTATCCCACAATAAAGGAGGCATTTTCTAAAGTTAATCGAGTTACCCAATGAAGATTATAACCTGGAATATACAGGGAGTTCCAGTCACTTACGAAAAATAAAGATTCTAAGGAACAAGATACAAAAGGAGAAACCGGTGATGGTCTTTCTACAAGAAACAAAGTGTCAGGAAGATACCATGCAAGAGATAAGCAATAAAATCTAGAGAGGCTATGAAACTATGACAATCGATGCTCGAGGAACTATGGGAGGATTGGAAATCCCATGGAGGTGGGAAGAGGTTTGTCTCAATAAATTTTGTACCAGCTAGCACTATATACTTTCTATCCATAGAGTTTTAGATTTGTAATATGGTAGTTAAGGGAGTTATTACCAATATGTATGGTCCTAGTATTTACCCACATAAAGAATATCTTATGGATGCCTTAAATGAGGAAAAAAGCGACGTGGGTGACCAACATTACATTGTGCGTGGGTTCAATATGATCATGTTGTTGGAGGAAAAAAAAGGAGGCAGACAACTTCTAAGATCAACAAATGAAGCCTTCGGGGAGTTCATAAATGATAATAGGCTGGATAATGTGGAGACGGGGAATGGTTGGTTCACCTGGAATAATTGTGAAGGAAGGGAGCACCACGTCATTTCTAGACTAGACAGATTCCCGCTTTTTATGGTTTGGCTGCTAGAAGTGGGGATGTGACTGTTGTGGTCCTTCCTTCTGTGGGTTTTGATCATTGGCCAATGGGTCTGCTTTGGGATGGATGTGGTCCCCAAATTAGGAAACCTTTTCATTTTGAGCAGTTTTGGCTTGTGCACAAGGACTTGAAATCATTGGTCCAGCAATGGTGGGAGGAGGTGGAGACCCCAAGGGTAACAAGGATGTACCAATTGCAGCAAAAACTAAAAGCGATGAAAGCAAGGATTTGTACTTGGAACAAAGAAGAGTTTGGGGATATTTCCCAGGATAAGAAAGGTTTTAGCGAACAGTTAGAAGAAATCCAAAGGGAGGGTATGAGTTTAGGGTATAATGAGGAATTGAATTAGAAGGAACAAGATACTTCGAAACAACTTAATGTTCAAGAGCGACAGTAGGAGATCTTATGGAAACATAATTTAAGGATTCAGTGGCTGCAAGAAGGAGAACAAAACACAAAATGTTTCCACAATTTGGTGATACAGAATAAATAGAAGGCCAAACTCATGAAATTGAAAAAAGAGGATAGGCATTATGTGGAAACTAGGGAGGAAATGGAGGAAGAGATGGTTGATTACTTTGAGAAAGTCATGAGAGAAGAAAAAAAGGATAGGTTAGAGCACATAGAAAAGATTACCATAATTATTCCTAACATGGTCTCCCCTAATCAAAATGGTCTCCTAATGAATCCTATGGAGCTACAGGAAGTGGAAGTAGCGGTACACCGGATGGCGAATGGGAAGGCTCCTAGTCTTGATGTTTTTGCAACCAACTTTTTCCATCACTTCTAGGAGCTCATTAAGCTTGATTTGTGGAGGATAGTTGTTGAGATAGGAAAGGAGACCAGGAAAGAAGTTCACGTGCAAGCAAAGGTACATTGCGTGCACGACGAGAAGGAAAGGGACCAGCGTAGGTGGAATAAATATGCGCTCGACGAAGGAAAGGCAAGTGTACAGGCATACAGGTGATAATGGCCGGAAAGCGACAGGTGGAGATCATGGTTGTTAAAGCCAACATAATCCTGCGGACACGCATGTATGTAAGAATATTTGTAAGTCAGGTTGATCATGCATTGTGTCAATCCATGACAGCCTGTTCTAGCGGCTGATCATGACATGTAAGTGATAAATAGTATGTAGTCGACCCTGAGTGGTTTGATAGAAGGTATAAATAAGAAGAACCTATTATGTATAAGGGTTGGTTGTTGTCAATTTTTTCATTAGTTGGAAAGTATCATTTGGTCGTTGGTTGTCCAGAGCCAAGGACGCCATTTTTGTTGTATTTTGAGGGAGAGTAGAAGAAGAGAAGACTCAGTGAAGAGTCTAGTAGCAGTAGAAGGCTGTTGAGTCACGGATCTTGCAGCTGTGTGCATAGACCACTAAGAGTAGAAGGAATCTGCAACTGAGTGCATAGAAGGTAGATAGAAGAGTCAATCCAATCTATGTGCGGATCAATAGGAGTAGATAGAAGAATAAACCAGAGAGCATTAGAGCAAGAATTCTAAGTCATCAAGACATATCATAAGATCAGTCTACAAGTTGCAGACTGCAAGGTGCTATACCAATTTCTCATGCTAGATGAAGAGCACCTTGGTGGTTTTTACCAGATGGGTTTCCATGTTATTATGTGTGCTTAAATGGTTGATTGATGTTGTGCATGTTGATGTGAATGGTTGTTATTTGCTTACTATATGATAATGACCTATTGTTGAATGCCTGATACCATATTGTTAACTAGTAAATGAATAGCTGTTAAAGAATTGTTGGAATGCGCAAGTAAGTTGTAGCTAATTCCTTAAGTTGAAGTATAAGTCGCAAATGACCTGTTAGTTGAAAGGATCGGCTGCGTCACACAAGTTGCGCCAATTTTTAAGGATGAAGACCAGGTCGTGTTGCACGTGTTGACATACAATTGTGCTCAATCGCGTAGGAACCGTCTAGCTGTCTAAGTTGTCCTCGTCGAGCATATTGGCTGCATGCCAAGGGACTATAATCCTTCGCCAACTGCGGAAACCTGATTCTAGAAGTTACTCATTAGATATATTGGGTGAGACTTTGTCTGCCTTGTAGGTGTTGCCGACGGAGTTACTCTGTCAGGACGATGTCTTGTGGTTTATTGTTGGTATTGTGGTGATGTTGAACCACAGGTCGAGACAAAAAGGTGAAAGAAGCCAACAAATGGTTCCGTTGCCGGGACCTGTAATCATTTGATTCAAGGGAAATGTTGTAGCATCCGACGAAGAAAGAGATAGAAGATTGGCTGGACTCTAAGATGCTAGCGTTTGCGCAAGTGGAAAGCACAGGAACACGACTGAGTGTAGAGAACTGGGTAGATGAGTATATATATTCTGATATTCATGAGGTCTTCTTCGCAAAATTCCCTGTTATATTGTATGAGTGGTTGGAAAGGTTGGCGACTAGACAAACAAATTTCCAAAGAATAGAAGTCATCGAATGGAGTGATCAGTTGATTCATGAGGTAACCAGTGTAAGTAACAATATCTCTAGAGCTGTTGAATTTTGTCTTGATAGTATCTTGCAAGGATACATTACTGAGTTTGTGGTAGACACCATAACTTCATATAGTGAGGTGGAATTTTTTTTTTCCAAGGACCCCGACGAAGGTATCTGCTATCTATCAATACATGGATCAAGATGCTCGCCTATGAGAAGGGTATCTTACCATTGAGTAGTTGAGTCGCATACCTGTGAAGGAGGTTGTGTCCCAGATGACCTATTAAGAAAATGGGATAGGGTGAGCTGAGATGTTATCTGAGAGCACATAACCCGAACTAGAAGCTAGATTCCTAAGGAGTGGAAAAAGATTTAGATCAGGGAAAAGAAGAAAAAATGAAAGAGGGCGACCAAACATTAGTCTGTTTGAGGAGAGTGAACACGAAATTTGGTCGCACAAAGACAAAGGTTCTTGCGATGAAGAGGAGGAATATAGCCCAATTTCATAAGGATTAGAGGACTCTAAAGACTCTGTTTAGACACCAAGGTTAGGACACAATTACATCACACCAGCAATATCCCCAGAGGTGAGATCTAGAGTCTCATCCCTAGAGAGGACCATTAATACTAATAACGCTGGTACTGCGACCAATACATCGGAAGGTATACCTCCTTTGAACCCTTTACCAGAGAACCCCGATGCAAACTCAATGGCTAGGGTGGGCATTTGGTTACCCACATTCAATGGAAATGGCGCAGACAATCCAGAGCAGCATTGGTTCCTCTGCGAAGCTTCTTGGATGGTTGGGTTAATCCATAATGCAGACATAAAGAAGATAGAAATGATCACGACTCTGAGGGGTTGTGTGCTAGATTGGTTTATGAGGTTCTGTGCCACACCAGTTGGAACACCACAGAAGACCCTGGACGAGATCAAAGCTGCAATGATCTATGAGTTCATAAAACCTAAATCTGAATCGCAGTGCATTACTAAGATCAAGGAGATAAAGCAAGCGCTGGTAGAATCAATATGGGACTTTGACCAACGATTTAAAACCTTGATGTCCAAGGTAAGTTTCCAAATGTCAGATGTACAACATAACGAATGGTTTATTGCTGCACTATTACCACACATATGAGGGCCATTAATGCAACAAAAGATTGAATCGTAGACAGAAGCATTGGAATTAGCAATGAAGCTAGAGGCCTCGCCCATTGGCGATGGTGCCATAGGAATGGTACAAATTAAATCGCAGTTGGCTAAAATAACAATACAGCTTCAGGACATCAAGAAGGGTAAGGAAGCACAAGACCATTTGTGGTGCACGAAATGCAGAATGGACGGGCACACCAAGGATAATTTCTTGACCTTCATGAACTATATCGTGTCAGGTGCACCAAATCCATTAAATATCCAGGGGCTACCATGGTGTCGCATAAGCCAGTATAGAGGGCATCACAACGAGGAGTGTTTATATTTTCAAAAGGTTTTAAGTACCCTGTCAAATCTCTTTTGTAAATTTTGTAAGTCAGTAGGACATGAAGAAAAAGATTGCATAGCATACCAGCTCTTGAAAGAAAAGACCATTGACACCTACTTAATGAAAAACGAGGGACTCGCTCAGGATGAACCGAAGCAAGCATTGTATCAGCCTCTATAGTTCCCACCCAATCAATACCAAAATAAGTATCAACCTAATTAGGCACCTCAACATCTGTACGCACAACAAAATCACTACCAGGCACACTACCAACAGAACCAGTACCCACCGCAGCAACCACACCTGTAGGGAAGGGGTGGTGGAAACTTCAGAGGAAGAGGTGGAGGGGGAGGAGGATTTAGTAGAGGAAGAGGCCAAGTTACATCCTATAACTGTGGACAACAAGGTCACTATGTCAAAGATTGCTTAGAACCTGCGAAGGCATGTTCATACTGTAAGGGACAGGACCATACTGTGGAGCAATGTCCTCAGTTGATCGCAAGTGGAAAGTAAGGACCATCATAGGACCTAATCATGCACATAATGCAAAACCAAATCCTAACATTAATGTTTAGATGATTGCAGCTAAACCACGATATCCTAATGTCGCTGTCATAACACGAAGAGGAGTTGTGACAGGAGCTGATCAAGATAAATCACAAGAACAACTACAACTATAGGTACGACCTGTGACACAAAAGAAAGCATCATTCAATGTCCATAAACAAAAGAAAGTATTCTTGGAGGTATGACCAGAGTTTGTAGAGATGGCAGAACCATCGACATCAGAAGAAGTAAAGGATATGCCTGAACGATTTCAATGCATATTTCAGAAGAATGTCCCACAAAAGGCTAGTATGCTCAAATTCTTTTTTTCAAGTTGTATAACGCTAATACAAGATAAAGATGCTATTGCAGAACTACAGGAAATGAGAGAAGAGATTCCCATAGAACCACGACCTGAAAAGAAGGTTGATCAAGTGAGAAAGAAGTTCAAAACTGGCCGTGAGTTAAGAATGACCGCACAGATAGGTGACTATGACATGGATTACATCATTTTAGACCTGGGGTCTGATATCAATATTTTAACAAGACAAACTTGGGAAAGTATGGGAAATCCAAACTTGGACTGGTCTCCTATCTAGCTGTGACTTGCAAATCAAGAAAGGTCCTACCCATTGGACGCTTGATTCAGGTCCCTGTAGACATTGAAGGGTTGTGCACATTTGTAGACTTTGAGGTCATAAATATTGTCGATGGCACAAACCCATATCTTGCATTGCTGGGGATAGATTTGGCTATAGAAAACCAAACCATTATAAACTTCAAGAAAAGGATCCTCTCATTCGAGGATAATGAAATGTGAGTGGTGTCTCCCATTGAACCATTAGAAGGACATAGATACGTCAAACCTATATAGAATGATGGACAAGTTGACTACTTCGACCAAATCTACAATGTTACTGCATTACAAGAAGACTACATCAATCCTACAGTGGATGGAAACCTGAGCTAGAAGAGTGCTAGTTCCTACACATATGACTCAGGGGAAGCTTTGGAGAATTGGCAGAATAGACTACATGAAGTCTCTATGAGGAGGTGCACAAGAGTTACCAAGTCCGTGCGACGGGTGGAGAATGAGTTACACGAGCTACCCACCTATGAGGGTTTACCTAACCTTGCGACCTTCTTAAAGGAGTTTGAAGGGCTTGTAATGGAATCACGTTGCTTGTTCGCGCTAGATCTTGCACTAAAAGCTACACCTATTAGATGGTGGGGTGCATATAAGAAGTCTATAAAACATTGGCCACAGTGCAGAAGATTGATGGGCTATGATATCAATATTTTAACAAGACAAACCTAGCAAAGTATGGGCAAGCCAGACCTGGACTAGTCTCCTATCTAGCTGTGACTTGCAAATCAAGCGAAGGTCCTACCCATTGGACACTTGAGTAAGGTCCCTATAGACGTTGAAGGGTTGTGCACATTTGCGTACTTTGAGGTCATCAATATTGTCGATGACACAAACCCATATCCTGCATTGCTGGGGATAGATTTGGCTATAGAAAACCAAACCATTATAAACTTCAAGAAAAGGATCCTCTCATTCAAGGATAATGAAATGTAAGTGGTGTCTCCCATTGACCCATTAGAAGGACATAGATATGTCAAGCCTGTATATAATGATGGACAAGTTGACTACTTCGACCAAATCTACAATGTTACTGCATTACAAGAAGACTACATCAATCCGACAGTGGATGGAAACCTGAGCTGGAAGAGTGCTAGTTCCTACACATATGACTCAGGGGAAGCTTTGGAGAATTGGCAGAATAGACTACATGAAGTCTCTATGAGGAGGTGCACAAGAGTTACCAGGTCTGTGCGACGAGTGGAGAATGAGTTGCACGAGCTACCCACCTATGAGGGTTTACCTAACCTTGCGACCTTCTTAAAGGAGTTTGAAAGGCTTGTAATGGAATCATGTCGCTTGTTCACACTAGATCATGCACTAAAAGCTACACCTACTAGATGGTGGGGTGCACATAAGAAGTCTATAACAAATTGGCCATAGTGCAGAAGATTGATGGAAGTCAGATTTGGAGAAGAGGTCACCCTGGTAAACAATAAGTATTCGGGGTTAGCAAACCCTGTGGAGCATCTTAATCATTGTCGCATCGCATTTACAGAATACCCAAGGCAGGAGTGGGTCCATCATTTCATACATACATTGGAAATGACACCTAGAACCTGGTATAAATCTATGGAATTGCGACAAGGAACCCAAGAGTGGGAAGGGATCACTAAGCAGTTTGCACATACATTTGAATTTTCTAATGAGAACCCTACAATTGATGCTGTGATTCAGGTGATAAAGGAGAAGATACTTGTTGAGATCCCTGTTGATGAGGATAACCCTCAGCAGTGCAGTGCAACCATTTAGCAATGGATGGATTGCTACAATCTAGCTGGAGAACCAAGTGATGATCCAACTAACATAAACATACCGGAATCTGAAGGAACATGTGAAGTAGAAGGAAGTGGTATCTCAAGTGACTAGTTCCTTAAACCACTAAAAATTAAGAAAGTAAACATTGGGTCATCAGACAACCCAAAGTTTTCCAATATAGGAGATTATTGGGATGAAGAGACAGTTACGAAAATCATGGATTTACTGCATGAATATCAAGACCTATTCCCTACCAACTTCTCAGAAATGAAGGGAATAGTGGGAGACTTAGGGGAGATGAAAATACCCCTACGACTAGATGTTAAACCTAGTCAGCAGCGACCATATAGGATGAACCCCAAGTATAAAGAAAGGGTAAAAGCAGAGCTAGACCATATGCTTGACATTGGGATTATTGAACCTGTTGAAGAGTCAGAGTTGATCAGCCCTATAGTGATCCAGGATAAAAAGACAACAGGTGAAGTTAGGATCTGTGTCGACTTAAGGAAGCTAAATGACACATGCTTGCACGATCCATTCCCAATACCATTTACGGATGAAGTGCTTAAAAGTGTCAGAGGGAAAGAGATGTATTCATTTACTGATGGATTTTTGGGCTATCATCAAGTTAGAATCGCAAAGGAAGATCGCCACAAAACAACCTTCGTCATTGAATGGGGATGCTACCAATATACGGTAATTCCCTTTGGACTCAAGAATGCACCTGCTTTTTTTTCTAGAATAGTAGTCTCTGCTTTTAAAGATTTTATTCATAAATTTCTTGAGGTATACTTTGATGATTGGACTGTGTTTGGCCTAGTAAGAGACCATATTGAGAGTTTGCGCATGATGCTGGACCGTTGTCGCCAATATCATATTGCACTTAATTCTAAGAAATGTATTTTCTGCGTGCCATTTGGCGTGCTGTTGGGTCATGTCGTATGTTGCAACGGTATCTTGGTTGACCCAACAAAGATTGCGATTATCCTAGACTTACCACCACCTACATCAGTCACACAACTCAAATCAGTTCTGGGACATACATGATACTACTAGAAGTTTATAAGAGGATATGCAGCCATCATTGCGCCTATGGAGAAACTATTGAAGAAAGATGCAAAGTTCCAGTGGACAACAGAGTGCCAGGAAAGCTTGGATAAATTGAAGACTGCAATGTCCACCGTGCCAATACTTGTATTCCCAGAGTAGAGGAAGGAGTTCCATGTGCATGTCAACGCGTCGTCTTTCGCACTCGTCATAGTCTTGACACAAATGGGAGAGGGTGCGCTTGACCATCCTATTGCTTTTGCAAGCAGGAAACTATCAACAACAGAAAATAACTGCACGACAACAGAAAGAGAAGGCCTTGCTATGGTCTATGTGCTTCAAAAATTCTGACACTATTTGTTGCATGTACATTTTCAGATGTACACTGACCATTCAGCGCTGAAATACCTAGTCAACAAGCCAGTGTTGGGGGGGGAGATCTGTAGATGGCTTCTCCTATTTCAAGAGTTCAATTTTAAGGTCATTGTTAAACCTGGTCTACTTATTGTTGGACCATATAACCTATCAAGGATAGAAAGTGGTGAAGAGCCAACCAGCTTGGAATATAATTTGCCTGATGCACAACTATTTGCGATCCACATGATGGAAGACCAAAACCATGAGTTTAATGCCATCATTCACTTCTTGAGTACCGGATATGCACCTGAAGAAATGTCAACTAACCAGAAGAAAAACTTGGTCGTCAGAGCATGTTTATTATACATTGATCGCGGGACACCTATATAAGTTGGGTGTGGATAAGGTACTGCGTCGCTGCGTCTTTGACTATGAATGACCTTGGGTTATGAGTGAAGCACATGATGGTATCACAGGAGGAAACTATGTAGGAAAAGCGACAATGCACAAGGTATTGCAGGTAGGATTATGGTGGCCAACCATACACATGGACACTAAAAGCTTCTACAAGCACTATGATATTTGTCAAAGGATAGGAAAACCATCGCACCACGACGAGATGCCACTTGCACCATATATAACCCTTCAAGCATTCGACAAGTGGGTAGTTGATTTTGTTGGACCCATCAGCCTGCCAGGAAAGAGAACTGGTGCATGCTACATCATCACTACGACAGATTATTTAACAAGATGGGATGAAGCTGCGCCTGTTAAAGATTATACCGCTGCGACTGTGAAAAATTCTCTGTTTGAAAATGTCGTCACCAGATTTGGTTGTCCAAAGATACTGCTAAGTGACCAAGGCACGCATTTTGTTAACAAAGTGATTCCTAATTTGACTGCAAAATTTCAGATCCAGCATAAGAGATGACGCCCTATCATCCTCAGGTTAAAGAAACGATCAAAGATTTCAACAAGATTTTGGAGAATGCATTGACCAAGGTATGCAATGTGCATCGTGATGACTGGGATCAGAAAATATCAGCTGTGCTATGGGCATATCACACAACCTGCAAGCGACTAATAGGGCACACCCCATTCAGATTGGTATATGGACAAGAAGTTGTTATGCCAATGGAGTACATCGTACCAAGTTTGAGAATCACTGTGCTGAAGGAGATGACTGATGGAGATGCTATCAATCAGAGGTTGACACAACTAGTGCAAATGGAAGAAGAATGCTTCGTTAAAGGATTCCATCAGACAGTTGAGAAGCAGTGACAGAAAGCATGGCATGATCACCATATTTGAGTTAAACCCTTCGAAGTCGGCGGACTTGTGTTGATGTATGACAACAAATTATTCAAACACCTAGGCAAGTTAAAGACGCACTGGCTAGGGCCATATGTGGTCGTCCGCATCATTGAAGTCGACGTAGTAAAACTTCAGAAACTAGATGGTACATGTGTCGTGGGTATGGTGAACAACAGTCGCCTGAAACCATACTACAACGGTCATAACATCCCAGGTTAGAATCGCGCTGTGCGACGAAAAAAATAAAATTGGAATAAGGTTTGAAAGATGTAAACATTGCTCTGTCGCATGTTCGTGACAGAACAAGTGCAATGCGAAGGAGAAGGATGACACAGTACATGGAAAAGCAAAAACATGGAAAGTGCTGCAAAAAGCGAAAATGACAGGCTAGCTAACATTAAAGTGCAGATATTCGGTGAAGATTTAGACGACCGTGATAGCTAGGTGTCATTAATTTGTTGAGATACGAGGAGAATGACGACGTGTTGTAAGGTCACATTCGATGGATCTACCATAATTGTTCTGACAAAAATAATGCAGCACTCTAGTTAACAAAGTAATGAAAGAATGTGGTAGTCGAGAAACCCATGTGATGGATTAGACATTAGCTGACCATTGCATGAAAACTATAAAACGTGGTGGCGGGTATAAGTGCAAGGCTTCATTGACAAGCATTATTTTTATGACCACAAAGCAAGCTAGAGAGAACTAGAGCCGAGTGATTGCAGAGTCGAACCCTATCATCCCTATTAAAGAAGGTCGACGCCCATGGAAATTGATATCCCTAGCGACAGTGAACCATCAGATGCAACTGTTATCTTTGGTTTCCCAATTGAAGAAGACAGTCCCTCACCTGAGATACAACAATTGCAGCAAGAACCAGAGACTAATCCAATGGCGAGAACACGAAAGCAATATGCCAATGTAGCCAGTCATACTACAATTCTAACACCGAGATCGTGTCATGTGCCTACGCCAGCCCAGAGACCACCTGTTATGGAGACGAGACATCCCAACGAGCTAGTAGTTGGAGGACCATCCAAACTCCCATAGACAAGGAAATGCAAGCAGACTGCTGCTCCTGTCGATGCTCATGGAAAAAGGCCCTTAGAAGAGGACCGAGAGAACGAATAGGAGGTTGACTACATGGAAGAAGACTCCCCACTGCGTAGAGGGTCAGAGGTGGAGGAAGCTGATGAGAATTTCCCACACTATGTACAGCCAAAGAGAGCCGACGTGGAGAAGGTGACACTCCCAAAGAAGGAGGTTACAACTATGGTAGCACCACGAATTCTTGAAAACGTCCCCCTGTCGATGGACATCATGCCCAAGTTGTCCAAGCTGAAATTTGCAGAATTTGACACTCGACTACAGGAAGGACTAAAGAGAGCGGACTGCTCGATTCCGGACTAGCCCGACCCAATTCAAGCATAAGTGCTTAGGCCGATGCATTGGGCCGAGGGAGTTGGCCGCGTAGGCTTGATTAACCTGTTGTTTATGCCCCATTTCGGCCATAGTATACACATTAGTTCATACTTGAAGAAGTTGTTGGTCTACTTTCACAGAGGATTCCTGTGTCTTGATCAACCATACCCGGTTGACGTCGAACTGATCTCATCGATCACAGGCCTCCCAAACCAAGGCGACAATCCTGCGCCTTACTTGGCCCATAAAGACACCACCCATATCAAGTAGAAATAAAACTTGCGATGCACAAACAGGGGCTACCTAATTAGGCCAATCGAGGAAAGACGTGTGAGATTTGATACACAGATCTTATCAGGTAAGTTGTTACATAAGATGTGGCCCAATCAGTGTTCCGCGACGATGGTCAAAATTGCAGAACTATGTGCACTGGGTGGAGAGTTCAATTGGTCGCGATACTTGCTCAATAAGCTGACAAATGATGTCGTGCAGGCCCAGCATGGGCCCACTTACAAATTCCATTACTCGTGGCTACTTATTTTGATTTCATTCACTCTATGGGCCAAAATGACCGACTATGTATGGATGTCCCATTCCATTGCCTTGGTGCAAGGTATTAGAACCTATGGGAGGATAAGAAAGATACAACTCGGCAGAAGGACAACAACATTGAGTTCTTTTTGCACGCAGAGGCATCACACAATGTTGTCTATCGATCCCATCTAATCCGTGCTGTGATAGTACACAGGTACGCAACATTTATCAAAGTTCAGGCCAGAGCGCACAACATCATTTTGGAGCCAACGAAAGACTCAACCAAACAATTGAACTATGCAGGATTCATGGTGACAGATGAGGACATGGATGCAATTAGCCACCTATGGCTGGAAGAATGGTGCAGCCCACTAGCAGAGCCGCTGCTTGAAGGATAGGAGGAAGAAGACCCACTAGTCTAGCAAGTTCATGTAGAAGGCAATGAAGGAGGTGATGGACATGGTAATCAGTCCGAGGATGAGGAAGAATAAGATGACGATGATAGGCATAGCTCAGATTAAATTGATTCGCAGTACACCCCAAGTCCAGAGCATTTGCAAACCCAGACGGAAACAAGGAAACATGAATGCCACCCACATTGCAAGAAGCAAAAATCTCAAAAACCGTTGAATGTGAACACATTGATAGAAGATGATGTAGAGGAGCTTGTAGCAGCCGTTGCTAAATTCATGCAATACAACCTTGCTAGCCTAAATATGAAGCAAGCTAGCATAGTTGTGCAAGTGGGGGGCCATCTGAATAAGTTGATCCAAGAAATCAACTAGGTCAAAGCCACGATTGACTCTTAAGGCCGAGACGTATGGCATCGACACTAATGTCCAAGTAGTCCCACCATAGTTAGTGCCTCCCATCAAAGCAACAATCTAGACAAGTGCATTAGAAACTGAAAGAGGCCTGAGTTCCTTTGAAAATATTGTGAATTGGTTTTCCACACTCGAGTTAGACTTCTCGAAGCTGCCCCTGACTGAAGTCTACTAAGTACAGCAGGAAGCCGCAATGGAAATGTGGCTAAGAGAGAATGTTGTTACCTATCATGCAACAAAACAATAGAAGAAGGAAAATGCGCATAAGGCCCTGCTGAAGGAAAAAGAAAAAGAACTTCAAGGGCGCATCGACCTTCTTGCTGAGAGGGAACAGGAAATACTGGCGTGCGAGCAGAACCACCTCACACTAATGAACACCATCAAGAGTGCCATTGCAAAATTCCCACCTAAACCAGGCCAAGAGGATGAAGACTCTGTGGCTAAGGTAATTAAGATAGAAAACATTGTGCAATATCTTCGACAACAGGTGCAAGAACTGCAAGCCAAGTAAGTGTCGAGCACACCTCTCGAGGAGCTTGATGAGCGAAGAAAAGAAACATCTGAGGCTGCTGTAAAAATCAAACAAGGAGAAATAGCATGTGTTAAGACAATAGAAGGCATTTCCACAGTATGGGAAGCTCTTATGGAGGATAAGGCTGTTGAAAACATAAGGGCGAACAGGTGCGTAACCGAAGAGAAAATCGTCGTCGAGAAATTAGGCATGAAGAAGTTGGCCTTCCAAGAGAAGATGACCAAGATGACGGAAATTAAGCAGCTGTAGCAGGAGTTCCAGGCTCTTCAATATAGAGAATGGGCTAGGGAAGCAGAAGTTGAAGTGCACCAGTCAAGAGCAGTGCGCATCATCCACGTTATGCAACCACTGAAGGAAAAACTTGAGACTATTGCATAGTCAGCAGACGCGGGCCTGTTGAAACATATCAGTACCGACCGAGTAGAGAAATTGGATGCACAAGAAGAAGAGGTGTCAGATGAAGTTGTGGGGGTGCAGCAGATAGTGAAATAATTTTAGGACAAGGTTGGTCTTACGGCGCAATCAGCGCTAGAGCCATAAATTTTTTTGGAAAGAACAGTAGGTTTTGCAAATGAAAATTTTGAGGACAATTCCATTTTTGCTTAGTGGCTCGGGACGCACCACATGTGAGTGTTGGGGGCCTTTTGGGTTAGGAAAGGAGCACAAGAAAGAAGTTCGCATGCAAGAAAACATACATCACGTGCGCGACAGGAAGGAAAGGGACTAGTGCAGGAGGAATAAAGATGCACGCGATGAAGGAAAGACAAGCATATAGGAGTACAGGTGACAACGGTCAGAAAGCGATAGGTGGATATCATGTCCGTTAAAGCTGGAGTAATCCTATGGACACACACGTATGGAAGAATATTTGTAAGTCAAGCTGATAGTGCCTTATGTCAGTCCATGACATCCTGTTCTAGCAGCTGATCACGACCTGTAACTGATAGGCAGTATGTAGTCAACCCTGCGTGGTCTGATAGAAGGTATAATTAATAAGAACCCATTCTGTATAAGGGTTGGTTGTTGTCAATTTTGTCATTAGTTGGAAAGTATCCGTCATTCATTGGTTGTCCAGAGCCAAGGACGCCATTTTTGTTGTATTTTGAGGTAGAGTAGAAGAAGAGAAGACTCAGTCAAGAGCCTAGTAGCAGTAGAAGGCTGTTGAGATGCGGATCTTGCAGTTGTGTGTGCAGACCGCTAAGAGTAGAAGGAATATGCTACTGAGTGCGCAGAAGGTAGATAGAAGAGTCGATCCAAGCTATGTGCGGATCAGTAGGAGTAGATAGAAGAATAAACCAAAGAGCATGAGAGCAAGAAGTCTGAGTCATAAAGACATATCATAAGATTAGTTTGCAAGTCACAGACTGCAAGGTGCTATACCAATTTCTCATGCCATATGAAGAGCACCTTGGTGTTTTTTCCCAAATGGGTTTCTATGTTATTCTGTGTGCTTAAATGGTCGATCGATGTTGTGCATGTTGATGTGAATGGTTGTTATTTTCTTACTTTATGATAATGATCTATTTTTGAATGCCTGGTACCATATTGTTAACTAGTAAATGAATAGTTGCTAAATAATTGTTGGAATGCGCAATTAAGCTATAGCTAATTCCTTAAGTTGAAGTATAAGTCACAAATGACCTGTTAGTTGAAAGAATAGGGCTGCATCACACAAGTTGCATCAGTTGTTAAGGCTAAAGACCAGGTCGTGTTGCGCACACTGACATACAGTTGTGCTTAGTCACGCAGGAACTGTCCAGCTATCTAAGTCATCCCCGTCGACCGCCTTGGTTGCACGCCAAGGGACTATAATCCCTCGCCAACTGCCAAAACATGGTTCTGGCAGTTACCCATTAGATATCTCGGGTGATACTGTGCCTACCTTGTAGGTGTTTCTGACGGAGTTACTCTATCGGGTCTGCATGGTCTGATAGAGGGTATAAATAAGAAGAACCCATTCTATATAAGGGTTGGTTGTTGTCAATTTTGTCATTAGTTGGAAAGTATCAATCAATCATTGGTTTTTTAGAGGCAAGGACGCCATTTTTGCTATATTTTGAGGTAGAGTAGAAGAAGAGAAGACTCAGTGAAGAGTCTAGTAGCAGTAGAAGGCTGTTGAGACGCGGATCTTGCAGCTATGTGTGCATATCACTAAGAGTAGAAGGAATCTGCAGCTGAGTGCACATAAGGTATATATAAGCCTCGATCCAAGATGTGTGTGGATCTGTAGGAGTAGATAGAAGAATAAACCATAGAGCATGAGAGCAAGAAGTATGAGTCATAAAGACATATCATAAGATCAGTCTGCAAGTCGCAGACTGCAAGGTGCTATACTAATTTTTCATGCCATATGAAGAGCACCTTGGTGGTTTTTCCCAGATGGGTTTCCAGGTTATTATGTGTTCTTAAATGGTTGATTGATGTTGTGCATGTTGATGTGAATGGTTGTTATTTGCTTACCATATGATAATGAGCTATTTTTGAATGCTTGGTACCATATTGTTAACAAGTAAATGAATAGCTACTAAAGAATTGTTGGAATGCGCAAGTAAATTGTAGCTAATTCCTTAAGTTGAAGTATAAGTCACAAATGACCTGTTAGTTGAAAGGATCGGCTGTCTCGCACAAGTTGCGCCATTTGTTAAGGATGAAGACCAGGTTGTGTCGTGCGCGCTGACATACAATTGTGCTCAGTCGCCCAGGAACCGTCCAACTATCTAAGTTGTCCTCGTTGAGCACCTTAGCCGCACTCCAAGGGACTATAATCCCTTGCAAACTACGGAAACATGGTTTTGGAAGTTACCCATTAGATATCTCGGGTGAGACTGCGCCTACCTCGTAGGTGTTTTCATTTTGAGCAGTTTTGGCTTGTGCACAAGAACTTGAAATCATTGGTCCAACAATGGTGGGAGGAGGTGGAGACCCTGAGGGTAACAAGGATGTACCAATTGCAGCAAAAAATAAAAGCAATGAAAGCAAGGATTTGTACTTGGAACAAAGAAGAGTTTGGGGATATTTTCTAGGATAAGATACGTTTTAGCGAACAATTAGAAGATATCCAAAGGGAGGGTATGAGTTTAGGGTATAATGAGGAATTGAATTAGAAGGAATGAGATACTTTGAAACAACTTAATTCTTGAGAGAGACATGAGTATATCTTATGGAAATAGAATTCAAGGCTTTAGTGGCTGCAAGAAGGAGAACAAAACACAAAATGTTTCCACAATTTGGTGATACAGAATAAACCGTCCAGCTGTTTAAGTTGTCCCCGTCAAGCGCCTTGGCTGCACGCCAAGGGACTATAATCCCTCACCAAATACGAAAACATGGTTCTGGAAGTTACCCATTAGATATCTTGGGTGAGACTACACCTACCTCGCAGGTGTTGTCGACGGAGTTACTCTATTGAGTCAATGTCTTATGGTTTATTGTTGGTATTATGGTGATGTTGAACCATAGGTCAAGACAAAAAGGTGAAAGAAGACAACAAATGGTTCCGTTGCTGTGACCCATAATCGTTTGAGTCGAGGGAAACATTGTGGCATTTGACAAAGAAAGAGATAGAATATTGACTGAACTCTAAAACGCTAGTGTTTGCGCAAGAGGAAAGCGCAAGAACATGGGTGAGCGCAGAGAACTAGGTAGATGAGTATATATATTCTGACATTCATGAGGTCTTCTTCATAGAATTTCCTTTTATACTGTATGAGTTGTTAACAAGGTTGGTGACTAGACAAACAAATTTCCAAATAAGAGAAGTTCTTGAATGGAGTGATCAGTTGGTTCTCGAGGTAACCAATGTAAGTAACAATATCTCTAGAGCTGTTGATTTTTGGGTTGACAGTATCTTGCAAGGATACATTACTAAGTTCACAGTAGAAACCATAACTTCATATAGTGAGGTGGAAAGAAATTTTTTCCAAGGACCCCGACGAAAATATTTGCTATCTATCAGTACATGGATCAAGATGCTCGCCTATGAGAAGGGTATCTTACCATTGAGTAGTTGAGTCGCATACCTGTGAAGGAGGATATGTCATAGACAACTTATTAAGAAAATGGGAGAGGGTGAGCTAAGATGTTATTTGGGAGCACAAAACCCAAACTAGAAGTTTGATTCCTAAGGAGTGGAGGGAGATTTAGATGAGGGAAAAGAAGAAAAACCGAAAGAGGGAAACAAAAAATTAGTCTATTTGAGGAGAGTGAACATGAACTTTGGTCACACGAAGACGAAGGGTCTTGTGATGAAGAGGAGGACTATAGCCCGATTTTAGAAGGACCAAAGGAATTTGAAGACTCTGTAGAGGCACCAAGGTCGGGACACAATTACATCACACCAGCAATATTCCCAAAGGTGAGATCTAGAGTCTCATCCCCATAGAGGACTACTAGTACTGATAACGCTAGTACTACGACCAATACACCGGAAGGTATACCTCCTTTGAACCCTTTACCAGAGAACCCCGATGCCAACTCAATGGCTGGGGTGGACATTCGGTTACCCACATTCAATGAAAATGGGACAGAAGATCCAGAGCAGCACTGGTTCCTTCGTGAAGTTGTTTGGATGGTTTGGTTTGTCCATAATGCAAACATAAAGAGAGCACAAATGATCACGAATCTGAGGGGTCGTGCGCTAGATTGGTTTATGAAGTTTTGTGCCACACCAGTAAAAAAACCACAGAATACCCTTAATGAGATCAGAGATGCAATGATCTTTGAGTTTAGAAAACCTAAATCTGAATCGTAGTGCATTACTGAGATCAAGGAGATAAAGAAATCACTGGTAGAATCAATATGGGACTTTGACCAATGGTTTAAAACCTTGATGGCCAAGGTAAGTTTCCAAATGTCATATGTATAGCATAAAGAGTGGTTTATTGCTACACTATTACCACAAATACGAGGGCTGTTAATGCAACAAAAGATTGAATCGCATACATAAGCGTTGGAATTAGCAATGAAGCTAGATGCCTCGGCCATTGGTGACGGTGCCACACGAATGGTACAGATTCAATCGCAGTTGGATAATCTAACAATACAACTTCAGGACATCAAGAAGGGTAAGGAAGCACAAGAAGGTTTGTGGTGCACAAAATGCAGAACAGATGGGCACACCAAGGATAATTGCCCGACCTTCATGAACTATATCGCGTCAGGTGCACCAAACCCATTAAATGGCCAGGGGCTACCATGGTGTCACATATGCCAGTCCAGAGGGCATCACACCGAGGAGTTTTTATATTTGCAAAAGGTTGTAAGTACCCCGAGAAATCTCTTTTGTAAATTTTGTAATTTAGTAGAACACGAAGAAAAAGATTGCAGAGCATACTAGCTCCTAAAAGAAAAGACTGTTGACACCTATTTAATGAAAAGTGAGGGACTCGCACAAGTTGAGCCCATGCAATCATATTATAAGCCTGCGCAATTCCCACCCAATCAATACCAAAATCAGTATCAACCTTAGTACGCACCTCAGAAGCTGTACGTGCAACAAAATCACTACTAGCCACACTACCAACAGAACCAGTACCTTCTGCAACAACCAAACCCATAGGGAAGGGATGGTGGAAAATTCAAAGGAAGAGGTGGAGGAGGAGGAGGATTTGGTAGAGGAAGAGGCCAAGTTATGTGCTATAACTGTGGACAACCAGGTCACTATGCCAGAGATTTCCTAGAACCCGCAGAGACATGTTCATACTGTAAGGGACAGGACCATAATGTGGAACAATGTCCTCAGTTGATCGCAAAGTGGAAAGTACGGATCATCGCAGGACCTAATCTTGCGCAAAATGAAAACCCAAATCCTAACATGAATGTTCATATGATTGCGACAAAACCACGAGATCTGAATGTCATTGGTGTAACACGAGGAGGAGCTTTGACAGGAGCTGATCAGGATAAAGCATAAGAACAACTGCAACCGCAGGTATGACCTACAACATATAAGAAGGCATCATTTGATGTCCAAAAACAAAAGGAAGTATTCTTGGAGGTATGACCAGAGTTTGTAGAGCCGACAAAACCATCAAAATCAGAAGAAGTAAAGGAGATTCCTGAACGATTTCAGCGCATATTTCAGAAGAATGTCCCACAAAACGTTAGTAAGCTCAAATCCTTTTTGTCAAGTTGTCTAACGCTAATACAAGATAAAGATGATATTGCATAACTACAGACAATGATAGAAGAGATTCCCATAGAACCACGACCTGAAAAGAAGGTTAATCAAGTGAGAAAGAAGTTCAAAATTGGCCGTGAGTTAAGAATGACCGCGCAGATATGTGACTACGATATGGATTACATCATTTTAGACCTAGGGCTTGATGTCAATATTTTAACAAGACAAACCTGGGAAAGTATGGGCAAGCCACACCTGGACTGGTCTCCTATCTAGCTGCAACTTGCAAATCAGGCAAAGGTCTTACCCATTGGACGCTTGAGTCAGGTCCCTGTCGGCATAGAAGGGTTGCACACATTTGCGTACTTTGAGGTCATCAATATTGTTGATGACACAAACCCATATCTTGCATTGTTGGGGATATATTGGGGTATAGACAACCAAACCATTATAACTTCAAGAAAAGGATCCTCTCATTCGAGGATAATGATATGCAAGTGGTGTTTCCCACTGACCCGTTAGAAGGACAGAGATACGTCGAGCCTGTATATAATGATGGATAAGCTGACTACCTTGACCAAATCTACAATGTTACTGCATTACAAGAAGACTACATCAATCCGACAGTGGATGGAAACCTGAGCTGGAAGAGTGCTAGTTCCTGTACATTTTACTCAAGGGAAGCTTTAGAGAATTGGCAGAACAGACTACATGAAGTCTCTATGAGGAGGTGCGCGACAGTTACCAGGTCCGTGCGATAGGTGGAGAATGAGCTGCGTGAGCTACCCACCTATGAGGGTTTACCTAACCTTGCGACCTTATTAAATGAGTTTGAAGGGCTTGTAATGGAATTGCAGTGCTTGTTCACGCTAGATCATGCACTAAAAGCTACGCCTGCTAGATGGTGGGGTGCACATAAGAATTCTATAACAAATTGGCCACAGTGCAGAAGATTGATGGAAGTCATATTCAGAGAAGAGGTCACCCTAGTAAACCATAAGTATTCGGGGTTAGTAAACCCTATGGAGCATCTTAATCATTGTTGGATCACATTTGCGGAATACCCGAGGTAGGAGTGGGTCCATCATTTCATACATACATTGGAAATGACACCTAGAACCTGGTGGAGGACTAGAGACAAGATAAAAACGATATTTGAGTCTTCAAATATACATTTCCTACCTTCATTACCCAAATAGGAGTGGACTCACTAGGTAAATTCAGACTCATTGGTTTATGTAATGTCATCTACAAGATTAGTACCAAAGCGAATGCTAATCGACTAAAACCTATCCTCCATAATCTAGTGTCCGTAAAACAATTGAGAAATTATGGAGGGGCAGAAGTTCCTAGTTGTTGTTATCCTTGTTCATGAAGTGATTCACTCCTTGAAAGTTACAAAAAATATTGGAATGTTGTTGAAGTTAGATATCTCAAAGGCTTATGACCAGGTAATCTAGAAATTCATGAGAGAAATGTTAAAATCCTATGGGTTTAAGCAAGAGTGGATTGAATGGGCTATGAATATGGAATCTACTTTTTTTTCTCAATTCTTCTAAATGGGGCCCCTACCAAAACTTTTCAACCCACCCGAGGCATCAGACAAGGAGACCCTTTATCCCCCTTCTTGTTCATCCTTATGGTGGAGGGGATTAGTAGAGTGATTAAGAAGATGGTGGACAATCAGGATATGAAGGGGATGCTTCTTCATGTTGGGACTTAGAAAAAAAAACATCAGTAATTTGTAGATGATACTATGTTGATGGGCCATCCATCTATTCAAAAAGTAAGAGATTTCAATAAAGGCCTAAATATGTTTTCTAAATCTTGAGGACTGGAAATCAACAATGAGAAGTCTCAATTATTTTTCTTCAATACTCCTCAGATTACCTAGAGAAAAATTCTTTGTATTATGGGATTTGAAGGTAGCTCCCTTCCATCCAAATATTTAGGTGCCCCATTGGCTGAATGAACTATGAGGAAAGTTTCATGGACTAGCCTGCTAGATCATACGAGGAAGAAAATGGCTAATTGGGTGTACATACCACTTAATTTGGAAAGTAGAATGGCTTTGGTGAAAGCAATGTTATAGGCAATGCCTATATATTTGTTCTTGTCAATGGCAGCTCCAAAGGCCATTTTTAAATAAATTACATGAATATACAATGCTAATTATTATGGGGTTGTGATTGGGATAGCCACAAGTGGGATTTGATTAGCTGGGAAAAGGTATGTAAACCTAAAGTCCAGGGGGGGTTAGGAATTCATGACCCGGAGAAAAAAAATGAGGTTTTGGGGGCAAAGATATGGTGGAACTAGGTTACCCATAAGGTGGAACCATGAGATAAACTTTGGCATACCAAGTATGTTGGAGATGGAAAAAAGAAAGATTGCATATGGTTCAATGAGGACAAGAAATGGTCACACATTTTGAGGACAACCTTCCAAGTAGAAGCATTGTACATGACCACAGCTTTTAGGAAATCCAAAATTGGGAGGATGCAAACTTTTTAGATGATTCTTGGAAAAAGTTACCCAATATATCGCTGCAAATGGAATCAAGGAAGTGTCAATACCAAGAAAGGGGTAGGGAGATGATAAAGGTTTTCTAGTACTAGTGGGAGGAACAATCCAATGAGGACTTTAATGAATGGAATCCCCCTGACTGGTGGAGAATTTTTTTTCCTGCATAGGAGATAACCAAAATTAGGAGATTCTGGATATTAGATGTATCAGTATTCGGAGGGGAATGGATAAACTGAGATGGGGATATCATACAAGAGGCACTTTTAACATGAAGGAATCCTACGACCTATTGACTAATCATGAAGGAATTCAAGAGGACGGAGTTTGGAAAAAGGTGTGGCATCTAAATCCTTGGTCGAATGTGGCCTCTTTCATATGGATTGTTATTTACAAATGTATCCTAACAGGGGAGAACCTAAAAAAAATGAGGAATATATGGTCATTTCCAATGCCATTTGTGTCTCAGGGAGGAGCAAAACATGAACCACCTCTTAGAATTATTCCCTTTTACCTCATCTCTATGGGATAAGGTCGTTGAAATTTTCTGACGATTGAATAGAGTAAGGGGCCGTCTGGATCAAACATTTAGGGAATGGGATATTAAATCCTTTCAAAACCCCATTACTCTTTACACTTGGATCATCTTCCTTGGATTTCTTATGTGGGAAATATGGAAAGAAAGAAACAATTGATTTTTGAAGGATAAGGAGAGCACACGTCAACAGCTTTAGGGTAGAGTGGAAAACTGTATCCAGGAGATGGTAAAGATCACAAAGTGGGAAGAAAATGATTGGGATAGGGGGAATGGGAGAAATGAATTTTGAATAGTTGGGGTATTAAAAACTCAATCAACAAATGGTTTTGGCTAAAACCTAGGAGGGACCTAATGTTAGCCTAGCAAAATGGATCCTCCCATCAGAAGGCCATTTTAAACTAAACTTCGATGGAGCCTCTAAGGGAAACTCAGGCCCAGCAGGGTTTAGAAGAGTGATAAGAAGTTTAGAAGGATACATTATGCATGTTTACCATGGATTCATATGCCATTTAAAAAATAATGCGCTTGAGTTAGACGAAATTTTGTTTGGACTTCACCTGGGGGCTAACCATGGATGGGGACCATTGGTGATTGAGGGGGATTCAAATTTCATCATCTATATGGAAAAACAATTATAGAAGTGACAACGAGTCACGAAGGTGGCGGACAACTGGAACATAAATTACAGGGTGGAGATGCTGGAAGAGTGTATGAAAGAACCTCGTGCCTAGGTATTTACTCGTCTTAAAAGGGATGGGAACAAGGTGGCAGATTATTTGGAAAACATGGGAGCATATCAGAAGGACAGGAGCATGACGAGGAAACTATTGAGTTTTAATGAATGGGATTGGGCCAATATTTATTGTGCCCATCTAGCCAATTAGGATTTGCAATGTACATGGGAAGAAGGACATGTATCAAGGTTGGGCGATGATCATCAGGTTAGGTCCCACATAACAATTGGAGAGGACACCTGGAGTGATCAATACCCACATCACATTGGTGATGGTCATACTAACCAACTAAATGTTCTCCCAAGTGAACTATCAAATATTGGCTTTGGTTATGATGAGGTGAGATTATGGAAGAATCCTCAAAGGGAGGATGAGGTACAACTACCATAGGTGGAAGGATGGAGGATCTGTGGGGTTCATCTCGCCATCAGTAATGAAGTATGGTCGAGTAATGAAAACCATTATGGTGAAACTATGGAGGATATATATAAATATGGATGGAAACTATGTTTTATGTGGTAAGTTTCTCTTCAGACCCTCTCTTTCTGCATTTTATCATCCTCTTATCAGTTTCATGATGTGGGCTATAAAAGGTATGTTTCCAAGGATAATTATCATGGCCCTCAGGAGGCAATATACTAAGAGGGTCGAGAAGGGGGTCTGAAATGGAAACATTGTGCAAGTTACTAGGGAGAAAAAAAAGGTTGTGCAAGCAACCCATTTCTTTAAAGATAGGATCTTGTTAATCATTCAAGTGGAGATTGAGAGAGTGGAGAAGGATCTATGGGAACATGTGAAATCTATTGATATTGTTGACATAAGGAAAGAAGTGGTGGAGTGGGTGGTCGACCCAGGATCCACTAGATGTAGGTGGTCAACATACGATCGTATCATATCTACTTACTGTGTAATGAAAGGATTGATGTCACACATTTTGATGGAACAGGAAAAAAAAATTGGCAGGGGACATGGAACTGGTTGCAATGCGGAAGGAGCATAAAAAGCACAACCAACAAATGAAGAAGAAAATATATTTGATAGCCCTGAAACTAGGTATTCAAATATATCCTCCACCTAGGTCTAACTTGAGGGTGGGAACTTCTGCTCCCCATGGGACTGGTCTTAGTCAGGATCCTGGCTCAAGGGGCTCTGTCAGTGGTGTGAAGATGGACGACAAGCTATGCACTCTCTCAGGGACTCTACATCATGTCTCAACTCCTTTGGGCGATGCCATGATCAAGTGGTTTGGGTGTTGTTTCTTTAGTATATGTTTTTATATTTCTCTATGGTTGGTATATGTTATCTATGTCTATTGTTTTGGGTATATCATGCATTTTGTGTGGTAGTCTCCCAACTGTGGACTTTTATGGGGTAAATTGGGGTTTTTTGTTGAACAATGTATGGGGTCAAATGAAGGGTCATAGTTATTTTGTAATGGCATGGTATGTTTGTTGTAGAAGCTTGAAAGTGATTATTTGATAGTCGTGTAGTATATTCAACTAGTCAGGCCACCAATTTTGATAGCCATGTATCTCTTTTTTATAATTAATATAAAATACTTTCTTACAAAAAAAATGGTGGTATATTAAGATATATTATATAGGAGTAATCCACTTAAATTTGTACACATAATTTCATGCTCTATTGCAAGAGGTTATCCATCTATATTTGATGTGACCAAGTAGTATATAAGTTGTTATTATTAGATAATTTTAGATAGGAAATATAAAATCATATAAATGGAAGGGAATCACCATATGAAGTTAAGTTAAGAAACCATAAGATTTTTTTATTTTTTAAATTAATGTTCAACTAATGACCATGGTCCATGAATAGGTCAAACTTGGGATTGTTAGGTACAATAGTATCAATACACCCTACAAATTGGGAGTGCTAAAGAAACTCTTATAAAGAAACATATATAATCTATATCATCTACTATTTATGTTTAAGATCCAATAGTAAGATATGGATATGTACTATAGACTCAAGATGTTTCGATGCCTAATGGATCCAACTTACCTTATGTTAAAGAAATGTAACTAATAAAGATGTTCTATTTTGTATTATTATTGTTATTACCCCTTTCGGAGATGTTGTTCCTCCTATTAGGGATGTCGTTGATGTATTTGGTCATGTAAGTCCTTGAGGTGAAACCTTTGTTGTGAGTCGGGTTAGTGGTACCCACACAAGTATTATTAAAATGTATTTTTGAGTCTTCCAAGCAATGTCGACCCTAACAGCAAGGAGAAGTCGACCAAGTTGTATTATTAGTCCTCTCAGCTAATTAGTATAAATAGGAGAGGCCCTTCCCTCATTTAGAAATGTATAACACTCAAGCAGTTGCGCTAGAGTGAGAAGAGATGGTCCATCTAGAGGAGAGGAAGAAGTCTAGTCGTATTCTTTGGCTCTTACATCGTACTTGGTTGAATTCTATATAGAGGAAGCTTTGCTGAATTTTATTTCCCACGAGGGTTTCCCAGGATAAACCTTTGTGTTCTCTTTTGTTCTGCTATGCTTGTTATTCTTTCAGGGATCCTTTTATTTTGGTATGACAACCTTTAAAATATTAACATGTTATCAGAGCTAACTTGAAAGAAGAAATTGTGCATTATATCATCCTGCAATCTGACAATATAGGGTTTACTATTCCACATACCTCCCTCCACATATCAACTGGAAAATAAGGTCCATTCAACTCACCCTAGGAGGGTGCATCTTTATGTTGAAACAATTTTTCATTCTGAGGATTTTCACTTTTTAACCTACCATTACCGTCAAGAGAAACTAGGGCATATGAATTTTCAAGGTTCCATCCTGAGATTTCAGAAAAGCAAGATAAAATCTAGCTCATCTTGGGGAGGAACATATTTTCCTCTAATAATCTCTACAAATGATCCCAGTTGGAAAATTTGTATTTTTCAGTCAAACCCTAAGTCACCCTAAAGTGGATTCCAAAAGCAGTCATCATACTAGTAAGTTCTATACCCTATATTTCCATTTGAAGTTCTCATTCATTAAATATGAAAAACAACACCAAGCTTGATGAAAATCTTTAGGGAGCAGTGAACTTCATAGCATGGAAGTACATAATCATGCTCATCCTTGAAGAACATGACCTAGATGGCTTTATCAAAGAAGAAGTCAAGGAACCAACAAGATAAGAGGGAAAGTCCAAACACAAAAAGGATATGATCAAAATAAAAAGGATCATATCTAATTCCATTAAGGATCATTTGATCCCCCAGGTATCTTCAAAGAATAATCTAAAAGAAATGTTCAATGCACTAACTAGTATGTTTGAAGGTAAGAACATTGACAAAAGAATGACCTTGAGAAACCAACTCAAGGGTGTGAATATATAGAAGAAAAATACCATACAATCATATTTCTCAAGAGTATCTCTAATCAAAGAACAATTAGAATCCATTGGTGATATGGTGGAAGAATAAGAAGTGGTGATTGCCACCCTGAAGGGTCTCCCTAGAGAATGGGATTCCTTCATTAGAGGAATATGTGCTAGAAGAAAGTTAACCAATTTCAACAAGCTATGGGAAGAATGTGCACAAGAAGAAGGAAGGAAGGATAGTAAACAAAAAAGAGAAGCTAAATGATAATGAAGATAAAGCTCTATCTATACACACCAAGAATGGAAGAATCAAAAGGAAGAGTCAAGGTTCATCTTCCATAAGATCACCAGACTTCAAGAAGAATAAGAAACCTAGAAGGGATTATTCATCCTTTACTTTGTACTCATGTCATAAGATGGGACACATTGTTAGATATTGTCGTCTTAAGAAAGATCAATTCAAGAAGAAGAACCGAAAGTACCATTCCCATGCAGCAAAAGAAAATGAATCAGACAAGGAAAGGACCACAAAAAATGAAGACTCTAGTGAAGAGTATGTCCTAGTTTTATCTCTCACGGGATCAATTACTCATGGAAGTGACACTTGGGTCATAGACAGTGGTGCTTCCAAACATATGACATGACATAAGGATTCACTCTCTTGTATTTCCCAAAAATACTATTCAAATAAGGTACAACTTGGAGATGATTATCAATACCCCATCAAAGGAATGGGAGAAGCCTCTTACAAATTAAGAACTGGAAAGTTCATGAAGATGAAATAATTCTTATATGTTCCAGGTTTAAAGAAGAATATTCTTTCCATCTCAGCTCTAGATAAGAAAGGGTTTAGAGTTTCCTTTGTAGATGGTGAAGTCCTTATTTGGCCGAAGGGGAAACCAATAGATGATGCTACTGTAATTGGTGTCAAAGAAGGAGGACTCTACAAATTGAAAGGACACACAGATTCAAACCTTACAACCCGCACCATTAGTCCATGTGAACTATGGCATATAAGGCTTGCTCATGTAAACTACAAAGCATTTCCAATTGTGAGAAATATTGTCATAGGTCTACTAGAGATCCAGATCAATCATGAAGGATTATGTAAAGAATGTGCTCAAGAAAAGAACACCAAGAAATCATTCCCAAGAAGTAACAACAAAGCAAAAGGGATATTGGACATTGTACACTTAGATGTGTGCAGATCGATGTTAGCCACTTCTTTAAGCAAGTATGTATTTTATGTTTCCTTTATTGATGATTACTCTCATAAGACTTGGATATACTTCTTAAAAGGAAAATATGAAGTATTTGGAAAATTCAAGGAAGTTAAGGCTCTTGTTGAAAATCTATCTGAAAAGAAGATCAAGACCTTAAGATCAGATAATGGAGGAGAATTCAATTCAAATGAAATCAATGAATTATGTAAGGAAGTTGAGATTAAGAGGGACCTTACCACACCCTATAATCCACAAAAAATGGAGTAGTATAAATAAAGAAGATCCATCATGGAAGCAGTCAGAGAAATGATCCATGATTAATATTTACCTATGCACTTATGGGAAGAAGCAACAAGAATCACAATCTATGTACAAAATATAATATCTCATAGTGCTCTTGCAAACAAAACCCCAGAAGAAATATTCACTAGTGAAAATTCGTAGTAAGCCACCTAAAGATATTCAATTTTCTTATATACTTACATGCTCCAAAGGAGAAAATATCGAAATTGGACCCTTTAGGAAAGAAGGGAATACTTGTTGGATATAGTGAATAGTCAAAATCTTATAGAATCTATATTCTAAGATTCCTCCAGATCGAGATCAGTAGATATGTTACATTTTATGAATATCGAGCCTTCACCAAATCCAGAAAGACCCTTGTAGATGAAGATCATGAAGAAGAAGAGGAGGCTCCTAGAACCACAGAAGGTGTCAAAACCCCAAATTTTCACATAAATTTAAAATTTTGAAAATACATAAAATGTTGAGAAATCGGTTTACTAATAGCTAACAATTATTTAGAAAAGAAACAGTTACCAGATTAGTTTATACATAATATTGACTAAGTAACTCTGCATTCTACTTTTTGATACAAGGTTAGGTTTAACATGTGCAATAATTCTTCTTTCAGTTTGCAGATGAGTTTTAAATTTTCAACTAGTAGGTGGAACTATCTTTGGATTTTGGGGCTTACTTAGCAGTTAAGCTAACGTAGAAAGCTTACTTGTTCTTACAGGTTTTACAGGTATGAAAGATCGAATAACATCTTTAATTCCATAAGCATCCAACAATATTTCTATTTGAAAAATAAATAGTTTAGTAAATAAGCTGTTATATATCAAGCTACTTCTATGAGGTAAAACAAGTAATTTTGTTTCTTTCAATTATTCTTGTAAACAAAATACCTGTAAATGAATTCTTTCTTAAATGTAAGTAGCAACAGTAAATATTTTCCTTGATTCACAACTTGTGTTCTTTCTGTAAGTTACTTCTATTTTAGAGTGCATAACCTGTAACGCTATAATAATCGTTCTATAAGTATTATGTAGAAATAATAGATCAATGCTATGTGCAATGATGCTAAGAAGAAGCACAGGAAATAGATCTTGCTACTAAGATATCTCACAAGCATACACAGGAAAATAAGAGAGAAGAAAAGAGACTGAATCACATGAATGAAGAGATGAATATTGGTGTGTATCCTTCCATTGAATAATTATGAATAATAGAGTACATAAATAGTACATCCCTTATGGGGAAGTCGAATTGTATGGAAACAACTCATAAAGCTCAAAAAGGCTGACTTACCAAAATATAGCAAACCCCCATAGGTGGATAAAGCACTTGCTAAGTCTATCAAGGACCTCACGAGTTGGAAAAAGCATGAGTGAGTTGTCAAGGAGATGGAAGTAACATGCTAATCCTAGAAAATGGAGAAAAACTAATGGAGGATGGGTTGGAAACAAAAGCTCCCAGTTTCCTAGTTGACTAGCTTTTATCTTATCCATAGAAAAGCAGAAAAAGCAGAAAAAGCAGAAAAAAGAAGAATCTACTATAAGGTCTTGCATACTAATTCTAGATGAACCCAGAATCAGAAATAACTCATTCCTAGGATATAGATGGCATGCATTGACTTTAAGGTGCCACCTAATTAAGCTAGTGGGTGAATAATTAATCAAATAATGATTAATTATTTTATCCTAAGTTGTGAGTGGGTTTAATATATTCCAACACCCCCCTATAAGTCTGAATTTATTATGGTATGACAAAAAGTATGTATGCATATAGGGCCCAGCAACAAGGCTATGGTCACCCTTTTACAATTATTATGTCCAGAAAAGTGAGGAAAGAGGCAAAACTACATGGGGAAAATCCTCCCTCAAGATAGGACAAGGCACAAAATTTGAAATATGTCTTCAACATATCTTCATCTTCACTTTAATTAGCTGACTGAACTGCTTCTGAATGAAGGGCTTGCTGAAGAAATCATGAACTCCATGATCATGCGCTGGAGTGTAGAACCTGCAAGAAGGAAGAGGAGAGACTCCTTGTATCTCATCAACTGATGAAGTAGGAGAATTATCTGAATGCTTCTTGCTGCTGTCAAACTATGATATGCAAACATAATCTGAAATGGAAAAGAGATCTGTGCATACTCCTTTCCAAAGAGTACAAAAAATAAGGCAATTTATTTCACATCCAATTCCCTGAATAGCTGCAAAATTATGATGTGAATCACATGTCAATATTCCAATCTGATGTAGCACCTGTATAGATCTGATATGAGGCTGATAAAACTCTGATATATCAGAAATATTAACATATGGAACAGTAAGGACAAAGTATTCAATGGCTCCATGAGGATATAGGGCTAGACTAGGAAAATTATGAGCAACTGGGAAAGACTGATAAGTGTAAAAATCTGAATGATGGATGGGCAGAATGAGATGTTCACAATCTTCAAGAAGGCTCTGAGTATTGATGCCAAGATCAAAGAAAGATATGCTGAAGCTCATGAGATCAAGTAAGGTAAGTGGTATGACACAAATAAGGCTTGATGTGGCTAAGCAAACATCCTGGAAGTCACTGGGTTGCGCACCATCAATGAGAGAGGCATGCAAGAGGTGTGAAGGATTTGGCACATAGATCTCAGAATCTAAGATAGGAGATTGAGAGAACAATGAATGGGCTATAGGATCATAATCAATATCAGCAGCAGCTCCATATGTTACTTCTTTTTCATCAATAGTATCACAAGAAGAAAAATCACCTTCGAGAGACACAGAAAAAGATGGCTCTTCAATATTTGCTTCTTCATTGAAGGAGGAAGCATTCGAATGAAAGAGGGGAGCAGCAACATGAATTGTATGAGAAACTTCTTCATCATGATCAACTTCATCAGATAATGTAGAGGCCAAGAAATCTTGAGAGAGAGAACAAGAGGAGATGCTAGGTTTGCTCCATGCTTCATCTTCGATTTCCTGCAAACCAAAAGCTTTGTCCAAAATTTTCCAAAGCTCATATGGATATTCAACAG
Source organism: Pseudotsuga menziesii (assembly GCA_001517045.1). Lineage (NCBI taxonomy): Eukaryota > Viridiplantae > Streptophyta > Pinopsida > Pinales > Pinaceae > Pseudotsuga > Pseudotsuga menziesii. The sequence goes on along the minus strand of LPNX011212930.1, from coordinate 104,149 downwards.
AATATATGAGATGATATATATTTGGAGACATTCCCAAACACATAATTCCATAAGCTCTATCACAATTATTAAGCCAATCAATCTTCTCTTCATAAGACCCAGGTTCACTCAATGCACCAATGGAGACATCAAAGAGACATTGCCTCTTCAAGTATGCACTCATATTTGCCTTCCAATCAGCATAGTTGAAAGGAGATAGTAGAGGAAATTTTGAATCCATATTGAATTTGTTGATATGCTCTAAGAGATACTCTCTGCAACCTACAAAACAAACTAGGAGAAAATCTTGAAGCTCTTCTCCAGAGAGGGATAGGAGACTGGAAGCACTCCTCAACTCTGTAGAAACAAATAGATCAAACTTGTAGCTCTGATACCATGTAGAAATAATAGATCAATGCTATGTGCAATGATTCTAAGAAGAAGCACAGGAAATAGATCTTGCTACTAAGAATTCTCACAAGCATACACCGGAAAATAAGAGAGAAGAAAAGAGACTGAATCACATGAATGAAGAGATGAATATTGGTGTGTATCCTTCCATTGAATAATTATGAATAATAGAGTACATAAATAGTACATCCCTCATGGGGAAGTCGAATTGTATGGAAACAACTCATAAAGCTCAAAAAGGCTGACTTACCAAAATATAGCAAACCCCCATAGGTGGATAAAGCACTTGCTAAATCTATCAAGGACCTCACAAGTTGGAAAAAGCATGAGTGAGTTGTCAAGGAGATGGAAGTAACATGCTAATCCTAGAAAATGGAGAAAAACTAATGGAGGATGGGTTAGAAACAAAAGCTCTAGTTTCCTAGTTGACTAGCTTTTATCTTATCCATAGAAAAGCAGAAAAAGCAGAAAAAGCAGAAAAAGGCAGAATCTGCTATAAGGTCCTGCATACTAATTCTAGATGAACCCAGAATCAGAAATAACTCATTCCTAGGATATAGATGGCATGCATTGACTTTAAGGTGCCACCTAATTAAGCAAGTGGGTGAATAATTAATCAAATAATGATTAATTATTTTATCCTAAGTTGTGAGTGGGTTTAATATATTCCAACATATTATACATTATCAACTTATAATAATATTATAACCAACTGCTTGATATTCATCTTCTGTAATGAAGATTACTGCCTGTAAGGTTCTAAACATTACAGTGAAACATGTGGTCCTAAGGACATAGAAATCTAGTGGAATTCTTCCACATCAGTTTCTTATTTTTTTTATAATACTTCTCTTGAATTTAGTCACTATCTATCAACAGTTTTACTGAGGTCAATGCTTTCAAGTAAGATTGATTTAATACTTCATTCAAGCACTAGATAGTTCTAAAATTATGTTTTTAAACAAAAGCATGGTGAAAATATTAGTACATGCCATGTTTGAGTAAAATAACCAAAAGCTAATAAATTTCATTGATCTGAGCTATGCGAAGAATTTATAAAAGTATTTCCATATAACACATAGCCAACATCCTAGTTTTTGCAACCCACTGAAATTATGGTTCTCTAAGATACTCACCAACATACATAAACTATCTTATTTATAAGATATCCACGTTACTAGTAATTTTGGTTATAAACAAGTAGACTTTATAAAGTTCATGATTCTATTACAACTATAATGTGTAATTTTATAAAGTCACAAACATAAAAGTTGGTAGCAACATGATTAGCCCTGCATAGACTATTAAGAATACTTTATAATAAAGACCATAGTTTTGCTAGGTGATTAAAAGGCTCTTTACTTGGTATCTCCCCAAAGTATCATATGATTTCTCCATAAACAAAGTTACGATAAGCACAAGACTTACCAATATTCATAAATGTAATATTGATGCTATGATGAAATGGATAAAAGGTTAACTATGATCTAAAGCTTTCATGCATGAATTACTTTGAGCAAAACTATAGTTTATAAGATTGCATCGATTGCTAGGTCAACGTAAAGCTTGTCATCAATAAACATGTTATTTATAAAGTTCATGTTATAACTTGATACTATAAAAGAATGAGGCATTAGTCCACTCCATCAATTGGTTTATGTGAAAGGTTTTGTATTAAAAAACATAGGATTTGAAATCATCATCGTTCTAAACTATATGATGACTATACGCCATACATGTCAACGATCCGAGGGTTCATAGTTTTATGCCCAAGCAACCGTAGGTTGACTTATGTATAAGATCATGGAACATTATCATTATTTGAATAAATAAAATACTATGTGAATGTTCATATATTATAATGTGAATCATTGTAAATCATTGTATGCAGGAGACTATAGCGTCGATCCACTGCATGGTGAAAAATCTAAGTGACCACGTGTTTTCTTCTCAACCAAGTGTTGGAAGTATAAGAGTTTATGTAACCCTATTCTTTGTCATTCTCCTCCGTGGTTCTCGAGCCTTCGGACGCTCTGCAACTGTTTCCATGGCCGCCATGCTTACCCTACTGTGTATTAAACGAGCTCCAAGTCCTGGTTAAAATTGATTTCAATTTCCCATTCTTTGTTCTCAGGCTCTCATTGCACTGTGAGTTTTACCTCTGCATAAGTTTGTAGAGAGCCATGTCTTAAAGCTTACGGCCTGGCCTGAGAGTGGCTTTTGGTTCGTTCCTCCACGACCTGCCTGTAGGGATAGTTTTAAGGAGTTACTTACTGCTGTAACAACTTTGTCCTCTTCGTAGGGTTTTGAGAGTGTTGTTCTCATGCTTCGGATTGTGGTGATAGTTCCAACTTCGTTGTCTACTTCTTTCTTGGCCGTTGCTCGACATTCTTCTTGCTGCTACTAGAAGTGGCTTCTGCATGCATTTATTTCGTCTCTACCACAGGGGAAAAAGGAAGGTTTGGTTCTTTGTCTCGCTGGTGGCGGTGCTACTATTTCTCGATGGCTACATAACCTTCACTTACAGGTATGAAATTGTTTTAACCAGTTTTAAGACTTAACCTTATTTCAATTTACAGTATGAAGCATATTTTAAAAATCGTGGGTTATCCTCCTTGCAAGTAACGGTTCGCACCTCTCTGGGCAGCTTGTACATTCGAGTATGGTCGGTTCCCTGGCTACGGTAAGCCCTGGTTAACCAATGGAAATCCATGCTTATTCAGTTCTTAAGGAACAGTTTTTGGTTGGAAGGTTCGGCCTGCTAGTTACCCTTCATGGGTTATTGTTCTTTGGTTTACTTGTTTAGTTTTGCTAAACCCTTGCTATTAGCAGGGTACTTCGGCTTATGCCGCGACTTGTAAATGTTGTTTTATTTGTTTTTGTATACTATTATGTTAAAAGGTTTTGCGGCCTGTTAAGCCATACTTTGTATAGTCTTAAAACATAGAGATTATCTCTCTTGAGCTTGAACTCTGTTAATTTCTATGCTCTTAAGTAATTTTGTATACTAGGGTTTATACCCTTATTCGACTGTGTAATAGAAATCTCTACTATTTAATTTTTATCTTGCATTAATGTATTATTAAAACCTATTCTTTTATTCCTTCCTATAATAAAAATTTGTTTACAAGCTTGGATATTCAAGCAAGGGATTTTTCCTGTAGGTGACCTGTGTATAAAATAATTTCTTTATTTTATTCTTTAGGTTTTTAGTTCAATAATAATTTTAACTTAATTGTTGTTACAGGTATATAGTGTTATATTTTAAAAGTTATTTTCCTCTGTCCTTAAAGGACTGTGATAACATGCAAAAGTTTTAATGTTAAGAATACTAACTAAACCAGAACCTTGGATTATAGCTTAAGTTGGATTATTGCTTAGCTACTTATTAACTGCAATGTTAATACTATGAGGGTTTCAACATTGTACTTCCTTTTATAATTAACTTTTGTTTAAATTATTTAAATGAATTAGTTCATTTATAGATAATATTTATTAAATGTTAATTACCATTGCATTCAGTCTATTTTATTTAAATAAACACATAGATAGGTTTTGTTATTGTTCCTGGTTACAATGTTCTATATTGTTGTAGTTAATTATTTATATAAAATAACTATGCTAGTATTACCCTAATTGAAATATAAACATTTTTTGATATGGTTAGATAATATGAACAATAAAATAAACTATGTAAACAACGTTTATTCCTTCTTCATAGAAATAAATGCGTGCTTTGTCTAAATTGATTATTTTACCTCTGTTATAGGTTAATAGTATAATTTTACAGAATAAAGTTTTGTAAAAGAATAATAACCTATTACTATAACAACTTGCTAAAGAAAATAAACCTACTATCTGTAAAGTATTATGATTATTTCTTTTCTAGCATTCTTATTATAACAGTCTGGTTTAAATAATAAACTTAACTAGACAGGTTAATATTCTTTCCTAAAAACAACTATATACAGAAAAAAATTTATTCCATTATTCTAAAATACATAATAACTTTATTCAATCCAGATTTCTATCATATCCTTCATCTATTTTAAAATACACTACCTGTGCTAGAGTACGGTCTAGTCCATTCCAGACGTGGAAAACAATAGGTTAGGATTATTTTTCATCAATTAAAGATTCAATATTTCAAATAACTAAAGGATTACAAGCTCTATCAGTTCACTACCAAACATGTAATCTTTCATTAATCAATCAGTCTCAGATATAAATTTTTAACACAGTAAATAAAAGACTGTAAAACCTATTTTTAAGCTGGACATCAACAGCGTTGGGAGGTCGTTCCTCCCTACCAACTCCTGGAGAGGCCTCAAACAGCGCCTTCTGAGGACCCCTGAGCCTGTTCTTGGTCTCCTTGGCTGAGAACTGGTGGAGCAAGCAACAAAATACTAGGCCAATGACTCAGTAATAACTCTGCACTCAGTAGTAAGATCCTTCAGATGAAAAGCTGCACTAGATCACTATCTGTAGTTTACCCCTCAAACACCTTCCACAAATTCCCTTCCCATTGAAATCCTTTGAAGTACATTCACATGAATGCTTCTCTTCTTGGAATGAGCAGCCGCAGCTTTCTTTAATGTGCATTTTTATTAAGATTTCCTAGGTCTTTTTGGGTTAGTTGTCATTAATTGAGCCATCCGCTCTGATCCCACTTTCTTGGGGGATCATGACCCCAAATGTAGGGAGGTTGCCACCTACAAAATTGGAAGTGTTTGAGGATGCTTCGACTTGTCTATATGATCTCCACCCAGTCTCCTCCACCAACTTGACCAGTAAACACTATTTTAACAGCTCTCCCAAGCTGTTGTCTCCACTTTTATTTATTTATAATTAAAATATTCAGAATTACATTCAACATCATTGACTATGCTGAGTCATCGATTACAACTTAGCATAAAAGTTAACATATTGTCTTGAAATAAAATCAAATATGGGGTGAATCCACGGACCTGGGTAACACTTTTTGGCAAGCACATTTCGGCAAAAACAGAAAAACGCACCTCGGTCGAGGGCTTGTTAAGCCCTCGACCGAGGTCTTAATACCTCGACCGAGGGTTTGTAAAGCCCTCGACCGAGGTATTTAAATACCTCAGTCGAGGTATTTAAATACCTCGACCGAGGTATTGCGGGCTTTACAAACCCTCGGTCGAGGTTCATACCTCGGTCGAGGGCTTAAAAAAACAGACTTAGCCCTCATTCAAACAAATGGAAAATTTACTGTGCCTTGCAGAGGTGTAAACCCTGCCATTCCTAGCACATAACTGAGCGGAGTTAATACC